>JAWWQZ010000184.1:0-369611 GCA_033815515.1 Cryptocheilus praepositus | reverse complement strand
GGGGGTCTTTACCCTCCCCCACCCGGCAGATCGAAGGAGGCGACCCCCTCCTCTCCACTTACATCAAGAAGAGGAGTGGCATTCACGTCGGGGTCTATCAAAAAGACCCCCAGCGTGGCGCTGAGGCCACGAGGCCCTGGAGGACCGGAGGAATATACCGACTCCGATTTCTTCCAGGGCCTCGTGGAGAGGTCCCCGCGGACCTCTCCACGTAAAGTCCCCCGCCCCGGACGTCCCCCCTCCGCCCTCCTCGGAGAACGGAGAGGGGATGGCGGATCGGGTGGCGGAGGCAGTGGAGGCGAGGTTGCTCGCCCGTCTCCGTCCTCTCTTGGAGATGGCGGAGCGGGCGGGTCAAATCCTCCCCCCTAGGAGAAAGGGGCCCCCCCTTCCACCGATACGGAGGGTGGGGCCCTCTCCTCTTCCGCCCTTAGGAGGCGGAGGAGGGGAAAGAAGGTGCGGCCCTCGCCCCCGCCTCCCCCTGTCCACCCGGCCAGCTCGTCCTCCCTTCAAGGAGGACGTTCCTTCGGCCAGGACGGGGAAAGGCGCGGGCGGGACCCGCGGCTCTTCCGCCCCGGGAACCGGCGCCTCTCCCCACCAGGCCAGCTCGCCCCTCCCTCAGGAGGACGTTCCGTCGGCCACGGGGGGAGTGGGTGGCGGTCCTGGGGAAGAAGGCCAAGAGGGCGCAGCGCGCGGGCGGCTGTGGCCCCACAACCTCCCTCTCGGAGGGGGGCGGGGCCCGCCACCGGCGCTGCGTCGGCACCTTCTGGCCCCCAGGGGGGCCAGAACACGGGAAAGGGGGGCGGAAAAAAGAAAAAGGGGAAGACGGTTGCCTCGGCACCTGTCTCCCCTCCCCCTCCCATCCCAAAACCCAAGGAGAAGCCCCGCCTTCCGCGTACTCCCAAGAGGGCGGCCGTATCGCTAACGGTCGCCCCGGGGAGCAAGACCTCCTATGCGGAGGTCATGCGGAAGGCGGTGGCAAATGTCGACCTCACGGAGGTCGGCATTCAGGAGGTTAGGTACCGGAAGGGCCAATCGGGATCGTCCATCTTAGAGATCCCGGGGCCTTCCGGTAACGAGAAGGCGGACGCCCTGGCGGAACGCCTCGCCGAACTCTTCGGCGGGGACGGCGTCAGGGTGGCCCGCACCGCGAAGACCGCTGAGGCTCGCCTCAGCGGTCTTCATGAATCCACCACCACCCAACAGGTGGTGGAGGCGGTGGGAAAGGTGGGGGAGTGTCCGGCGGGTCATGTCACTACTGGCCCAATCCGGACCTCCCCCAATGGACTTGGCACCATTTGGGTTAGGTGCCCGCTCGCGGCCGTGCGTAGACTGGCCGCGGCGGGCCGCCTCCGCCTGGGGTGGTGCTCATCCCGGGTGGAGGTCCTGGCGGCACGCCCTCCCAGGTGCCATCGGTGCCTGGAGGTGGGACACCTCCAGTCCCGATGCCCTGGGGGGGCAGATAGGAGTGGCCGGTGCTACCGCTGTGGTGGCACCGGTCACGTATGGCGCGCATGCCGGGCACCCCCGAGGTGCCCGGTCTGTGTCGACCTGGGTCGCCCAGCCGGTCATGTGCTGGGCGCCCAGGGTTGTGCTCCTCCCCCTCCAAAAGGAAGAGGAGGGGGGAGAAGAAGAGGCAGGCGGGGCCTGCCGGGGGTGGGGCGGCGTCGGCCGGGAGTGCCGACCCGCAGCGGCCCCCCGTACCATCCCCCGCCTCTCCGGCGGCGAGGATGGTGATGGACGTGGACGAGGTGGAGCCGGTTGCTCCACCGCAAAAGTCCACGTCCACCCTCCCCTCCTCTGGTAGCGGGCCCATCAAGGCCCGTGGAAAGAGGAGGATCATCGACCCTCCTCCGCCCCAAGTCCCAGAAGAAGGGCGGGGGAGCAGTCTCCGAGGGAGAGGGCCCGGCCCTCCCCCGAGAAGGGACCACCCTCGGCCACCCCGAGGAACGTCTGCGTCCGCGGGCGTCGTCCGTCTCCGCCGCCGATCCCCCCTTGAGAGGGGAGGACTATTGGCGGCGGTTGGCGGACCCGAAGGTGGCGCTGGCGGACATCCTCGGGTCAAGGCAACCGAGGGTGGTGCTGACAAGGGCGGGAAATACCCGCCCTGTCAGCCTCGAGATGGAGGCCGAACCGGCCGCCAACCTGGAGGAGGAGGGGAAGGCTAATCGATAATGCCTCCTCCTCCTCCTCCAGTTAGGGTTCTGCAGGCCAATCTCAACCACTCGGCTGGGGCCCAGGACTTGTTTGTCCAAACCCTGGCCGAGTGGGGGATTGGCCTGGCGGTCGCGGCGGAACCGTATAGAGTTCCCGATCGCCCCGACTGGGCGGCGGATCGGGGCGGCTCCGTCGCGATCGCAACGAACTCGGCACCCCTCCGGGTGATCGGAAGGGGTGTCGGGTTCGTCGTGGTGGAGTCCACGTGCGTCACGCTGGCTGGGGTGTATGCCTCGCCCAGCCTGACCCTCGTGGAGTTCGAGTCGCTGCTGGATGGGCTGGGGAGGGTTCTGACACCTCTCCTGTCCCGTCCAGTGTTGGTCCTAGGGGACTTTAACGCCAAATCCCCAACTTGGGGAACCCCTAGGGCCGACCCACGGGGGGATGTGCTGGTAGATTGGTCCTCCGGTCTGGATCTCCGGATCCTCAACCGGGGATCTGCCAGCACGTGCGTGCGGCCACAGGGGAGTCCATAGTGGACTTGTCCTGGGCTTCTCCGTCGGCCGCACGACGAGTTGGAGCGTGGAGGGTCGCAGATGACCTCGCGACCCTCAGCGACCACCTCTACATCATGTTTGATGTAGGGCGGGTGGCCCCAATTGGGGGCCCACCCCCCCCGTAGGAGGTGGGCGCTTACGCACCTGGACGAGGACGCGCTGATGGCGGCCTCCTATGCCGCGGCCTGGCCCTCGTACGGGCCAGAGCCAGTCGCGGACATAGACGAGGAGGCCTCCTGGCTCCGGGGGCAAATGGCGGCAATTTGTGACGCCGCCATGCCCCGGGTCAGGAGGGTGCAGCGGCGGGCGGTCTACTGGTGGTCGGGCCAGATAGCCACACTCAGAGAAGAGAGTGTGGCAGCCCGACGCCGGTGGACAAGGGCCCGCCGCCGTGCAGTCCGCGACCATGCGGTGGAGGCCACACTCCGCGTGGCATATCGAGACGCATCGAATGCCTTGCGGAGAGCGATCAGGGAGGCCAAGGCATCGGCCTGGGAGGAGCTCCTAGGCTCTCTAGACGCCGACCCGTGGGGTCGCCCGTACTGGTTGGTACTGGGCCGCCTACGCCCCGCGGGTCCTTCCGTCACGGAGAGCCTAGAACCCGCCGTGCTCCGGTCGGTGGTAAATAAACTGTTTCCCCCTCGATGAGGGGGCAGACCACCACCGGAGCCGCTCGAGGCGGCGCTGACCGCGCTGCCACCATGCGCGGTCCGCGACGAGGAGTTCCGCGACGCCGTCGCCTAGTTAAGGGGGCGAAACACCGCCCCCGGTCCAGACGGCGTCCCAGGCAAAGCATTAGCCTTGGCCTTGCGCGTCCTCGGTCCCCGCCTGAGGTGGCTGTTCGACAGCTGCCTTCAGGCGGGGCGGGTCCCCCTCTTATGGAAGCAGGCCACAATGGTCCTGCTTCCAAAGGGGGGTGACAGGTCGGCAGCCTCTCCCAAGGCGTACCGACCCATATGCCTCCTTGATGAGGCGGGAAAGCTCTTTGAGCGAATCATAGCTTCCCGCCTCTGGGGGCATATGTCCCGGGTAGGTCCGAACTTGGCACCGTGCCAGTTCGGCTTCCGCGAGGGCCGATCGACCATAGATGCGGTCGATCACGTCAAGGCCCTCGTGGGTGAGTCTGTCTCCCGGGGTGGGATGGCGTTGGCGGTGTCCCTTGACATCGCCAACGCCTTCAACTCCTGCCCTGGGACAGGATTGCGGGGGCACTAGTCGACCATCAGGTGCCCCCGTACCTGAGGAGAGTCCTGGCAGACTACCTCCGGGACAGACGGGTAATATACACGGGTCGGTACGGGGTGGTAACGCGGGAGGTGAACCGCGGTGTACCCCAGGGGTCCGTGTTAGGACCGTTGTTGTGGAACCTGGGGTACAACCGGGTTCTCCTCACCGCGGTCCCTCACGGCGTCACAGTCGTCTGCTATGCAGACGACACACTTGTGATAGCCGTGGGGGAGGAATGGGAGAGGCTGCTGGGCCTTGCCGAGGCCGGGGTGGCCTCGGTAGTGGCCTCCGTCCGTCGGCTGGGGCTGCAAGTGTCTCCGGAGAAAACGGAGGCAGCCTGGTTTCATGGGCTGCCTCTCACCCGGAGACCGCCCCAGTCGGTCGTCCGAGTAGGGCCGGTCTTTGTTCAGGTCGAGGAACGAATTAAGTACCTCGGCCTGGACATTGACAGCCGCTGGCGCTTCGAGGGTCATTTTGACCGACTCGTCCCCCGAGTAGAGGGGGTAGCCGCCCTGTTGGGTCGGCTACTGCCCAATATCGGGGGACCAGAGGAGAGGGTCCGCCGCCTCTACACGGGGGTGGTGCGGGCCATGTGCCTCTACGGGTGCCCAGTCTGGGCCCCGACCCTGGCGGCCAGGCGGCGCAGCCGTCAATTGCTGCGCCGCGTATATCGGCGAATGGCCGTCAGGGTGGCACGTGGTTACCGCACTATCTCCCATGAGGCGGCGGCAGTCCTGTCGGGGGTAATCCCCTTCGACCTGCAGGCGGAGGCCGAGGCCCGTGTCTTTCGACGGGTCCGGTCCCTCCGCCGGGGCGAAGGGGATCCGACAGGACTGTCGGTCGGTGACCTGAGGCGTCAGGCCCGGCAGCTCGCACTTAGAAAATGGCGGGCGGAGCTCGAGAATTATCGAGCCGCCCGCCAGCGAGCTGTCGGCGCGATCCTCCCACATTTGGAGGAGTGGGTGGATCGTCGGCATGGTAGGCTTACCTACCGGACGACGCAGGTGCTCTCCGGACATGGGTGTTTCGGAGAGTACCTGCATAAAATCGGAGCGGAGGCCACACCAGAGTGCCTGTCGTGTGGCGTGGGGGTGGTCGACACCCCCAGCCACACGATAGAGGAGTGCCCAGCCTTTGGCTGGGCACGTGACGATATACGGGCCGTTATTGGCCCGGACCTCTCGCCGCCAGCACTTGTTGCGGCAATGCTGGCGAGCGAGGGGTCTTGAGAGCGGTGGCCTCCTTCTGCGAAACCGTTATTTCGCAGAAGGAGGCCGCCGAGCGGGATCGGGAGTCTTCCGATCCCGCTCGGCAGGAGAGAAGGCGGGCAAGGAGGGGGCTCCGCTTTAGGTGACCCCCTCCAAGAGGCCCGCCACCGTAATGTAGGCGGGCGGACCCGGCACCAGTCATTCATTTGGTGCCGGGCTCCGCCCGAGTGAGGAGGTAGGTGCCGCTCCGGCGTCGTGTGCCGGGACTTCGGTCCTGGCCGGTCGGGACCGGCACCGAGGGCTTGGAGAGGACCGCGGTTGGGGCCGCGCCCTCCCCTTATTATAGCCCACGTTGGCCGCATTGAAGTGTGACCCTTCCATGCGGCGGAGTCAGGAGCGCCGACTTCGGCGGCGCTCTGTGGGGGAGCAAGTCATCTCTGACTTGCTCCCCCGCGAGCACGGATTCCTCTTCCCACGACTGGGAAGAGGACCTCCCCGAGGCGGCGGTCCGGTAGAGTGACCTAGCTGGGTCGTTCCCGGACCGCCGCCGAAGTCGGGCGAGATGGTGGTCACCGTGGGGGTTTTAGTCGGTAAAAATCCGACACTACCCGCCGTCGCCCCAACGGCGGCGGGTGTCTTTGGAAGATTTCCCCCACGTTAAAAAAAAAAAAAAAAAAAAAAAAAAATGGGTTAGGTCTCTCGGTCCGCAGTGCCGAGCAGGGGTGTCTGAACACGAGTGGTCAGGTGAAGGAAAGTCCTCTGTTTTCTTCAGGAGTGAGGGCTGCTCTGCTTCCTGGTGGATGTCGCAGTACCTGCAAAAAGAAGTGAGGAAAGCCACCCCCCTCGTATCGGTCTTACCCGCCGATCGAGTCCGGGTGTGCCGTACTTACCTTTCTTTTTGTATGGGAAGTGTGACATTCTCCGGGCAGTAACGTAGTTCTTCCTTCTGATGGGTCCTTGAGTACCTGCTGGGAAATGTAAGGAAACCCACTCCCCTCGAAACGGTCCCCGGGTGGCTGGGCTTGCCCAGCGACCCGGTACGCCGTGCGAGTCCGAGTGGGTGTACTTGCCCTTTCCGGTGTGGGAAGCGAGGATCCATCGGTGGGATGGAGCGGACATCGTTCCTGAAAAAACATGAATTATACCTACCTGATCAGGCGAGGGATGACATCTCTGCTGGGCATACTTTATCCTGCGGAGGCCTTGCGTGGGCCACCGAGCGCGTCCCCGGGTTGCGGATAGGGGAACGCCCTGCATTGTCATGTTTCTTTGAAGGGTAGCTGCGAAATAAGCGGGGGTAAGCCCGTCGAATAAGCAGCCGCGGACAGCACGCCGGTCTGGACGGACCCGTAAGCCTGGTGTCAGGTGCCGTCTCCGGGGAGGTTCCACCCCGGTCACCAAAAAGGACACAACCCCAGGGGCCGTGGATCCGTCGTGGTCCGCGGTACGGGTTTGGCGGACCCGGGGTGCCCTAGTTGGGGGTGGATGAACGCCATCCACCTCCTAATTCCGTAAGTCCCTTGGCGGCTTCAACGACCATCGCAGGGCGTAGTGGTGGAACGTTGCCGTCAAGGGACCCGGAGGGCTTGCCTTCACCGGCTGGCCTACGAGGAAGAAAACCCCTATAAAAATTGCCCCTCCCTGAACGGTATGGTGCTCGCCTAGTAGGGGCGCATGCGGATGATCGTAAGTGACGCAGGGGCCATGGGTTAGTTGGCCGCCTAGAGACCAACCCTGGGGAAATGCCGACCCCCAGGGTGTAGTAGGCTTCCCGGGGTGGGGCTGTGACCCCGGGTGGACATTAATTTTCCCCGTTCCTATTGGACGCCGGGGGAGGCTTAGGCCGAACCGGGCCGTATATGAATATGATGCGCCAAAACAAAAATTATAAAAATACACAAAAGAAAAACAGTACGCTTCGAAGTGGTGGAACATCATCGGACGCCCGCGAAATGGTGTACGTATACGATAGTAGTGAGAGCCAGGAGTCCTCGCAAGAGGAAATAATAACGAGGAAGCCAATGCCGAGCGAAACGAGGAAAGCTTCCCCTCCTTCTCCGGCGTGGGAGTTCTCATCACCAGCACAGACTATGGAAACCTTTGCGACACCTAAAGGAATACCTTCGGAGGGGGCCCTCCCAGGTGACAAGAGATCTTCCCCGGTGGATGTCACGTACAACCTGCTGCATCTAATGGTCATAGCGGTGGAAAAACTCATTGGCATGTGCGAGAGCATGGCAGTGGAGTTTCGAACGAGAACATTGACCCCGGAATGGCAAGGAAAAGTGTCCAAGCCACACGCGGCGCCAATGAAGTAAAAGAGCTCCTCTCTGAAGCTATACAGGCCCACTCGCTGGCACGTAGCACTCAGAGGGAATCCGTGTTGGTCGGTCAGTGCCTGGACATGGTTGAGACAAATACAATAGGGACGGACATGACTGCTCCTAAGGAAGTCCAGCAAATAGAGAGACGGTGTGTTGGGACTCAAACGGAACCCCTCACCACCTCAGAGCAAGTACAGTTGCCGGAGGAGGGGTAAGGAAGTCAGCGATAGCTTCCCCTGCAGTTGGGAAGAGGAAGGTATCCTCCCCTGGATGGAGACGGCCAGAAAAAACCTAGGAACACCACATACGCCAAGGTGGTGGCGGCTGGCGAGACACCTATCGAGGGAGACAGCGACACAGCTGATACCGGATACACCACTGTTAATAGGAAGAGGCGCCCAAAGATGCCCTCTGCTGGTCTAGAGGGTTCCAAAAAGATTCCCGCTACCCCAACCCCTGGGCAGGAGGACCCTAGGAAGAAAGTAAAACCAAGGAACAGACCGCGCCCTGCTAATAAAAGGAGGAGGGCGGTAATTATCTGGACACCTATAAAATGTTGCCCAGAAGGGGAGAGACATTCTTCGGAAATACCAGGTGCATTCGGAGAACCCGGACGGTCATGTCCTTATAGAATCGTACCGTAAATTGGATGCCGCCAAAATGGCGGAGGAGTTAAGAACAGCCCTTGGGCGGGAGGAGGCAGTTGTGGCACTACAGAAAACATGTGCCATTGAAATTAGGAATATCGATCCCCTCGTTACGGAGGAGGATCTGATTAGAGATACGCTAACGGCTACTGGACGGCAGGAGCCGGCATCACTGAAAGTC
This sequence comes from Cryptocheilus praepositus, assembly GCA_033815515.1. NCBI lineage: Eukaryota > Metazoa > Arthropoda > Insecta > Hymenoptera > Pompilidae > Cryptocheilus > Cryptocheilus praepositus. The sequence goes on along the minus strand of JAWWQZ010000184.1, from coordinate 361,313 downwards.
AAGGTGCTAAGAATGACTCCAGGGGGCAACCAATACGCGATCATGGAAATACCGTCGAGTTCGTATCCCAAGGCTGGGGAATCCTTTAAAATAAAGACCGGATTTTCCGTGGCACATGCGCGCTTACTCCCCAAAATCATTAGATGTTTCCGATGTCACGGGATTGGGCATCTCGGTAGAAACTGCACAGTAGTGCCCTCGGGGGCAGAGATATGTAGGAAGTGCGGGGAGAGGGACCACACAATGCGAGAGTGCGTGGGGATACCCCGGTGCAGAGATGCTGCGCAAGGCGTAGAAGGTGCTGGCCTACATCACGTTATGGCCTCATTGGGGTGCCCAACATACCGGAGACACCTGAAGGGAGCGATACCAGGAAACAGGAAAGAAAATGGTTAACATAGCCCAAATTAATTTAAACATGTGCAAACTCGCACAACAAATGATGCCGAAATATGCAGCGGGCCACAACATCGATGTCCTAGTGACCTCGGAGCCTCATAAACCCTTGAAAGGGTGGATCAACGACCCAACTTCGCTGGAAGCAATATGGGTCACAGGGTATAGTGGCCTACTCCCACTCCAAGGATCGATTAGCACCCATCCGGGGCTGGTCTCCGTAGAAGTTGATGGAATTGTAATTATTGGAGGGTACTCCTCCCCAAATATCTCAAGGCACGAATTCCATGGGTACTTGGGAGAGCTGGAATCTGAGATAAGACGGAAAACCCAGCCTGGCAAAGCCCTAATCGTGCTAGGGGACTTCAATGCGAAATCCCCTGCATGGGGCGGAAACAGGATCGACGATCGCGGCACGTCACTCCTAGACATGATTACTAGGTTAGATCTCCTCCCAGCAACGATGAGTGAGAGCTATACATATGATCACGCTGGCAGAGGAGGTACCAGAAACAGAACATTCCTGGACATTCTCTCTCTATGAACCGGAGAGCGGAGGCTGATATCACTGCGGCAAGGTCATGCAAATATATTCAGGTTCAGACCATCTGTACGTGTTCCATACATTCGACACACTCTCTTCCTCTAATAGTGAAGATAGACAAATATGGGCACCGTATGTCCTGAAGCAAGCTGACAGTGATACAATTCTGGGCTTCTTTGACAACCTCCTGTTGAGGGATGATTATGTTGAGGATAAACCTCGCGAAGGAATGGCGATAATTATATAGAGGGCGGTAGAGGAGGTCTGCCAAACACTCTGAAAGGAAATATACCCCGTATGGCACTAAGAGGGCAAACTACTGGTGGAATAAAGAAATTGCCACTATGCGTAAAGACACCATTAAAGCACGACGCACACTTCTCAGAGCAAGAAGAAATAAGAAACCGGATGCCTCGGAGCTAGAGGAGGAGTACAAAAAAACTGAAAAAATACTATATCGCAATAGTGAAAAGTAAAGAAAAGATGAGAGAGTTCTGTGCCACAATTGATAAAGAGCCATGGGGACGCCCATATCGCGTAGTAATGGCTAATCTAGGAGGAACCCGATTACCTGCGAACTATCGGAGGCTCTCAAGTAAAGAATAGGATACACTCTTTATCACCACGCCGAACCTGACTGAAGACCGTAACCGAAGTGGGGGTGTTCGGATGCATCCCATAGAGGATGACACGGATAGACTGCTGCACATAGATATGGTCCGGAAGAGCGGCAGCGAAACTAAAGCCCGGGAAGGCAGCCGGTGATGACGCGTCCCCCGACCTGATTATAACTATTGCGAAGAAGAGACCTGCAATACTGACGGAAATGTGTGCCGGGATATAATCAGGAAAGGGGAGATCCCAGGGCATGGAAAACTGCAAGGGTCGTCTTATCCTGAAACCGGGCAAGGACCCCGAGTCCCAGGTGCTTATAGACCTATAAGCATTCTCCCAGCCCTTAGTAAACTTTTCGAATACGTACTGAAGGATCTAATCGAGGAACAAATTGGATGGGATCCCTTCCATAGATCACAGTACGGATTTAGAAAGGGTGTCGGCACGGTCGAAGCTATAGCTAGGGTCACGCAGTACGCGGAGACATGCAGGAGGAAGGACAATATTTGCGTCCTGGTAACATTGGACGTCCGAAATGCTTTTAACACCCTACGGGGGAACTGGCTGTGAGGGAAATTCTTCTATGGAATTCGTTTCTATGGAACGTCGTCTATGATGGTATTTTAGGCATGTTAGAAGGAATACCCAATTTAGAAGCCGTGGCGTACGCGGACGATCTGGCTTTGATTCTGTCGGCCAAATAAATCCAAAATATCCAACCCGCCCTCCAAACAGCAATGGGACTGGTTCGTGCGTGGTTTGATTCCAATAACCTGGAGATAGCCATCAACAAAACAGAAGTGATCTTACTCACTGCTAAAAGAATCCCAAAAATAATAACCGTTGAAATAGAGGATGGAGAGCTGTTGACCCGTTCGGAGGTGAAATACCTGGGGATCACAATAGACAATTTTAGAAAATATAAACAGCATATCACAGCCACTGTAACGAAGGCCGAGAAAATACTAGGCGCAATAGTAAGACTCCTACCTAATGCGCGGGGCCCGTCTCGTCGTGCCCGAAACTTATACTATAAAGTATGGGAATCGGTAATACTTTACGCCACCCCGATATGGGCAACAGCTGTAAATCTATCATCTAATAGGGACACCTTACGAAGAGCACAGCGGTCAGCTCTAATTCGTACAACAACCGCCTATGGGACCGTTGCGTACGAGGCACTGTGTGTCCTGGCGGGGAGAATGCCCCTCTTTCTCAAAATTAAAATGATCGCAGAAATCTATGAAGTAAAAAGGGAACGTAAGGGTCCGACCCTGGAAGTAACAGATCAAGAGAAATACAGAAAAGCGAAGAAAGAGGTAGTTACGAAATATATGCAGCAGTGGCAAGCGTCCTGGGACAGCTATAACCAAGAGAATCTGGACTCTTTATATAATTAGTAGGGTAGACAATTTTATGTACAAAAAAATGGTGTCCTCGACCAAGATTATTGCACAATGCAAATGCTCACAAACCACGGGATTTTTAACACCTACAGATCCAGGATTAACAAGAGCGAAACCGCAAAATGCTGATTGTGGAGCTGAAAAGATGATGGAACACGTAATATTTCACTGCCCCAAGTGGGCCCAGGAGAGAGCTGACCTGGTATCGGGAATGGGTAGTGGAATAAAGGTCGGTGACCTAGGGGAAAGGATAATCACATGGTGGATACGTGGCGCAACTTTCAAAAATTTGCGTACACAATAATGAAAAACAGAGAGGAAACCGAAAGGAGAGTGGAAATCCTCAAAAGAAGATCCCAGAGAAGATGAAGTGAATAAATGAATAAATAAATGAATAAATAAATAAATAAATAAATAAATAAATAAATAAATAAATAAATAAATAAATGAATAAATAAATAAACAAACAGATGAATAAATAATAAATAAATAGATAAATAAATAAATATATGACAAGATAAATAAACAAACAAGCAAAAAATAAATAGACAAAGAGACAGATAAATAAATAAACAAATAGATAAATAAATACTTAGCTAATTAGATTATATACACTTCTGCGTGGTTGGAACGCTGGAAGCAGAATACGGTAAGGGATCCAATGATACAGGAGGATCATAAATAGTAGATGGAAGCGACACTCCCACGTTAAGGCGTGGAGGCTCGTAATACGTAGGTGAAGGGCATTGGAGACACCTGGCCCCGCGAAGAAATACAATAGTCGTCCCGCGGGGTGCAGGGAGAGGCCCAGCAGAGGGTGCAGAGGAGGTGGTTTTTTAGTGGGGAGGGCCATAAGGCGAGTCCCACATAACCCGACAACATCTGGGTATGCGTAAAAGCATTTTTCCCCCTCCATAAAAAAAAAAAAGGTCTGGGTTAGGTCTGGGTTAGGTCTGGGTTAGGTCTCTCGGTCTCGGTCCGCTTCGGCGGAGGCCTTGCGTGGGCAACCGAGCGCGTCCCCGGGTTGCGGATAGGGGAACGCCCTTCATTGTCATGGTTCTTTGAAGGGTAGTTGCGAAATAAGCGGTAACCCTGACGAATAAGCAGCCGCGGACAGCACGCCGGTTTGGGCGGAACCGTAAGCCTGGTGTCAGGTGCCGTCCCCGGGGAGGTTTCCACCCCGGTCATCAAAAAGGTTACAACCCCAGGGGCTGTCGGCCGCAAGGTCGGCAGTACGGGTTTGGCGAACCCGGGGTGCCTGAGCTAAAGGACGAGCGCCATCCGCCTCCTACCGTAAGCCTCTTATGGCTTCAACGACCCCCACAGGGCGTGGTGGGGGAACGTTGTCGTCACGGGACCCGGGGGACTGCCTAAACCGGCCGGTCTGCGAGGAAGAAAACCTCTATAAAAATTACCCCTCCCAACGGTATGATGCGCGCCGAGGGGATGAATGGCCGTGGACCTGATTGGCGGGATCAACCCCCGAGGCACCGGCCGAACCCCAGTTGTAATCTAAGGTTTACCCTGGGTCGGGGTTGAGGGCCCGCCAGACGTTCTTATTTCCCCAGTAATAAGGTAAAAGGACCAACCGGATTATATGATATGATGAGCCCAAAACAAACAAACAAACGAATGTTGAGGAGGGGTGTGGAAAGAAGGTAGGACAACCATCAGCTGCCGGGGAAAAACCCCATTCGCAATAGCAAAGGAGGCCTTAGGTGTGGAAAGGGCTGGAAGGGAGATGCCGTCAAACCGTAGAGGGCATCAAAGTCGATCGCCTGCCGGGCGAATCGGTGAGGCATCGCGCGCAAAAAGGCGTTCACTGTCGCTACCCTAGCCACTCAGGAGCAGCGCAAGCCCGGAGGTGCCGGAGGTGTCTCGGAAGGACACGTCCGCAACGAGGGATATGTCGTCTGGGGCGGCTTCTTGAAGAGCGATAAGTCTTAGAGAGCCCAACGAAAGGCCTAAAAGGATGAAGGGTCGAGTCCTGGGACGCTCCCCAACAAAAGCAGACCTGCTCGCAAGATCCAAAAAAATCATGCCGGTCGTTTCTGCCCCTTGCAGGCTCTAATGATGGTCTTAGGACGCACCACAAGACCAGGAGGTTGAGCCGGAAATGGTGCGACTGCCACCCCAGCTTGGGCCATATACCCCCAAGTGAGACCCAACCTGCAATTAGGCAGGGAACGCGATGACGGACGCACCCAGTAGGGAGCAGCTTCAACGTACTCCTGGAGGAAGGACGCATGGTTAACCACCGCCACCACCGGTACGAAGCCAGCGCAGCAGGCCTGGGTGGCAGGTGCAAGCCACATAGCGTCACTGAGTTCCAGCTGGAGGAAGTCCGGGTCCTGTGGCGAAGCGGTCAGAAGTGAACCGGAGAAGGCACGGATATAAAGGACGGCATTCGAGAGGTCTTAGATGCGAGTTGCTCCGCCGCACATATCTTGGAGGTCCCAAAGGACATTAGACAGCGCGGTCCTCACGGAGGCGTGAGCGATCCACAGGCACAGAGGCCACACCTTATTGAGGTCGAAGGTAAACAGCAGCCGAGAAGGCCAAGAGAAGGGGAGTGATTGGGAGTCTAGTCAAGATCCGATGCGCCGCAAAGTGTAACAAACATCTCACCGGTCTCGGCGGAAATTATGCACTAGAAGCCTTGTGGAATCCGACTACGCAAGAGCTGAAAGATCGCTCACGGGTCGTTTACGACCCTGTCTCCCAACAAACCAGTGTTGACTTTCCTGTCGGCTTTGAAGACCGCAGGTATGTGGAGAGGGGAGTCAGCCGACCAAGGGCCTTCCCAATGCTAATGCATGGACGGAGGTTATGCCGAGGAGGAAGAGTAGCAAGAAGGCGGAGGAAAGCACGACGCCCGTACTGCTAAATACAAGAACGACAAAGGAACGTCTGAAACCGCAACGGAAACGAGTACTTGGCGATGCAGATCCTCGCGAGGTGCAGACCAACGAACGCGCGCGTGTTTGCACAGGCCCCTGGAAGAAGCGTGAAAGAGCGACCCAAGACCTAATGGGGGTTTAGTGGGTAGGCAGTCCGGAGTCCCACACTACAGGGCGCATCTCCTACTGGAATTCGCGGGTGCGAGATATGCCACGCGTTTACCTGGCCTCCCTTAAAAAAAAAAAAAAAGAAAAGAGAGACTGCAAGAAAGAGCTGTGATTGAGATCCGGGACATTGAGCCGACGTCCGGATGCGGATAGGAAGATGTTCCTCGCTGTCTTTTGAAGGGCAACTGGAGAACATAGGTAACTGACGAAGAAATTAAATGTAGAGTTCCGGTTTGGACGGAACCGATGCTTGCTGTTGTCAGAGTGCCGTCGTCCGGGGAGGTGCCACCCGGTCACAAAACAGGCCGACATAAAAATAGGGGGTGATGTGCAGGGCACGAGTTATCCCCGACATCACGCGGTGTTGGATGAACGCCATCCATCTTGGCCTATATGCAAGCCCCGGCGGCTTCCGACCAAGGTTCAGGGGACAGGGTTGTACGCCGTCAAGGGATGGAGGGCCTGCCTTCACCGGGGGCAATGTACGTCCGAGGCGAGACTCCTCAATCCTGTGTGCGGATAGTGAGAGGACTCAACGCGGCACAGTTGGGCCAGCCTTAGCGTCAACGCGCTGCCCCACATCCCTGGGGGCAGTCGCGGCAAAATCTCGCCCCAGACAGACAGTTCCGACCCTACTCGTGGGAACAATTATCTTCAGAAACTGATAAAAAGACGGACTGGGAGGCGGACGGCGAGCGAGCTTGGGGGTGAGCTCGGCCGTCTCCGTGGGACGTGGAAGGGAGAGGAACCGTTAAATGTAGGAGAGTCGAGTGGTTCCATGAGCGAACTTTAAGAAAAAGCATCGTTGTGGTTCAAGGCGCCGCTGATAGGCGTAAGAGATCACCGACCAACCGACGTTAGTAAAAAAAAGTAGGATGGCCTGGTGGCGGACGCACTGGTGGAGTCATCTTCACAAGGTGTTGACTTCCAAACGACCCGTGGGAACTGTTTGAAAGGCGACTACAAGACCTAGAAGACCTTGTAACAACGCACTCCGCGGGAAGACCTACTGTTGGTGGGGATTTTAACGCTAGCTCCCCAATGCGGGGGTCAAAAGCCCAAAACAAAAGAGGAGATGAAGTAGTGGTTTTCTGCAAAACTTGACTCATCCCGATTAGGAGCAACGGGGGGGTCCTTCGAACGGAGAGGGGTTACTCCTTGAGGTAGACATCGCCATCTGCTCAAAAACGAGGCGCGTCACATCCAGCAAATTGAAGAATATAACGCTTTCTGACCATAAATATTTAGTCCACACGTTTGCAATCTTCTTCGTGACACTAGAAATTTAACATCTACAACGGGACATCTTGTGCGCGAGGGTAAAGGAATTTGGTGGTCGAAAAATTCGCTGCCCGGTATATGACAATGCAGTCGTTCGGATATCTGGGGGATAAGACGCATGCAAATTTAGAAGATATCACGGAATACATCCATGCAGTCAACAATCGCGCATCTGAAGCAGAAGGCCACCCGGCCTTGATGGAAAGGCGGCATGGTGGTGGAACCATGACATTGCGCAATTACGGAAGACAGCACAGAGAACCCGTAGGACATTACAGAGGGCTTATAAGAATAAAAAATCAAATAGACATATTGAGAGCCTAAATAATAACTTCAAGGCGGCTAGGAGAAATTTAAAAAAAGCCATAAAAGATGCCAAAACACGGGGATGGGCCAAATACCTAGAGGCACTGGATGCGGACCCCTGGGGACGACCCTACAAAATGGTCATTAAAACGTTAAAGGGCAACACCTATGCGCCCCGACTAAAATCGGACCAGGCCATGAAGACAATCGAAGAACTGTTGTCACCAAACCCGTGAGAAGCAACTGTAGCTTTACAGAAACCATGGATTGCTCGAAGGACATAGTCACGACCATAAACGAAACAGACGTGCGGGAAGCTTTGAAAAAAATGACTGAAAAGGCCCCAGGATTGGACAAAACACCGGTTGCAGCCCTAAAATGGATTCAGCAGAATGATATGGGCACGATAGTAAAAGTCTTCGGCGGGCTGGTTGAGCATGGGTACTTTCCAGATGATTGGAAAGTGGGAAGACTCATACTTATTCCGAAAAAACCCATGGCAAATAAAAAACAGGGATGGCGCCCGCTTTGTATTTTGTCCAACTGGGCCAAATTGTTCGAGCACGTTATAAAACTGAAAATTATGAAAGTAATAAACTTTGCGAAAAATCAACATGGTTTCTGCAAGGGAAAAAGCACGATTGGAGCCATCTATGAGGTTATGGACGCATGGGACAGGGCAACGATCATCGGTCGGGCCGCTGATGTCGCGCTCGAACCTAGCGGAACGCCTCGCCGGGCACTGCTGGCCCGGGGGACGACGTCAGGGTGGCCCGCCCCGTGAAGACCGCTGAGGTTCGCCTCAGCGGTCTTGATGAGTCCACCACCCCCCAACAGGTGGGGGAGGCGGTGGCCAAGGTGGGGGAGTGTCCGGCGGAGCGAATCGTTACTGGCCCAGCCCGGACCTCCCCCCAATGGGCTTGGTACCGTTTGGGTTAAGTGCCCGCTCGCGGCCGTTCGAAAACTGGCCGCGGCGGGCCGCCTCCGCCTGGGGTGGTGCTCACCCCGGGTGGAGGTCCTGGCGGCACGCCCTCCCAGGTGCCATCGGTGCCTGGAGGTGGGGCACCTCCAGTCCCGATGCCCTGGGGGGCAGATAGGGTGGCCGGTGCTACCGTTGCGGTGGCACCGGTCACGTGTCGCGTGCATGCCGGGCGCCCCCGAGGTGCCCGGTCTGTGTCGACCTGGGTCGCCCAGCCAACCACGTGCTGGGCGCCCCGGGTTGTGCTCTCCCCCTCCAAAAGGAAGAGGAGGGGGAGAAGAAGAGGCAGGCCGGGCCTGCCGGGGGTGCGACGGCGTCGGCCGGGAGAGCCGACCCGCGGCGCCTCCCCGTACCATCCCCCGCCTCTCCGGCGGCGACAACGGCGATGGACGGGGACGAGGTGGAGCTGGTTGCTCCACCACAAAAGTCCACGTCCACCCCCCTCCTCCGGTAGCGGCCCCTCCAGGCCCGTGGAGAGAGGGGATCGTCGACCCCTCCCCCGCCCCAAGTCCAAGAAGAAGGGCGGGGAGCAGTCTCCGAGGGAGAGGCCCCAGCTCTCCCCGAGAAGGGACCACCCTCGGCCACCCGCGGGGAACGTCTGCGTCCGAGAGGGGAGGGTTATTGGGCGTCGTCGGTGTCGCTCGCGGACATCCTCGGGGGTAGACAACCGAGGGTGGTGCTGACAAGGGCGGGCAGTACCCGCCCTGTCAGCGCAGAGAGGGAGGCCGAACCGGCCGCCAACCTGGAGGAGGAGGGGAAGGCCAACCGATAATGCCCCCTCCTCCGCCAGTTAGGGTGCTGCAGGCCAATCTGACCCACTCGGCTGGGGCTCAGGACTTGTTTGTCCAAGCCCTGGCCGAGTGGCATTGGCCTGGCGGTCGCGGCGGAGCCGTACAGAGTTCCCGATCGCCCTGACTGGGCGGCGGATCTGTGCGGCTCCGTCGCGATCGCGGCGAACTCGGCACCCCTCCGGGTGATCGGAAGGGGTGCCGGGTTCGTGGTGGTGGAGTCCAGGTGCGTCACGCTGGCCGGGGTGTATGCCTCACCCAGCCTGACCCTCGTGGAGTTCGAGTCGCTGCTGGATGGGCTGGGAGGGTTCTGAACCCTCTCCTGTCCCGTCCAGTGTTGGTCCTAGGGGACTTTAACGCCAAATCCCCAACTTGGGGATCCCCTAGGGCCGACCCACGGGGGGATGTGCTGGTAGATTGGTCCTCCGGTCTGGATCTCCGGATCCTCAACCGGGGATCTGCCAGCACGTGCGTGCGGCCACAGGGGGAGTCCATAGTGGACTTGTCCTGGGCTTCTCCGTCGGCCGCACGACGTGTTGGAGCGTGGAGGGTCGCAGATGACCTCGCGACCCTCAGCGACCACCTCTACATCATGTTTGATGTAGGGGGGTGGCCCCAATTGGGGGCCCACCCCCCCGTAGGAGGTGGGCGCTTACGCACCTGGACGAGGACGCGCTGATGGCGGCCTCCTATGCCGCGGCCTGGCCCTCGTACGGGCCAGAGCCAGTCGCGGACGTAGACGAGGAGGCCTCCTGGCTCCGGGGGCAAATGGCGGCAATTTGTGACGCCGCCATGCCCCGGGTCAGGAGGGTGCAGCGGCGGGCGGTCTACTGGTGGTCGGGCCAGATAGCCACACTCAGAGAAGAGAGTGTGGCGGCCCGACGCCGGTGGACAAGGGCCCGCCGCCGAGCAGTCCGCGACAATGCGGTGGAGGCCACACTCCGCGAGGCATATCGAGACGCATCGAATGCCTTGCGGAGAGCCATCAGGGAGGCCAAGGCATCTGCCTGGGAGGAACTCCTGGGCTCTCTGGACGCTGACCCGTGGGGTCGCCCGTACCGTTTGGTACTGGGCCGCCTACGCCCCGCGGGTCCTTCCGTCACGGAGAGCCTGGAACCCGCCGTGCTCCGGTCGGTGGTGAATAAACTGTTCCCCCTCGATGAGGGGGCAGACCACCACCGGAGCCGCTCGAGGCGGCGCTGGCCGCGCTGCCACCATGCGCGGTCAGCGACGAGGAGTTCCGGGACGCCGTCGCCAAGCTAAGGGGGCGGAATACCGCCCCCGGCCCAGACGGCGTCCCAGGCAGGGCACTAGCCTTGGCCTTACGCGTCCTCGGGCCCCGCCTGAGGTGGCTGTTCGACAGCTGCCTTCAGGCGGGGCGGGTCCCCCTCTTGTGGAAGCAGGCCACGATGGTCCTGCTTCCCAAGGGGGTGGCAGGCCGGCAGCCTCTCCCAAGGCGTACCGACCCATATGCCTCCTTGACGAGGCGGGAAAGCTCTTCGAGAGAATCGTAGCTTCCCGCCTCTGGGGGCATCTGTCCCGTGTAGGTCCGAACTTGGCACCGTGCCAGTTCGGCTTCCGCGAGGGCCGATCGACCATAGATGCGGTCGATCACGTCAAGGCCCTCGTGGATGAGTCTGTCTCCCGGGGTGGGATGGCGTTGGCGGTGTCTCTTGACATCGCCAACGCCTTCAACTCCCTGCCCTGGGACAGGATTGCGGGGGCACTGGTCGACCATCAGGTGCCCCCGTACCTGAGGAGAGTCCTGGCAGACTACCTCCGGGACAGACGGGTAATATACCCGGGTCGGTACGGGGTGGTAACGCGGGAGGTGAACCGCGGTGTACCCCAGGGGTCCGTGTTAGGACCGTTGTTGTGGAACCTGGGGTACAACCGGGTTCTCCTCACCGCGCTCCCTCGCGGCGTCACAGTCGTCTGCTATGCAGACGACACTCTGGTGATAGCCGTGGGGGAGGAATGGGAGAGGCTGCTGGGCCTTGCCGAGGCGGGGGTGGCCTCGGTAGTGGCCTCCGTCCGTCGGCTGGGGCTGCAAGTGTCTCCGGAGAAAACGGAGGCAGCCTGGTTTCATGGGCTGCCTCTGACCCGGAGACCGCCCCAGTCGGTCGTCCGAGTAGGGCCGGTCTTTGTCCGGGTCGAGGAACGAATTAAGTACCTCGGCCTGGACATTGACAGCCGCTGGCGCTTCGAGGTCACTTTGACCGACTCGTCCCCCGAGTAGAGGGGGTAGCCGCCCTGTTGGGTCGGCTACTGCCCAATATCGGGGGACCGGAAGAGAGGGTCCGCCGCCTCTACACGGGGGTGGTGCGGGCCATGTGCCTCTACGGGTGCCCAGTCTGGGCCCCGTCCCTGGCGGCCGGGCGGCGCAGCCGACAAATGCTGCGCCGCGTATACCGGCGTATGGCCGTCAGGGTGGCACGTGGTTACCGCACTATCTCCCATGAGGCGGCGGCAGTCCTGTCGGGGGTAATCCCCTTCGACCTGCAGGCGGAGGCCGAGGCCCGCGTTTTTCGACGGGCCCGGTCACTCCGCCGGGGCGAGGGGGATCCGGCAGGACTGTCGGTCGGTGACCTGAGGCGTCAGGCCCGGCAGCTCGCACTGAGAAAATGGCGGGCGGAACTCGAAAATTATCGAGCCGCCCGCCAGCGAGCTGTCGGCGCGATCCTCCCACATTTGGAGGAGTGGGTGGATCGTCGGCATGGTAGGCTTACCTACCGGACGACGCAGGTGCTCTCCGGACATGGGTGTTTCGGAGAGTACCTGCATAAAATCGGAGCGGAGGCCACACCAGAGTGCCTGTCGTGTGGCGTGGGGGTGGTCGACACCCCCAGCCACACGGTAGAGGAGTGCCCAGCCTTTGGCTGGGCACGAGAGGAAGTGCGGGCCGTTATTGGCCCGGACCTCTCGCCGCCAGCACTTGTCACGGCAATGCTGGCGAGCGAGAGGTCTTGGAGAGCGGTGGCCTCCTTCTGCGAAACCGTTATTTCGCAGAAGGAGGCCGCCGAGCGGGATCGGGAGTGCACTGATCCCGCTCGGCAGGAGAGAAGGCGGGCCAGGAGGGGGCTCCGCTTTAGGCGACCCCCTCCAAGAGGCCCGCCACCGTAATGAGGCGGGCGGACCCGGCACCAGTCATTCATTTGGTGCCGGGCTCCGCCCGAGTGAGGAGGTAGGTGCCGCTCCGGCGTCGTGTGCCGGGACTTCGGTCCTGGCCGGTCGGGAGCGGCACCGAGGGCTTGGGGAGGACCGCGGTTGGGGCCGCGCCCTCCCCTTGTTATAGCCCACGTTGGCCGCATGGAAGTGTGACCCTTCCATGCGGCGGAGTCAGGCGCGCCGACTTAGTCGGCGCTCTGTGGGGGAGCGGTTGACTGCTCCCCCGCGAGCTTGGATTCCTCTTCCCACGACTGAGTCAGGGGAAGAGGACCTCCCCGAGGCGGCGGTCCGGTAGTGTGACCTAGCTTGGTCGTTCCCGGACCGCCGCCGAAGTCGGGCGAGATGGTGGTCACCGTGGGGGTTTTAGTCGGTAAAAATCCGACACAACCCGCCGTCGCCCCAACGGCGGCGGGTGTCTTTGGAAGATTTCCCCCACGTTAAAAAAAAAAAAAAAAAAAAAAAAAAAAAATGGGTTCTCGGTCCGCTTCGGCGGAGGCCTTGCGTGGGCAACCGAGCGCGTCCCCGGGTTGCGGATAGGGGAACGCCCTTCATTGTCATGGTTCTTTGAAGGGTAGCTGCGAAATAAGCGGGGTAACCCCGACGAATAAGCAGCCGCGGACAGCACGCCGGTTTGGACGGAACCGTAAGCCTGGTGTCAGGTGCCGTCTCCGGGGAGGTGCCACCCCGGTCATCAAAAAGGGCACAACCCCAGGGGCTGTCGGCCGCAAGGTCGGCGGTACGGGTCTGGCGAACCCGGGGTGCCTGAGCTGGGGATGGATGAACGCCATCCATCTCCTAATTCCGTAAGTCTCTTGGCGGCTTCAACGACCATCACAGGGCGTAGTGGTGGAACGTTGCCGTCAAGGGACCCCCATCCTCAAAGGGAGGGATGCCTTCACCGGCCGGCCTGTGAGGAAGAAAACCTCTATAAAAAATTACCCTCAATCCTAAGGTATGGTGCGCGCCGAGAGGATGCATGGCTGGGAGGTTGGCCAGTCTTTAGCGACCAAACTCCCCTGGGGCACCTGCCGAACCCCAGGGTGTATTAGGCTTACCCGGGTATGGCGGCTCTGCCCGGGTGGACCACCCCTTCCGACCCTACTCGTGGGAACAATCATGGAACCGACACATCTATATAAAAAGACGGACGAGGAGGCGCAGGAGCGGCGAGCGAGCTTGGGGGGAGCTCGGCCGTCTCGGCGATTCGAGGTCCCTGCAAAGGGACGCAGGAGAGGAGAGTTCGCTCGTCATGAGCGAACTCGAGGAGGGTGCCAGCGACACCTCCAGCGTTGCTGGCACCTCCGGAGGCGCCACTACGCGCAAAAGAGGTCGCCCCCCAACAACCGGGGAGTATGCTGGGCTCGCGAGAGCAAAACGAGCCCACGCAGAAGCGGTCCTGATGGCGGACGAAGCCGACGCCATCAGGGCCTTGGATGACCCGGCCGTTAAGGCTAGGCCACCATCGAAGTCGGCGATTCCGCTGCGGGACGAGGCGGAGCTTCTGGCGGAGCTCCGTCACGCCCCCGCAGCGGACTTATCCGCGCGGGCGATAGAGGAGGCCGCGCGGATAGAAGGTCGCCTCCACCTCCCGCAACCTCCATGGGACTTACGTCCGGAAGTTGCGGGAGGCGGCGCAGCTCATCAGATGCGTCGCGACGGAGCACGCGCAGCGGGCCGCCTCCTCGAACCGGGAACGCGACTTGGAGGTGGCAGTGGCGGAGCTGAGGGCCAGGAATGAGGCCCTAGAGGCGCAGGTTGCGACACTGATTGCAGCGGGGCGTGGGAAGGGGGCCTTTACCCCTCCCCACCCCAACACATTAAAGGAGGCGACGCCCTCCTCTCCAGTTACATCTCGGAGAGGAGGGGCATCAACGTCGGGGTCTGTTAAGAAGACCCCCAGCGTGGCGCTGAGGCCACGAGGCCCTGGAAGACCGGAGGAAGATACTGACTCCGATTTCTTCCAGGCCTCGTGGAGAGGTCCCCGCGGACCTCTCCACGGAAAGTCCCCCGCCCCTGGACGTCCCCCCTCCGCCCTCCTCGGAGAACGGAGAGGGGATGGCGGATCGGGTGGCGGAGGCAGGGAGGCGAGGGTTCGCCCGTCTCCGTCCTCTCTTGGAGATGGCGGAGCGGGCGGGACAAATCCTCCCTCCTGGGAGAAAAGGGCCCACCCCTTCCACCGATACGGAGGGTGGGGCCCTTCCTCTTGCTTCGAGCCCTTGGAGGCTGAGGAGGAAAAGAAGGTTTATCCCCACCGGCCCCCCGTTTTTCCCGGCAGCTCGTCCTCCCTCCAAGGACGTTCCTTCGGCCAGGACGGGGAAAGGCGCGGGCGGGACCCGCGGCTCTTCCGCCCCGGGGAACCGGCGCCCCTCCCCCTACCAGGCCAGCTCGCCCCTCCTCAGGGAGGGACGTTCCGTCGGCCACGGGGGAGTGGGTGGCGGTCCTGGGGAGGAAGGCCAAGAGGGCGCAGCGCCGGGTGGCTGTGGCCCCACAACCTCCCTCTCGGAGGGGGGCGGGGCCCGCCACCGGTGCTGCGGCGGCACCCTCAGGCCCCCAGGGGGGCCAGAAGACGGGAAAGGCGGGTGGGGGGAAGAAGAAAAAGGGGAAGACGGGTGCCTTGGCACCTGTCTCCCCGCCCCCACCCCCCCCCCCAAAGAAGGCGAAGGAGAAGCCCCCCCATCCGCGCCCGCCCAAGAGGGCGGCCGGATCGCGAACGGTCGCCCCCGGGAGCAAGACCACCAATGCGGAGGTCATGCGGAAGGCGGTGGCAAATGTCGACCTCAAAAGGTCGGCATTGAGGAGGGTACCGGAAGGGCCAATCGGGCCCGTCCATTATCGTGATTCCGGGCCCTTCCGGTACCGATTAGGCGGACGCCCTGGCGGAACGCCTCGCCGAACTCCTACGGCGGGGACGGCGTCAGGGTGGCCCGCCCCAAAGACCGCTGAGGCTCGCATCAGCGGTCTTCAGAGAATCCACCACCACCCAACAGGTGGTGGAGGCGGTGGCCAAGGTGGGGAGGTCCGGCGCTGGTTTACTGGCCCAATCCGGACCTCCCAATGGACTTGGCACCATTTGGCAACGCAACATAAGCGGCCGTGCGTAAATTCCGCGGCGGTACCGCCTCTCCGCCTGGGGTGGTGTTCACCCCTCAAAAGGGAGGTTCTGAAAACGCCCTCCCAGGTCAATACAGAGACTTGGGGCCATCCAGAATAATTATGCCCTGGGGGGGCAGAACTATATCAGACATTGCCGGTGCTACCGTTGGGGTGGCACCGGTCACGTAGCAAAAATTAGGCATGCCGGGCATCCCCGACTGGAAAGTGTGTGGACCTGGGAGAGACTTTAAGCCGGTATACTGATTTAGTAAATAAGTGTGACTACCTCCCCCCTCCAAAAGGAAGATAGGGGGGAAAGAAGATGGCGGGCGGGGCAAAGTGCCGGGGGCTGCGGCGTCGGCCGGGAGCGCCGCCCCACAGCGACCCCCCGTACCATCCCCCGCCTCTCCGGCGGCGGGGCAACTGGTAGACAGAGGGACGAGGTGGAGCCGCTTGCTCCACCGCAGAAGTCCACGTCCATCCCCCCCTCCTCCGGTACACGGCCCTTCAAGGCCCGTGGAAAGGGGAGGGTCAACAACCCTCCCCCGCTCCAAGGCCCAGAAGAAGGGCTGCAGGACTTATCCGAGAGAGGGCCCATACCCTCCACTGATTGAGTGGGAATATTTTAGAAATAAACTTAAAGGTCGGCGTCCGCGGGCGTCGTCAACGCCGCCGAACCCCCTTGAGAGGGGAGCACTATTGGCGGCGGTTGGCGGAAGAACTGTGTCGCTCGCGGACATCCTCGCCAACAACCGAGGGTTAAGCAGACAAACGGAGGTAGAAAATGTCAGCACAGAGACATGGAGGCCGAACCGGCCGCCAACCTGGAGGAGGAGGGGAAGGCTTTGCACGTTATATATGCCCCCTCCTCCTCCAGTTAGGTGCTGCAGGCCAATATCTCAACCACGCGCTCGGCTGGGGCACAGGACTTGTTTGTCCAAACCCTGGCCGAGTGGGGATTGGCCTAATATCGCGGCGGAGCCGTACAGAGTTCCCGATCGCCCTGACTGGGCGGCGGATCTGTGCGGCTCCGTCGCGATCGCGGCGAACTCGGCACCCCTCCGGGTGATCGGAAGGGGTGCCGGGTTCGTGGTGGTGGAGTCCAGGTGCGTCACGCTGGCCGGGGTGTATGCCTCGCCCAGCCTGACCCTCGTGGAGTTCGAGTCGCTGCTGGATGGGCTGGACAGGGTACATAAAATCTCCTGTCCCGTCCAGTGTTGGTCCTAGGGGACTTTAATGCCAAATCCCCAACTATGGGGAAACTGGATCATTTAATTTATTCTATTATGGTATGTGCTGGTAGGATATGGGCCCTCCGGTCCATTTAATCCTCAACCGGGGATCTATCAGCACGTGCGTGCGGCCGCAGGGGGAGTCCATTGTGGACTTGTCCTGGGCTTCTCCGGCGGCCGCACGATGTGTTGGAGCGTGGAGGGTCGCAGATGACCTCGCGACCCTCAGCGACCACCTCTACATCATGTTTGATGTAGGGCGGGTGGCCCCAATTGGGGGCCCACCCCCCCGTAGGAGGTGGGCGCTTACGCACCTGGACGAGGACGCGCTGATGGCGGCCTCCTATACCGCAGCCTGGCCCTCGTACGGGCCAGAGCCAGTCGCGGACATAGACGAGGAGGCCTCCTGGCTCCGGGGGCAAATGGCGGCAATTTGTGACGCCGCCATGCCCCGGGTCAGGACACGGGTGCAGCGGCGGGCGGTCTACTGGTGGTCGGGCCAGATAGCCACCACAGAGAAGAGAGTGTGGCGGCCCGACGCCGGTGGACAAGGGCCCGCCGCCGAGCAGTCCGCGACCATGCGGTGGAGGCCACACTCCGCGAGGCATATCGAGACGCATCGAATGCCTTGCGGAGAGCCATCAGGGAGGCCAAGGCATCGGCCTGGGAGGAACTCCTGGGCTCTCTGGACGCAGACCCGTGGGGACGCCCGTACCGGTTGGTACTGGGCCGCCTACGCCCCGCGGGTCCTTCCGTCACAGAGAGCCTAGAACCCGCCGTGCTCCGGTCGGTCTTAAATAAACTGTTCCCCCTCGATGAGGGGGGCAGACCACCACCGGTGCCGCTCGCGGCGGCGCTGACCGCGCTGCCACCATGCGCGGTCAGCGACGAGGAGTTCCGTGACGCCGTCGCCAAGTTAAGGGGGCGGAACACCGCCCCCGGTCCAGACGGCGTCCCAGGCAAGGCGTTAGCCTTGGCCTTACGCGTCCTCGGGCCCCGCCTGAGGTGGCTGTTCGACAGCTGCCTTCAGGCGGGGCGGGTCCCCCTCTGTGGAAGCAGGCCACGATGGTCCTGCTTCCCAAGGGGGTGGCAGGTCAGCAGCCTCTCCCAAGGCGTACCGACCCATATGCCTCCTTGATGAGGCGGGAAAGCTCTTCGAGAGAATAGTAGCTTCCCGCCTCTGGGGGCATATGTCCCAGTAGGTCCGAACTTGGCACCGTGCCAGTTCGGCTTCCGCGAGGGCCGATCGACCATAGACGCGGTCGATCATGTCAAGGCCCTCGTGGATGAGTCTGTCTCCCGGGGTGGGATGGCGTTGGCGGTGTCTCTTGACATCGCCAACGCCTTCAACTCCCTGCCCTGGGACAGGATTGCGGGGGCACTAGTCGACCATCAGGTGCCCCCGTACCTGAGGAGAGTCCTGGCAGACTACCTCCGGGACAGACGGGTGATATACCCGGGTCGGTACGGGGTAGTAACGCGGGAGGTGAACCGCGGTGTACCCCAGGGGTCCGTGTTAGGACCGTTGTTGTGGAACCTGGGGTACAACCGGGTTCTCCTCACCGCGCTCCCTCACGGCGTCACAGTCGTCTGCTATGCAGACGACACACTTGTGATAGCCGGGGGGGAGGAATGGGAGAGGCTGCTGGGCCTTGCCGAGGCCGGGGTGGCCACAGTAGTGGCCTCCGTCCGTCGACTGGGGCTGCAAGTGTCTCCGGAGAAAACGGAGGCAGCCTGGTTCCATGGGCTGCCTCTGACCCGGAGACCGCCCCAGTCGGTCGTCCGAGTAGGGCCGGTCTTTGTCCGGGTCGAGGAACGTATTAAGTACCTCGGCCTGGACATTGACAGCCGCTGGCGCTTCGAGGGTCACTTTGACCGACTCGTCCCCCGAGTAGAGGGGGTAGCCGCCCTGTTGGGTCGGCTACTGCCCAATATCGGGGGACCAGAGGATAGGGTCCGCCGCCTCTACACGGGGGTGGTGCGGGCCATGTGCCTCTACGGGTGCCCAGTCTGGGCCCCGTCCCTGGCGGCCGGGCGGCGCAGCCGAATAATGCTGCGCCGCGTATACCGGCGGATGGCCGTCAGGGTGGCACGTGGTTACCGCACTATCTCCCATGAGGCGGCGGCAGTCCTGTCGGGGGTAATCCCCTTCGACCTGCAGGCGGAGGCCGAGGCCCGCGTTTTTCGACGGGTCCGGTCACTCCGCCGGGGCGAGGGGGATCCGGCAGGACTGTCGGTCGGTGACCTGAGGCGTCAGGCCCGGCAGCTCGCACTTAGAAAATGGCGGGCGGAGCTCGAAAATTATCGAGCCGCCCGCCAGCGAGCTGTCGGCGCGATCCTCCCACATTTGGAGGAGTGGGTGGATCGTCGGCACGGTAGGCTTACCTACCGGACGACGCAGGTGCTCTCCGGACATGGGTGTTTCGGAGAGTACCTGCATAAAATCGGAGCGGAGGCCACACCAGAGTGCCTGTCGTGTGGCGTGGGGGTGGTCGACACCCCCAGCCACACGATAGAGGAGTGCCCAGCCTTTGGCTGGGCACGAGCAGAAAAATGCGGGCCGTTATTGGCCCAGACCTCTCGCCGCCAGCACTTGTTACGGCAATGCTGGCGAGCGAGAGGTCTTGAGACGGTGGCCTCCTTCTGCGAAACCGTTATTTCGCAGAAGAGAGGCCGCCGAGCGGGATCGGGAGTCGTCCGATCCCGCTCGGCAGGAGAGAAGGCGGGCCAGGAGGGGCTCCGCTTTAGGCGGCCCCCTCCAAGAGGCCCGCCACCGTGATGTGGAAGTGTGAGGCGGGCGGACCCGGCACCAATTTGGTGCCGGGCTCCGCCCGAGTGAGGAGGTAGGTGCCGCCCCGGCGTCGTGTGCCGGGACTTCGGTCCTGGCCGGTCGGGAGCGGCACCGAGGGCTTGGGGAGGACCGCGGTTGGGGCCGCGCCCACCCCCTTCCATGCGGCGGAGTCAGACTTAGTCGGCGCGCATGGAAGTGTGACTGGGAAGAGGTCCACCCTTCCATGTCGGCGGAAGTCCCCAGGCGGCGGTCCGACCTAGCTTGGTCGTTCCCGGACCGCCGCCGAAGTCGGGCGAGGGGGTGGTCACCGTGGGGGTTTTGACTGCTCCCCCGCGAGCACGGATTCCTCTTCCCACTACGGCGGCGGGAAGATTTCCACCTTCCCGTTAAAAAAAAAAAAAAAAAAAAAAAAAAATCGATAAGCTCTTGGTCCGGTAGTGTGACCTAGTTTGGTCGTTCCCGGACCGCCGCCGAAGTCGGGCAATGAGCGCGTCCCGTGGGGGTTTTAGCGGATAGGGGAACGCCCTTCATTGTCATGGTTCTTTGAAGGGCGGCGGGGTAACCCCCACGAAAAAAAAAAAAAAAAAAAAAAAAAAAAGCCTGGGTCAGGTTAGGTCTCCGGGGAGGTGCCACCTGGGTTAGGGCACAACCCCAGGGGCTGTCGGCCGCAAGGTCGGCAGTACGGGTTTAGCGAACCCGGGGTGCCCGAGCTGGGGATGGATGAACGCCATCCATCTCCTAATTCCGTAAGTCTCTTGGCGGCTTCAACGACCACCACAGGGCGTAGTGGTGGAACGTTGCCGTCAAGGGACCCGGAGGGCTTGCCTTCACCGGCCGGCCTGCGAGGAAGAAAACCTCTATAAAAAATTACCCTCAATCCTAAGGTATGGTGCGCGCCGATAGGATGCATGGCTGGGAGGTTGGCCAGTCTTTAGCGACCAAACTCCCCTGGGGCACCTGCCGAACCCCAGGGTGTATTAGGCTTACCCGGGTAAGGCGGCTCTGCCCGGGTGGACCACCCCTTCCGACCCTACTCGTGGGAACTATTATGGAACCGCAAAACATTAATAAAATGACGGACGAGGAGGTGCAGGAGCGGCGAGCGAGCTTGGGGGTGAGCTCGGCCGTCTCGGCGATTCGAGGGTAGAGGTCCCTGCAGAGGGACACAGGTGAAGAGAGTTCGCTCGCCATGAGCGAACTCGAGGAAGGTGCCAGCGACACCTCCAGCGTTGCTGGCACCTCAGGAGGCGCCGTAAAGCGCAAGAGAGGCCGCCCCCCAACAACCGGGGAGTACGCTGGGCTCGCCAAAGCAAAACGAGCCCACGCAGAAGCGGTCCTGATGGCGGACGAAGCGGACGCCATCAGGGCCTTGGATGACCCGGCCGTTAAGGCTAGGCCGCCATCCAAGTCGGCGATTCCGCTGCGGGACGAGGCGGAGCTTCTCGCGGAGCTCCGTCACGCCCCCGCAGCGGACTTATCCGCGCGGGCGATCGAGGAGGCCGCGCGGATCGAGAAGGTCGCCTCCACCTCCCGCAACCTTCATGGGACTTACGTCCGGAGGTTGCGGGAGGCGGCGCAGCTTATACGCTGCGTCGCGACGGAGCACGCGCAGCGGGCCGCCTCCTCGACCCGGGAACGCGACCTGGAGGTGGCAGTGGCGGAGTTGAGGGCCAAAAACGAGGCCCTAGAGGCGCAGGTCGCGACCCTCATTGCAGCGGGGCGTGGGAAGGGGGGCTTTACCCCTCCCCCCCCGGCAGATTAAAGGAGGCGACCCCCTCCTCTCCACATACATCTCGGAGAGGAGGGGCATCAACGTCGGGGTCTTTTAAAAAGACCCCCAGCGTGGCGCTGAGGCCACGAGGCCCTGGAGGACCGGAGGAGGATACCGACTCCGATTTCTTCCAGGGCCTCGTGGAGAGGTCCCCGCGGACCTCTCCACGTAAAGTCCCCCGCCCCCGGACGTCCCCCCTCCGCCCTCCTCGGAGAACGGAGAGGGGATGGCGGAACGGGTGGCGGAGGCAGTGGAGGCGAGGATACTCGCCCGTCTCCGTCCTCTCTTGGAGATGGCGGAGCGGGCGGGTGAAATCCTCCCTCCTAGGAGGAAAGGGCCCCCCCCTACCACTGATACGGAGGGTGGGGCCCTCTCCTCTTCCGCCCTTAGGAGGCGGAAGAGGGGAAAGAAGGTGCGGGCCCCTGCCCCGCCTCCCCCGTCCACCCGGTCAGCTCGTCCTCCCTCCCTGGGGGAGGTTCCTTCGACCAGGACGGGGAAAGGCGCGGGCGGGACCCGCGGCTCTTCCGCCCCGGGAACCGGTGCCCCTCCCCCTACCAGGCCAGCTCGCCCCTCCTCAGGGAGGGACGTTCCGTCGGCCCAGGGGGAGTGGGTATCGGTCCTGGGGAGGAAGGCCAAGAGGGCGCAGCGCCGGGTGGCTGTGGCCCCACAACCTCCCTCTCGGAGGGGGGCGGGGCCCGCCACCGGTGCTGCGGCGGCACCCTCTGGCCCCCAGGGGGGCCAGAAGACGGGAAAGGGGGGGAAGAGGGTAAAGGGGAAGACGGGTGCCTCGGCACCTGTCTCCCCTCCCCCTCCCAACCCCACCAAGACGGCGAAGGAGAAGCCCCGCCTTCCTCGTTCCCCCAAGAGGGCGGCCGTATCGCTAACGGTCGCCCCGGGGAGCAAGACCTCCTACGCGGAGGTCATGAGGAAGGCGGTGGCCAATGTCGACCTCAAGGAGGTCGGCATTCAGGAGGTCAGGTACCGGAAGGGCCAATCGGGATCCTCCATCATAGAGATCCCGGGCCCTTCCGGTACCGAGAAGGCGGACGCCCTGGCGCAACGCCTCGCCGAACTCTTCGGCGGGGACGGCGTCAGGGTGGCCCGCCCCATGAAGACCGCTGAGGCTCGCCTCTGCGGTCTTGACGAAGCCACCACCACCCAACAGGTGGTGGAGGCGGTGGCCAGAGTGGGGGGGTGTCCGGCGGGCCAGGTCACTACTGGCCCAATCCGGACCTCCCCCAATGGTCTTGGCACCATTTGGGTCAGGTGCCCGCTCGCGGCCGTGCGCAAACTGGCCGCGGCGGGCCGCCTCCGCCTGGGGTGGTGCTCACCCCGGGTGGAGGTCCTGGCGGCACGCCCTCCCAGGTGCCATCGGTGCCTGGAGGTGGGACACCTCCAGTCCCGATGCCCTGGGGGGCAGATAGGGGTGGCCGGTGCTACCGCTGTGGTGGCACCGGTCACGTGGCGCGCGCATGCCGGGCACCCCCGAGGTGCCCGGTCTGCGTCGACCTGGGTCGCCCAGCCAACCATGTGCTGGGCGCCCCGGGTTGTGCTCCTCCCCCCTCCAAAAGGAAGAGGAGGGGGGGGAAGAAGAAGCAGGCGGGGCCTGCCGGGGGTGCGGCGGCGTCGGCCGGGAGTGCCGCCCCACAGCGCCCCCCCGTACCATCCCCCGCCCCGCCGGCGGCGCCGCTGGTGATGGACGTGGACGAGGTGGAGCCGGTTGCTCCACCACAAAAGTCCACGTCCCCCACCCCTCCTCCGGTAGCGGGCCCCGCCCGGCCCGTGGAGAGAGGGGGATCGTCGCCCCGCCCCCGCCCCCCGTCCCAGAAGAAGGGCGGGGGAGCAGTCTCCGAGGGAGAGGGCCCAGCCCTCCCCCGAGAAGGGACCACCCTCGGCCACCCCGAGGAACGTCTGCGTCCGCGGGCGTCGTCCGTCTCCGCCGCCGATCCCCCCGTGAGAGGGGAGGACTATTGGCGGCGGTTGGCGGACCCCAAGGTGGCGCTGGCCGACATCCTCGGGTGTAGGCAGCCGAGGGTGGTGCTGACAAGGGCGGGCAATACCCGCCCTGTCAGCACAGAGATGGAGGCCGAACCGGCCGCCAACCTGGAGGAGGAGGGGAAGGCTAACCGATAATGCCCCCCCCTCCTCCAGTTAGGGTGCTGCAGGCCAATCTCAACCACTCGGCTGGGGCACAGGACTTGTTTGTCCAAACCCTGGCCGAGTGGGGGATTGGCCTGGCGGTCGCGGCGGAGCCGTACAGAGTTCCCGATCGCCCTGACTGGGCGGCGGATCTGTGCGGCTCCGTCGCGATCGCAACGAACTCGGCACCCCTCCGGGTGATCGGAAGGGGTGCCGGGTTCGTGGTGGTGGAGTCCAGGTGCGTCACGCTGGCCGGGGTGTATGCCTCGCCCAGCCTGACCCTCGTGGAGTTCGAGTCGCTGCTGGATGGGCTGGGGAGGGTTTTGAACCCTCTCCTGTCCCGTCCAGTGTTGGTCCTAGGGGACTTTAACGCCAAATCCCCAACTTGGGGATCCCCTAGGGCCGACCCACGGGGGGATGTGCTGGTAGATTGGTCCTCCGGTCTGGATCTCCGGATCCTCAACCGGGGATCTGCCAGCACGTGCGTGCGGCCGCAGGGGGAGTCCTTTGTGGACTTGTCCTGGGCTTCTCCGTCGGCCGCACGACGTGTTGGAGCGTGGAGGGTCGCAGATGACCTCGCGACCCTCAGCGACCACCTCTACATCATGTTTGATGTAGGGGGGGTGGCCCCAATTGGGGGCCCACCCCCCCGTAGGAGGTGGGCGCTTACGCACCTGGACGAGGACGCGCTGATGGCGGCCTCCTATGCCGCGGCCTGGCCCTCGTACGGACCAGAGCCAGTCGCGGACATAGACGAGGAGGCCTCCTGGCTCCGGGGACAAATGGCGGCAATTTGTGACGCCGCCATGCCCCGGGTCAGGAGGGTGCAGCGGCGGGCGGTCTACTGGTGGTCGGGCCAGATAGCCACACTCAGAGAAGAGAGTGTGGCGGCCCGACGCCGGTGGACAAGGGCCCGCCGCCGAGCAGTCCGCGACCATGCGGTGGAGGCCACACTCCGCGAGGCATATCGAGACGCATCGAATGCCTTGCGGAGAGCCATCAGGGAGGCCAAGGCATCGGCCTGGGAGGAACTCCTGGGCTCTCTGGACGCAGACCCGTGGGGACGCCCGTACCGGTTGGTACTGGGCCGCCTACGCCCCGCGGGTCCTTCCGTCACAGAGAGCCTAGAACCCGCCGTGCTCCGGTCGGTGGTGAATAAACTGTTCCCCTCGATGAGGGGGGCAGACCACCACCGGAGCCGCTCGAGGCGGCGCTGACCGCGCTGCCACCATGCGCGGTCAGCGACGAGGAGTTCCGGGACGCCGTCGCCAAGTTAAGGGGGCGGAACACCGCCCCCGGTCCAGACGGCGTCCCAGGCAAGGCGTTAGCCTTGGCCTTACGCGTCCTCGGGCCCCGCCTGAGGTGGCTGTTCGACAGCTGCCTTCAGGCGGGGCGGGTCCCCCTCTTGTGGAAGCAGGCCACGATGGTCCTGCTTCCCAAGGGGGGTGGCAGGTCGGCAGCCTCTCCCAAGGCGTACCGGCCCATATGCCTCCTTGATGAGGCGGGAAAGCTCTTTGAGCGAATCATAGCTTCCCGCCTCTGGGGGCATATGTCCCGCGTAGGTCCGAACCTGGCACCGTGCCAGTTCGGCTTCCGCGAGGGCCGATCGACCATAGATGCTGTCGATCACGTCAAGGCCCTCGTGGATGAGTCTGTCTCCCGGGGTGGGATGGCGTTGGCGGTGTCTCTTGACATCGCCAACGCCTTCAACTCCCTGCCCTGGGACAGGATTGCGGGGGCACTAGTCGACCATCAGGTGCCCCCGTACCTGAGGAGAGTCCTGGCAGACTACCTCCGGGACAGACGGGTGATATACCCGGGTCGGTACGGGGTGGTAACGCGGGAGGTGAACCGCGGTGTACCCCAGGGGTCCGTGTTAGGACCGTTGTTGTGGAACCTGGGGTACAACCGGGTTCTCCTCACCGCGCTCCCTCACGGCGTCACAGTCGTCTGCTATGCAGACGACACTCTTGTGATAGCCGTGGGGGAGGAATGGGAGAGGCTGCTGGGCCTTGCCGAGGCCGGGGTGGCCTCGGTAGTGGCCTCCGTCCGTCGGCTGGGGCTGCAAGTGTCTCCGGAGAAAACGGAGGCAGCCTGGTTCCATGGGCTGCCTCTGACCCGGAGACCGCCCCAGTCGGTCGTCCGAGTAGGGCCGGTCTTTGTCCGGGTCGAGGAACGGATTAAGTACCTCGGCCTGGACATTGACAGCCGCTGGCGCTTCGAGGGTCACTTTGACCGACTCGTCCCCCGAGTAGAGGGGGTAGCCGCCCTGTTGGGTCGGCTACTGCCCAATATCGGGGGACCAGAAGAGAGGGTCCGCCGTCTCTACACGGGGGTGGTGCGGGCCATGTGCCTCTACGGGTGCCCAGTCTGGGCCCCGTCCCTGGCGGCCGGGCGGCGCAGCCGAGAAATGCTGCGCCGCGTATATCGGCGAATGGCCGTCAGGGTGGCACGTGGTTACCGCACTATCTCCCATGAGGCGGCGGCAGTCCTGTCGGGGGTAATCCCCTTCGACCTGCAGGCGGAGGCCGAGGCCCGCGTCTTTCGACGGGTCCGGTCACTCCGCCGGGGCGAAGGGGATCCGGCAGGACTGTCGGTCGGTGACCTGAGGCGTCAGGCCCGGCAGCTCGCACTTAGAAAATGGCGGGCGGAGCTCGAAAATTATCGAGCCGCCCGCCAGCGAGCTGTCGGCGCGATCCTCCCACATTTGGAGGAGTGGGTGGATCGTCGGCACGGTAGGCTTACCTACCGGACGACGCAGGTGCTCTCCGGACATGGTTGTTTCGGAGAGTACCTGCATAAAATCGGAGCGGAGGCCACACCAGAGTGCCTATCGTGTGGCGTGGGGGTGGTCGACACCCCCAGCCACACGATAGAGGAGTGCCCAGCGTTTGGCTGGGCACGAGAAGACGTGCGGGCCTTTAATTGGCCCGGACCTCTCGCCGCCAGCACTTGTTACGGCAATGCTGGCGAGCGAGAGGTCTTGGAGAGCGGTGGCCTCCTTATGCGAAAACGTTATTTAGCAGAAGGAGGCCGCCGAGCGGGATCGGGAGTCCTCCGATCCCGCTCGGCAGGAGAGAAGGCGGGCCAGGAGGGGGCTCCGCTTTAGGCGACCCCCTCCAAGAGGCCCGCCACCGTAATAGAGGCGGGCGGACCCGGCACCAGTCATTCATTTGGTGCCGGGCTCCGCCCGAGTGAGGAGGTAGGTGCCGCTCCGGCGTCGTGTGCCGGGACTTCGGTCCTGGCCGGTCGGGAGCGGCACCGAGGGCTTGGGGAGGACCGCGGTTGGGGCCGCGCCCTCCCCTTGTTATAGCCCACGTTGGCCGCATGGAAGTGTGACCCTTCCATGTGGCGGAGTCAGGAGCGCCGACTTAGTCGGCGCTCCGTGGGGGAGCAGTCATTTGACTGCTCCCCCGCGAGCACGGATTCCTCTTCCCACTACTGGGAAGAGGTCCACTCTTCCCAGTCGGGGAAGAGGACCTCCCGAGGCGGCGGTCCGGTAGTGTGACCTAGCTTGGTCGTTCCCGGACCGCCGCCGAAGTCGGGCGAGATGGTGGTCACCGTGGGGGTTTTAGTCGGTAAAAATCCGACACTACCCGCCGTCGCCCCAACGGCGGCGGGTGTCTTTGGAAGATTTCCCCCACGTTAAAAAAAAAAAAAAAATGGGTTAGGTCCACGGACCTGTCTGGTTGTCCAGATGGGAGGGGAGGTGAACCCCTACGTGGCGCGTCCCCAGGTGGCGGATAGGGGAATGCTCGCTGCTCGTACTTGGGCCTTCGGGCCCAAGGGGAGCAGAGGGTAGGAGTGAAATAAAATAGCTCCCGCGGACCAAACACTCTTCTTCTTCCTCAGGGGCCGCGGACCTTCGGGTCCTTGCACGCGGTACGGGCTTAGCGAACCCGAGGTCCCCGAGCTGTGTGTGTGTGTGTGTGTGTGTGCGTGTGTGTGAGTGTGTGAATGTGTCCCCTATACCCCCATCCCCAGGGGCCGGGGACCTTTTGGGCCCTGCACGCGGCACGGGCCTAGCAAACCCGGGGGTCCCGAGCTGTCCGGTCCCCTTTATCCCCCCCCCCCCCCCCCAGGGGCCGCGGGGCCATAGGAATATGTCCCCACGGTACGGGTTTAGCGAACCCGGGGTACCCGAGCTGTGTGTGAGTGTGTGTGTGTGTGTGTGTGTGTTTTTCTTTTTTTTTCCCTATCCTATCCCCAGGGACCGCGGACCTCTTTGGTCCATTGCGCGCGGTACGGGCCTAGCGAACCCGGGGTTACCCGAGCAACCTTTTCCCCCTTTCCTCCCCCCCAGGGGCCGTGGGGCCATAGAAATATGTCTCCACGGTACGGGTTTGGCGAACCCGGGGTTACCCGAGCTACCTCCCCAGGGGCCGTGGACCTTTTGGTCCCTGCACGCGGCACGGGCCTAGCAAACCCGGGGGTCCCGAGCTGTCCGGTCCCTTTATCCTCCCCAGGGGCCGCGGTGTGTGGGGCCCCACGGTACGGGTGTGTGTGTGTGTGTGAGTGTGTGTGTGTGTGTGTGTTTTATTTTTTCCCTTTCCTATCCCCAGGGACCGCGGACCTCTTTGGTCCATTGCACGCGGTACGGGCCTAGCGAACCCGGGGTTACCCGAGCAACCTTTTCCCCCTTTCCTCCCCCCCCAGGGGCCGTGGGGCCATAGAAATATGTTATCCACGGTACGGGTTTAGCGAACCCGGGGTTACCCGAGCTGTGTGTGAGTGTGTGTGTGTGTGTGTGTGCCTGTTTTTTCTTTTTCATTTTCCTATCCCCAGGGACCGCGGACCTCTTTGGTCCATTGCACGCGGTACGGGCCTAGCGAACCCGGGGTTACCCGAGCAACCTTTTTCCCCCTTTCCTCCCCCCCAGGGGCCGTGGGGCCATAGAAATATGTCTGCACGGTACGGGTTTGGCGAACCCGGGGTTACCCGAGCTGTTGGTGTGAATGTGTGTGTGCGTGGGCTGTGTGAATGGGGTGCGGCCAGGCCTCGGTGGATATTCCCCGTAGACTAGCCAAGGGGGGAGTAGTAGCCCCCCGACCGTGTGTCCGAGATATGTCTGTACCGGGCCTCTGTGGCTGAAGGCGCACAGGACCGCTGGAAGCCACATGCAAACTGTGGGAAAACCGCTACTCGGACATGAACGGAGCCAATGCGGGGGTTGAAACCGAGTGTTCTGGGCGCACGTATGGAGGATTACCTGGCCAGTATTTCCTCATACCCGGAGCTGCGTAGGGCAAATCGCAGCACCGTCTAGCCTGAGGCGTGGGTCAGGCATCCGGTCGGATCGGGTGTCGCCCACGCGATAGGGGTGACGTAAAACCTTTAGCATCACACCGCGTGGACGGCCCCTCGGGGTATTGGTGTAAAACGTCCTAACCATTTTATTAGAATCTGTTGAGTCGGATAGGGTTGGCCACCCGACAAAACCGCTTCTCGGTTATTCCGGCTCCGTCACTAGGGATTATAGACCGGTGGGGATAGATGCCTAGCTGCGGCTAGGCTGGCATGATGCCCGAACCATCGTAAAAATCAAACCCATATATAATGGCAACTAATGGAAAAACAAAAATACCTGGAGAAGGCGAGCGGGAGAAAACCCTAGACCAGCACCCGGACGAACACGAGACGGTGTGTAGGGCTGTACCAAAGAGAGGAAGGCACGTGTCGGTTTCCGACGAAGCCCGCGTAGCACGGCTCAGGAGGGAACTCTTGACAGCTGTAGCGGAGGAGACGACGGCTTTCCAGGCTTTGGAAAATTACATCGAACTCCTCCAAATCAAGGCGTACGAGGTGTCCGTGGCGGGCCGCGAAAATCCAAACACGGCAATAAATCCTGCAGATTTTCACACCGCTGTGACCAAATTGGGCAAAATGTACAGGAAGTTTGCCGATGTTACTGCCGCAAGGCGTGCGAAGGAGAGTGCTGTGGAAAGGGAAGAGAAGGCCCAGACAACAGCACCGAACCTAGAGACAAGTGCCAACCCGGTGGAAACCTGTGAGGCGGGTACCCAAACTGAAACGTCGGGTGCAATAACGGACGACCCTAACGGGAATCAGGAGCAATCAATGGACGTGCAGGGTTGCGAGATCGCCCAAGACGACGCAGGTGACCCGCAGCCTAAGCGAAAGGAAATATCCCCTAGCGCGAATCAGCGCGCAAAGAAAAAGGCCCGGAGGAGGACGCGCGCCCAGAACGAGGCCCAGCAACCACCTAGCCCGAGCAAACCAGCCGAGCCGGTGGCGACCATCCAGAAAGACCAGGGAGAGCCTGGGGAAGATGCGTCATCCTGGAGCCAGGTAGTGTCCCGGAAGGGCAAGACGAAGGGTAAGGCACCAGTCCCTGCAAGACCTGCGCGAACGAGACCAGATGCAGTGTCTCTAAAAATTCCGGAGGGAAAAACATATGCGGACGTCATACGGGCCGTTAGGGAGAAGGCAGACCTGTCGGAAGTCAGGATCACGGGCCACAGGCGAACAACTTCCGGGGATCTGCTGCTCGAAGTGGACCGACGGGACAACGGGTTACTGAAGGCACAACAGGAACTCAGGAAGGCCCTAGGGGACGAACACCAGGTGAGAGTGCTGGAACCCCTGCTAGATGTGGAGGTAAAAGACCTGGACGAGGTGGCGAACGAGGAAGAGATCGTTAACGCGTTCTCTAGTTTGCTACCTGCGGGGACGAAAGTGGTAGTGAGGTCGATCCGCCAGGCCTTTGGTGGTACAAGGACGGCTCACCTGTTAGTATCGGCGGCGTCGAGGAACGAAATTGCGTCGATTAACAGGGTTAAAATAGGTTTTATCCACTGCAGGGTGCGAGTAATCCCGCGCGTCATAAGATGCTTTAAGTGCCACCATTTCGGGCACCTAGCGCAAAGGTGCGCACGGAAGGTGCAGGGGCGGGAAGTATGCCGGAAATGCGGCATAGACGGCCATAATATGAGGGGCTGCGAACATCCATATAAATGCCTGCTCTGTCAGGAAGCAGGGCTACCAGCTGAAAAACTGGGGCATTTGGCTGGCTCGGCAAGGTGCCCTCAATATATGACATTAGTGGCTAAGTTTTCACCTTCGATCCGAAGCTAAAAATTCTCCAGGCGAATATAAATAAGGCCCGCCTAGCACAGGATTTGCTAGAGCGGGAAGCTGGAAGGAAGGCAGCAGATGTCGTCCTTATATCAGAATATTATAGGGCAAAAGACGGGTGGATAACTACCACCTTGGATAAAGCCGCCGCTATATGGATCAGGCCTAGCCCCGGTGTATCGACCGATGGGTTTTTGCTTCGAGGAACTTTCTGCTGCTGTGCTCACGTTAACGGAGTCAGATTTATAAGCGTTTATATATCTCCATGTATTAATATGGAAGCCTACAGGACAGCGGTAGCGGAATTGGAAAACGCTATACGAACCAGCCATCTGCCGGTCTTCATGGGGGGCGACTTTAACGCAAAAAACGATATGTGGGGCTCAGGAATTAACGACGCCAGGGGTACTATACTGGCCGATATGCTTAACAGCTTGGACATGACCGCTACCTCATGTACGGGGACGCCCACTTTCCATAGAGGCCAATGTAGATCTGTCCTGGATTTTGCTGCGACCAGCCCAGCAATCGTTCGGCTAGGCGTGAAGACAACTGTGCTACAAGAGCACACTGAGTCGGACCACGAATACCTGTGGCATGAAGTCGGCCGAAGAAAAGAGAACGACGATCGGGATAGTCAGCGTGGCTGGAACACAAGAAGAATTGATGAAACAGCTTACCTGATGGAGGTGTGGCGTGGTCTAGATGAACTCCCTGAGAACCCCGTAGATCCAGATAGTTGTGTTGCTGCGTGCACGAACTTGGTCACTAGGGCTTGCAATTCCGCGATACCTGAAAAAAGGAAAAATAGATTAAAACCTGAAAAACATTGGTGGAACAAAGACATATTTATAACTTGGAAGGCTGTCCGTAAGGCGAAGAGAAGAGCGAGAAGACGACCCAACGATGAGACGGCGCACGAGTCCTTCAAGCAGCTCCGGAAAACCCTAAAAAAGAAAATTGCGATTAGTAAGGAGAAGTCCTGGAAAGAATTCTGTGAGATCGTAAACTCGGACCCTTGGGGCCTACCCTATAAAGTGGTCTTGAGGAAAATACCACAAGGTATTAATAGGGTGAATCTGTCCCTGGAGGCCAAAGTAAGACTGGCTAAACGCCTATTTGTTGTCTCCCAGCCCATCCCGGCGGCCGTCCATGCCTCCGAATGTACTGGGGGGGCACGTCCCGTTCTCCATGGAAGAAGTCTCAGAAGCTGTTAAGAGACTAAAGAAGGGCAAGGCTCCTGGACCAGACAAAATACCAGTGGAGGCGATTACCCTCATGCATGCATTCGCACCTGACATCTTGGCGAATATGTATAACTGCTGTTTGAGGTCGGGTACATTTCCGCGTGCATGGAAAAGACAGGAGTTAATACTAATTCCGAAGACAGTGAAGACAATGGATGTGAACACTATTCCATACAGGCCCATTTGCCTCATAAACATCATGGCAAAAGTATATGAGCATTTGATACTTCGCAGGCTAGACACTGCTCTGACGAATATGGGGGGACTATCCAGTAACCAGTTCGGCTTCCGGAGTGGCCATACCACCATAGATGCCGTGGAAAATGTGCTTGACACAACAGCAAAGGCAAGTCGCCTAAGCAAATTTATGGTGCTAATAACCATCGACGTTTCTAACGCATTCAACACTCTGAGATGGTCGACAATAATGGGGGCGCTCTGCAAAAGGGAATTCCCGGAGTACCTGCGGGAGTTAATTAGCAGCTACCTGAGCCAAAGGTCTCTAATAATTAGGAGCGGTAGCGATATCCAAGATATAGAAGTATATGCGGGCGTACCGCAAGGATCGGTCCTCGGCCCCTGGCTTTGGAATATCGCGTACGACGACCTGGTGGCGAAGCACACGAAGGGAGATGTGAAGTTTATAGCCTATGCTGATGACTTGGCTATCGCGGTTTCGGCCTACAGCCTGGAAACCCTTTACAAACGGATACACGACACTTTAGAGGAAGTTGACACTTGGATGCGGGAAAATGGGCTCTCCCTGGCTCATCATAAAACTGAGTTCATCCAACTAACTGGGCGAAGAAAGGGGCGCGTGTCACCAATCATGTTTGGGAACACACTCCTTGAGGCAACAAACAGTATCAAGTACCTCGGGGTGTGGATTGACGAACGGAGAACTTTCTCGACCCACCTAGAGAAAGTCTGTGAAAAGGCACAGAAGGTCGCCCATAACCTTTCCAGGTTAATGCCCAACTTGGGTGGGCCAGCAACGGCAAAGCGGAGACTATTGTTTTCCGTTGTGGAGTCGATAGTTCTCTACGCATGTCCCGCGTGGGTCTCGGCCGTAACGAGGGCTGATAATTTGAAAAAGCTCGGGCAACTGCAACGCGTGTATCTGCTGAAAGTGTCAAGAGCGTATCGCACTACATCGACGGCTGCTCTGCAGATCATAACGGGCATTATGCCAATAGACCTAATGGCTAGAGCCAGGACGAATACATATAGGAAAAGACGAACAGCACGCGAAATAGTGGCTCGGGGCACTGACGAGGAGGAGAACGAGAACATGGAGGTGGAGTGGCAGCATAGGTGGAGCCACGGGAATACAGGAGCCTGGACCAGGACGTTAATTCCAGTAATATCTAGATGGACTAAAAGAAAACATGGTCAACTAAGTTTTCACCTGGTGCAGGCGCTGACAGGACATGGTTGCTTCGGCAGCTACTTATATCAAATAGGGAAAGAGCGCACCCCAGAATGCTGGCTGTGCGGCAACGAGAAGGACGATGCCAGGCATACAATATTTGAATGCACCGCATGGAACACACAGCGCGAGATTTTAAAACACAACTTAGGGACGACAATTGACGAAACCAATATGGTCGATATAATGATTGCATCCGAGGGAAATTGGAACTTCGTGGCCGAATTCCTGACTATGGTGCTAAAAGAAAAAGAGACGATCGAGAGGAGTAGAGAAGCAATGGGACGATAACTTAGTGTCTTAGTGTTTTATATCACGGACGATATGCTTACCTCGGATTTAGGACTTAAATGCTGCACAGGCAGTCGAAATCCCTGGAGAACAAGCAACAGAGGAGGAGGGGTTTTAGCCGGTAGGAGTCCGGCACTACCCGACCTATTGCACACCCCGGGTCGGGTGTCCATGATGGATTTCCCCTCCTCTTCGGTATAAAAAAAAAAAAAAAAAAAAAGGTCTGGGTTAGGTCTCTCGGTCCGCAGTGCCGAGCAGGGGTGTCTGAACACGCCTGGTCAGGTGGAGGAAAGTCCTCTGCTTTCTTCAGGAGCGATGGCTGCTCTGCTTTCTGGTGGATGCCGCAGTACCTGCAAAAGGAAGTGAGGAAAGCCACCCCCCTCGTATCGGTCTTACCCGCCGATCGAGTCCGGGTGCGCCGTACTTACCTTTCTTTTTGTATGGGAAGTGTGACATTCTCCGGGCAGCAACGTAGTTCTTCCTTCTGATGGGTCCTTGAGTACCTGCTGGGAAATGTAAGGAACCCCACTCCCCTCGTAACGGTCCCCGGGTGGCTGGGCTTGCCCAGCGACCCGGTACGCCGTTCGAGTCCGAGTGGGTGTACTTGCCTTTTCCGGTGTGGGAAGCGAGGATCCATCGGCGGGATGGAGCGGACATCGTTCCTGAAAAAACATGAACTATACCTACCTGATCGGGCGAGGGATGACATCTCTGCTGGGCATACCATATCCTGCGGAGGCCTTGCGTGGGCCACCGAGCGCGTCCCCGGGTTGCGGATAGGGGAACGCCCTTCATTGTCATGGTTCTTTGAAGGGCAGCTGCGAAATAAGCGGGGGTAAGCCCGTCGAATAAGCAGCCGCGGACAGCACGTCGGTTTGGACGGACCCGTAAGCCTGGAGTCAGGCACCGTCTCCCCAGAGGCCTGCTTGTGGCGGGCACGGGTGTGGCGCACCCGGGGTACTCGAGCCAAGGGTGTGTATGTGTGTGAATGGGTGGTGGGTGTGTGTATGGGTGGAGGGTGTGTGTATGGGTGGTGGGTGTGTGAGTGTCGTGTGAATGGGGTGCGGCCAGGCCTCGGTGGATATTCCCCGTAGACTAGCCAAGGGGGGAGTAGTAGCCCCCCGACCGTGTGTCCGAGATATGTCTGTACCGGGCCTCTGTGGCTGAAGGCGTACAGGACCGCTGGTAGCCACATGCAAACTGTGGGAAAACCGCTACTCGGACATGGACGGAGCCAATGCGGGGGTTGAAGCCGAGAATTCTGGGCGCACGTATGGAGGATTACCTGGCCAGTATTTCCTCATACCCGGAGCCGCGTAGGGTAAATCGCGGCAACGTCTAGCCTGAGGTGTGGGCCAGGCATCCGGTCGGATCGGGTGTCGCCCACACGATAGGGGTGACGTAAAACCTTTAGCATCACACCACGTGGACGGCCCTTCGGGGTATTGGTGTAAAACGTCCTAACCTTTTTATAAAGTCTTATGAGCCGGATAGGGCTGGCCACCCGATAAAACCGCTTCTCGGTTTTTCCGACTCCGTCATTAGGGAAAAAACACCGGCGGGGATAGATGCCCATCCGTGGATGGGCTGCTGTGACAGCCGAACCGTCGTAAGCAGGAAACATTATTAAATATGTCCCAATTTAAGAAAACTCGTGCAACACGTACTCAAAAACCTGTGGAGGCGCCGGATAGCGCCAGTGAGCTGGAACTGATACCGGACAATGAGACCGCACCGCCTATTTTGGACCCGTATGTACCCAAGCCATCACGCCTCAGCATTGGCACACGAAGCACCCGTTTGGGCGAACAGCTCAGGGAAGCCGAAGCAGCGGAGGCGGTAGCCCTAAAACAGATAGAACGGCTTATCACGACGTTTGAACGTAAATTCATGACGCCGGACAACCTGACGGAAGTGCGCAAAATCGCTAAAAGTGCGATTACTCACTGCATGGCACTGCTTGACTCTGCTACCGACCGACGGACTAAGCAGAAAGCATGGGAGAGGGCGATGACGGATGAGGTCCTTGCCCTAACCGAGAAGGCAGATCAAACCTTCGCTCCCAATCCCCAAGCGACTTTCTGCGGCCTGGACACTGGCACCCAGACGGATCATGTTCCTGCTTCTGTGGAGGAGAAGGAAATACAAACAGAATGTTCTGGCCATATACCTGGACCCCCTGACGATGGTCCAGAGGACCTGACCAAAACACATGGGTCTATCATCGACCAAGCTGTAACGGGCAAGGACCGGCAAAGGCAAGCAGCAACGAAACGCAAGGGCATCTCACCTCCTATGGTTACACAGAAGAGCAAGAGAAAGCCCACGGCAAGTGCTGACTCTGAAAGGAAGGAACCTGACATGGACCACGAGACCGCTCGGGACAAACCACCTACACAGACAGATCCCCAAGAACGATGCCCTGAATGGACAACAGTGGTGAAGAGGCGCCAAAAACTGAACAAGGATCTCATAGCAACAGATGCCGAACAGCTGAGAGACGCTCCACGCGGTACGAGGCCCACCAGGACAAGAGTTCGGCCGGCGGCCATAGCGATAAAGCCTCTACTGGGAACGCCATACGAAGAGATGCTGCGTACTGTTAGAGTCGCACCAGAATTAGGGAATTGCGGCACGATTACCAGTATCAGACGCTCCAGGAACGGAGATATGCTGATCGAACTTGTTCGGGGAGCTGACAAACAGGCGGGCATGCTCGCAGATACACTTGCCCGGATGCTAGGCCCTCGCGCTTCGGTACGCCAACTCGGACTCAACACCGACATTGAAATTCGAGATATGGACGAACTCACAACGGCACAAGAAATAGAAGATGCCCTCCGGAACACTATCCCAGAAGCGACGGATACGGGAGCGATCCGGACTAAAATATTACGGAAAGGTCTTGGCGGAATACAGACCGCTATTGTCAGTGTCCCTAAAGCCATAGCTGCGACAGTACTGGAAAAGGGAAAAATTAAAATCGGGTATGTGTCCTGCCGCGTCAGGGAGGCGGCCAGGCTCATTACATGTTTCCGTTGCCATGACTTCGGCCATCAGGCCGTAACATGCCCCCTCACCTCGAGGAATGTAACGTTGTGCCGCCAGTGTGGCGAAGAAGGCCATTCTATGGAGACGTGCAAGGGCAATGTCTCCTGCGCCATATGCAAGAAGCACGGCAACAAACATGCTAACCACATTGCAGGCTCAGCACGCTGCCCGGCCTATAAAGAGGCAGTCAGACGATACATCGCCACCAACAATGCGCGTTCTGCAAATCAACGCAAACCACGCTAAGGCGGCCGACGGCCTGATAGAGCCGACCGTAGCCCAACTGAAGGTGGACGTGCTGCTCGTCTCGGAATACTACAAACTCCGTAGCGACTGGGCGCACGACACAACCCACCGCCTGGCCATGAGGTACCGCGGGGGACCTTATGGCCTCACGTTAGAAAACTCTGGCAGTAAAGGTCCTGGGTACGTCTGGATGGGTGTAGGAGGAGTTAGTTTTTTCTCTTGCTACTACTCACGTAATGATGGCATTAACAGCTTTGCCAGAGATCTGAGAAAATTAGAGAGCGCTGTCAAAGAAGCGACAAGCGACGTTTTTGTCGCCGGCGACTTCAATGCAAAATCTAAAACATGGGGTAGCAAATCAACGGATAACAGGGGAATAATGCTAGACAACACCATGGCCCGGTTGGGACTTATAGCAATTGACATCGGGAAAGAACCAACGTTCAGGAAGAGAGGTACATCCTCCCTAATTGATATTGCCTTTGCCACTCCCCGCTTGGCTAGACGGACCCGAAGCAGAGTCGTGGTGGAACTGGACTCCGGCAGTGACCATTTGTACGTTCTACATGAAATAAACCCGCCAAGTACCCCAAGGTTCACGCCGCGGTTATTGTTGAAAGGATGGAGCTGTACGAGCTTTGACGGTGGAAAATTCGCAGCAGAAGCGGCCAGATGGGAAAGACGATTTCTAGAGGAACCGGGCTGTTTGCATGGGGCAAGAGAGACCTCAGCCTTCTGTATGCGGGCATTGACATCTTGCTGTGATGCTGGCATGCACCGTAGGAAACGAACCGGGCCGGTAGACCACAGACCAACACCCTGGTGGAACGCGGATATTGCAGCACAGAGGAGGATATGCTTGCACGCACGCAGGTTGGCACAACGAGCTCCAAGCAGAGACCCCCTTTCAGCAGTTGAACTGGCTGAAACATACAAGAAAGAGAAGCGCTTGTTGAATAAAATGATAAAGTCAGCAAAGGGCAAGGCATGGGAGGACCTCCTCGAAACAGTCAACAAGGACCCTTGGGGCAGAGCATACAAAGCGGTTATCTCCAAGATAAAGGGAACCCGCGACAGGCCCAATCTAACACCTGAAAGGGTCCTAAGTATCATCGAAGAACTCTTCCCCAAGAAAAATACCGTTCCTTGGCACAGTGTGGACACGATAAATACCGAAGGTGTCCCACTTTTCCGAATGGAAGAACTACACGCTGCCGTTGAGAAGCTTAAGCCCGGCAAAGCCCCCGGCCCTGACTACATCCCTAACATAGCGGTTATTGCCTTTGCAAGTGCAGCCCCTACACTACTGCTGAGCACTTATAATAGCTGCCTCCAAGAAGGCGTCTTCTATGATAACTGGAAGAGGCAACGTTTGGTTTTGCTGCCCAAGAAAGACCGGAGACTAGAGGAACCATCGTCGTACAGGCCCCTCTGTCTTCTTGACGGCGTAGGCAAGGTTCTGGAGTTCCTCCTTGTGGCCCGGCTGCAAGAAACGATCAAAGAAAACGGAGACCTCTCCGAACGCCAGTTCGGTTTCAGGAAGGGCCTATCCACAGTGGATGCATTGCTGCACGTGATGGACTTCGCAGATTCCACACAGAAAAAAGGACACTTATGCGGTCTTGTTGCTGTGGACATTAAGAACGCTTTCAACAGCATTGCGTGGACTGAAATAAACTCCGCTCTTGTGAGATGGAAGGTCCCTAACTACCTGCTGAAGATCCTGGCCGATTATTTCAAAGGGAGGACCCTAATCTACGAAAGCCCGTCCGGAGACATATGCAGTAGGATGTCGTGTGGTGTCCCACAAGGGTCCATTCTAGGTCCCTTGGTTTGGAACCTGACTTACGACCCGATATTGTCCTTGGACCTACCATCAGGATGCAGCACCGTAGCATACGCGGATGACCTGGCGTTGCTAATACCTGCGATCGACGTCAGTTGTCTTTTGTCGAAGGCAAAGTCAGCTTTACGGGTCATAAATGGCTGGCTTTGTGCGAGAGGACTACAAGTGGCACCACATAAGACGGAGGCTATAATCCTCACGAATAAAAGAAGACCACCTGAACCACCTAAGCTGCGATTCCTAGGCACCGAGATACAATTCCAGACAAATATCAGGTACCTCGGTGTGCAACTCGACGTTAAAAGATCTTTTCGTCCACACCTGATGGGGGTAAACAATAGGGCGACAAAAATCGCAGGCGCATTGACGCGACTGATGCCCAATATTGGAGGGCCGTCAGGCACCAGGCGCAAGCTTTACGTCAACGTCGTCCTGTCTGTCCTGATGTACGCTGCACCCGTGTGGGCCTCGGTAATGCAGTACGAATGCGCACGTAAGCTATTAGAACCAACTATTAGGATTTGTACTCAGCGCTATATAAGGGCGTATCAGACAGTCCCGGAATACGTGACGTGCGTGCTCGCGGGTGTACCAC
This sequence comes from Cryptocheilus praepositus, assembly GCA_033815515.1. Taxonomy (NCBI): domain Eukaryota; kingdom Metazoa; phylum Arthropoda; class Insecta; order Hymenoptera; family Pompilidae; genus Cryptocheilus; species Cryptocheilus praepositus. Next base: position 321,936 of record JAWWQZ010000184.1, on the reverse strand, counting down.
CGGCGGATATTATTGCGATGGACCGAAGAAAAAGGTTCCTAGAACGGAAAAGTGCCCGTTCAGCGACGAGCATTTCGAACACCCAGAACGAAATCGCAAACGCAAGACCGTTGCGGAAACGAGATGCACCACTTTCGCACGAAGGATTGGAGACCTGGCAACAGCAATGGGCCAGGGAACGATATGGCGCATGGTGCAGGGAGTTAATCCCCAATATTGCACCATGGGTCATAGGATACAGGGGCACCTTTACGTATAGATTAGCCCAGGTTATGACTGGGCATGGGTGCTTTGGAGCTTTCTTGTTTAAAATAGGGAAGGAGCCAAATGAGAAGTGCTGGTTCTGCGGGGCTAACAAAGACGACGCAAGGCATACGGTTTTTCATTGTCCACGGTGGACTACCTGGCGAACGGCACTGGAAACAATACTAGGGGTCGACAAAATCAGACCTGACAATCTGATACCCAGCATGCAGCAGAGCACGGAAAACTGGGCGGCTGTGGTAGATTTCGCCGAAAAGGTGCTCAAAACTAAGGAAGAGGTGGAAAAACAAAGAGAACGAGGAGGACTCCGGAAAGGTAGAACTAGAAGCTACGAAAGCTAGAAAGTATGGAAACATCTGATGGATGGATCGGAGGACATGGGAAGTAATGCCTAGCGGCGGTACCCGGTGTCCCTCCCGTGCCCATAAACGGTAGGAGGAGGGGGTTTTTAGTGGGTATGGCGTATCTGCGAGCCCCACATATCCCATAACACCAGGGGAATGCGTAACAGCATTTTCCCCCTCCTCCTTAAAAAAAAAAAAAAAAAAAAAAAAAGGGTTAGGTCTGGGTTCTCGGTCCGCTTCGGCGGAGGCCTTGCGTGGGCAACCGAGCGCGTCCCCGGGTTGCGGATAGGGGGACGCCCTTCATTGTCATGGTTCTTTGAAGGGTAGCTGCGAAATAAGCGGGGGTAACCCCGACGAATAAGCAGCCGCGGACAGCACGCCGGTTTGGACGGAACCGTAAGCCTGGTGTCAGGTGCCGTCTCCGGGGAGGTGCCACCCCGGTCATCAAAAAGGGCACAACCCCAGGGGCTGTCGGCCGCAAGGTCGGCGGTACGGGTCTGGCGAACCCGGGGTGCCTGAGCTGGGGATGGATGAACGCCATCCATCTCCTAATTCCGTAAGTCTCTTGGCGGCTTCAACGACCATCACAGGGCGTAGTGGTGGAACGTTGCCGTCAAGGGACCCGGAGGGCCTGCCTTCACCGGCCGGCCTGCGAGGAAGAAAACCTCTATAAAAAATTACCCTCAATCCTAAGGTATGGTGCGCGCCGAGAGGATGCATGGCTGGGAGGTTGGCCAGTCTTTAGCGACCAAACTCCCCTGGGGCACCTGCCGAACCCCAGGGTGTATTAGGCTTACCCGGGTATGGCGGCTCTGCCCGGGTGGACCACCCCTTCCGACCCTACTCGTGGGAACAAATATGGAACCGCAAATTTATACATAAAAAGACGGACGAGGAGGAGCAGGAGCGGCGAGCGAGCTGTGGGGTGAGCTCGGCCATCTCCGTGAGTAGAAGGGAGAGGTCCCTGCAGAGGGACACAGGTGAAGAGAGTTCGCTCGCCATGAGCGAACTCGAGGAAGGTGCCAGCGACACCTCCAGCGTTGCTGGCACCTCAGGAGGCGCCGTAAAACGGAAGAGAGGCCGCCCCCCAACAACCGGGGAGTACGCTGGGCTCGCAAAAGCCAAACGAGCCCACGCAGAAGCGGTCCTGATGGCGGACGAAGCCGACGCCATCAGGGCCTTGGATGACCCGGCCGTCAAGGCTAGGCCACCGTCCAAGTCGGCGATTCCGCTGCGGGACGAGGCGGAGCTTCTCGCGGAGCTCCGTCACGCCCCCGCAGCGGACTTATCCGCGCTGGTGATCGAAGAGGCCGCGCGGATCGAGAAGGTCGCCTCCACATCCCGCAACCTCCATGGGACATACGTCCGGAAGTTGCGGGAGGCGGCGCAACTTATCAGATGCGTCGCGACGGAGCACGCGCAGCGAGCCGCCTCGTCGTCCCGGGAACGGGACTTGGAGGTGGCAGTGGCGGAGCTGAGGGCCAGGAACGAGGCCCTACAGGCGCAAGTTGCGACCCTTATTGCAGCGGGGCGTGGGCAGGGGGCCTTTACCCCTCCCCGCCCCAACACATTAAAGGAGGCGACGCCCACCTCTCCACCTACATCTCGTAGAGGAGGGGCATCAACGTCGGGGTCTCTTCGGAAGACCCCCAGCGTGGCGCTGAGGCCACGTGGCCCTGGAGGACCGGAGGAGGATACAGACTCCGATTTCCTCCAGGGCCTCGTGGAGAGGTCCCCGCGGACCTCTCCACGTAAAGTCCCCCGCCCCCGGATGTCCCCCCCACCGCCCTCCTCGGAGAACGGAGAGGGGATGGCGGATCGGGTGGCGGAGGCAGTGGAGGCGAGGATACTCGCCCGTCTTCGTCCTCTCTTAGAGATGGCGGAGCGGGCGGGTGAAATCCTCCCTCCTAGGAGGAAAGGGCCTTCCACCGATACGGAGGGTGGGGCCCTCTCCTCTTCCGCCCTTAGGAGGCGGAAGAGGGGAAAGAAGGTGCGGGCCCCTGCCCCGCCTCCCCCGTCCACCCGGTCAGCTCGTCCTCCCTCCCAGGGGACGTTCCTCGACCAGGACGGGGAAAGGCGCGGGCGGGACCCGCGGCTCTTCCGCCCCGGGAACCGGTGCCCCTCCCCCTACCAGGCCAGCTCGCCCCTCCTCAGGGAGGGACGTTCCGTCGGCCCAGGGGGAGTGGGTATCGGTCCTGGGGAGGAAGGCCAAGAGGGCGCAGCGCCGGGTGGCTGTGGCCCCACAACCTCCCTCTCGGAGGGGGGCGGGGCCCGCCACCGGTGCTGCGGCGGCACCCTCTGGCCCCCAGGGGGGCCAGAAGACGGGAAAGGTGGGGAAGAGGGGGAAGGGGAAGACGGGTGCCTCGGCACCTGTCTCCCCTCCTCCTCCCAACCCCACCAAGACGGCGAAGGAGAAGCCCCGCCTTCCGCGTTCCCCCAAGAGGGCGGCCGTATCGCTAACGGTCGCCCCGGGGAGCAAGACCTCCTACGCGGAGGTCATGAGGAAGGCGGTGGCCAATGTCGACCTCAAGGAGGTCGGCATTCAGGAGGTCAGGTACCGGAAGGGCCAATCGGGATCCTCCATCATAGAGATCCCGGGCCCTTCCGGTACCGAGAAGGCGGACGCCCTGGCGCAACGCCTCGCCGAACTCTTCGGCGGGGACGGCGTCAGGGTGGCCCGCCCCATGAAGACCGCTGAGGCTCGCCTCAGCGGTCTTCATGAATCCACCACCACCCAACAGGTGGTGGAGGCGGTGGCCAAGGTGGGGGAGTGTCCGGCGGGCCAGGTCACTACTGGCCCAATCCGGACCTCCCCCAATGGACTTGGCACCATTTGGGTTAGGTGCCCGCTCGCGGCCGTGCGTAAACTGGCCGCGGCGGGCCGCCTCCGCCTGGGGTGGTGCTCACCCCGGGTGGAGGTCCTGGCGGCACGCCCTCCCAGGTGCCATCGGTGCCTGGAGGTGGGACACCTCCAGTCCCGATGCCCTGGGGGGCAGATAGGGTGGCCGGTGCTACCGCTGTGGTGGCACCGGTCACGTATCACGCGCATGCCGGGCACCCCCGAGGTGCCCGGTCTGTGTCGACCTGGGTCGCCCAGCCGGTCATGTGCTGGGCGCCCAGGGTTGTGCTCCTCCCCCCTCCAAAAGGAAGAGGAGGGGGGAGAAGAAGAGGCAGGCGGGGCCTGCCGGGGGTGCGGCGGCGTCGGCCGGGAGTGCCGCCCCACAGCGCCCCCCCGCCTCTCCGGCGGCGAGGATGGTGATGGACGTGGACGAGGTGGAGCCGGTTGCTCCACCGCAAAAGTCCACGTCCACCCTCCCCTCCTCTGGTAGCGGGCCCATCAAGGCCCGTGGAAAGGGGAGGGTCGTCGACCCTCCCCCGCCCCAAGTCCAAGAAGAAGGGCGGGGGAGCAGTCTCCGAGGGAGAGGGCCCGGCCCTCCCCCGAGAAGGGACCACCCTCGGCCACCCCGAGGAAGGTCGGCGTCCGCGGGCGTCGTCCGTCTCCGCCGCCGATCCCCCCTTGAGAGGGGAGGACTATTGGCGGCGGTTGGCGGACCCTAAGGTGTCGCTCGCGGACATCCTCGGGGGTAGGCAACCGAGGGTGGTGCTGACAAGGGCGGGCAATACCCGCCCTGTCAGCACAGAGATGGAGGCCGAACCGGCCGCCAACCTGGAGGAGGAGGGGAAGGCTAACCGATAATGCCCCCTCCTCCTCCAGTTAGGGTGCTGCAGGCCAATCTCAACCACTCGGCTGGGGCACAGGACTTGTTTGTCCAAACCCTGGCCGAGTGGGGGATTGGCCTGGCGGTCGCGGCGGAGCCGTACAGAGTTCCCGATCGCCCTGACTGGGCGGCGGATCTGTGCGGCTCCGTCGCGATCGCGGCGAACTCGGCACCCCTCCGGGTGATCGGAAGGGGTGCCGGGTTCGTGGTGGTGGAGTCCAGGTGCGTCACGCTGGCCGGGGTGTATGCCTCGCCCAGCCTGACCCTCGTGGAGTTCGAGTCGCTGCTGGATGGGCTGGGGAGGGTACTGAACCCTCTCCTGTCCCGTCCAGTGTTGGTCCTAGGGGACTTTAATGCCAAATCCCCAACTTGGGGATCCCCTAGGGCCGACCCACGGGGGGATGTGCTGGTAGACTGGTCCTCCGGTCTGGATCTCCGGATCCTCAACCGGGGATCTGCCAGCACGTGCGTGCGGCCGCAGGGGGAGTCCATTGTGGACTTGTCCTGGGCTTCTCCGGCGGCCGCACGACGTGTTGGAGCGTGGAGGGTCGCAGATGACCTCGCGACCCTCAGCGACCACCTCTACATCATGTTTGATGTAGGGGGGTGGCCCCAATTGGGGGCCCGCCCCCCCGTAGGAGGTGGGCGCTTACGCACCTGGACGAGGACGCGCTGATGGCGGCCTCCTATACCGCGGCCTGGCCCTCGTACGGGCCAGAGCCAGTCGCGGACATAGACGAGGAGGCCTCCTGGCTCCGGGGGCAAATGGCGGCAATTTGTGACGCCGCCATGCCCCGGGTCAGGAGGGTGCAGCGGCGGGCGGTCTACTGGTGGTCGGGCCAGATAGCCACACTCAGAGAAGAGAGTGTGGCGGCCCGACGCCGGTGGACAAGGGCCCGCCGCAGAGTAGTCCGCGACGATGCGGTGGAGGCCACACTCCGCGAGGCATATCGAGACGCATCGAATGCCTTGCGGAGAGCCATCAGGGAGGCCAAGGCATCGGCCTGGGAGGAACTCCTGGGCTCTCTAGACGCCGACCCGTGGGGTCGCCCGTACCGACTGGTACTGGGCCGCCTACGCCCCGCGGGTCCTTCCGTCACGGAGAGCCTAGAACCCGCCGTGCTCCGGTCGGTGGTGAATAAACTGTTTCCCCCCGATGAGGGGGGCAGACCACCACCGGAGCCGCTCGAGGCGGCGCTGACCGCGCTGCCACCATGCGCGGTCAGCGACGAGGAGTTCCGGGACGCCGTCGCCAAGTTAAGGGGGCCAAATACCGCCCCCGGTCCAGACGGCGTCCCAGGCAGGGCATTAGCCTTGGCCTTACGCGTCCTCGGGCCCCGCCTGAGGTGGCTGTTCGACAGCTGCCTTCAGGCGGGGCGGGTCCCCCTCTTGTGGAAGCAGGCCACGATGGTCCTGCTTCCCAAGGGGGGTGGCAGGTCAGCAGCCTCTCCCAAGGCGTACCGACCCATATGCCTCCTTGATGAGGCGGGAAAGCTCTTTGAGAGAATCATAGCTTCCCGCCTCTGGGGGCATATGTCCCGGGTAGGTCCGAACTTGGCACCGTGCCAGTTCGGCTTCCGCGAGGGCCGATCGACCATAGATGCTGTCGATCACGTCAAGGCCCTCGTGGATGAGTCTGTCTCCCGGGGTGGGATGGCGTTGGCGGTGTCTCTTGACATCGCCAACGCCTTCAACTCCCTGCCCTGGGACAGGATTGCGGGGGCACTAGTCGACCATCAGGTGCCCCCGTACCTGAGGAGAGTCCTGGCAGACTACCTCCGGGACAGACGGGTGATATACCCGGGTCGGTACGGGGTGGTAACGCGGGAGGTGAACCGCGGTGTACCCCAGGGGTCCGTGTTAGGACCGTTGTTGTGGAACCTGGGGTACAACCGGGTTCTCCTCACCGCGCTCCCTCACGGCGTCACAGTCGTCTGCTATGCAGACGACACACTTGTGATAGCCGTGGGGGAGGAGTGGGAGAGGCTGCTGGGCCTTGCCGAGGCCGGGGTGGCCTCGGTAGTGGCCTCCGTCCGTCGGCTGGGGCTGCAAGTGTCTCCGGAGAAAACGGAGGCAGCCTGGTTCCATGGGCTGCCTCTGACCCGGAGACCGCCCCAGTCGGTCGTCCGAGTAGGGCCGGTCTTTGTCCGGGTCGAGGAACGAATTAAGTACCTCGGCCTGGACATTGACAGCCGCTGGCGCTTCGAGGGTCACTTTGACCGACTCGTCCCCCGAGTAGAGGGGGTAGCCGCCCTGTTGGGTCGGCTACTGCCCAATATCGGGGGACCAGAGAGAGGGTCCGCCGCCTCTACACGGGGGTGGTGCGGGCCATGTGCCTCTACGGGTGCCCAGTCTGGGCCCCGTCCCTGGCGGCCAGGCGGCGCAGCCGTCTATTGCTGCGCCGCGTATATCGGCGAATGGCCGTCAGGGTGGCACGTGGTTACCGCACTATCTCCCATGAGGCGGCGGCAGTCCTGTCGGGGTAATCCCCTTCGACCTGCAGGCGGAGGCCGAGGCCCGCGTCTTTCGACGGGTCCGGTCACTCCGCCGGGGCGAAGGGGATCCGGCAGGACTGTCGGTCGGTGACCTGAGGCGTCAGGCCCGGCAGCTCGCACTTAGAAAATGGCGGGCGGAGCTCGAAAATTATCGAGCCGCCCGCCAGCGAGCTGTCGGCGCGATCCTCCCACATTTGGAGGAGTGGGTGGATCGTCGGCACGGTAGGCTTACCTACCGGACGACGCAGGTGCTCTCCGGACATGGATGTTTCGGAGAGTACCTGCATAAAATCGGAGCGGAGGCCACACCAGAGTGCCTGTCGTGTGGCGTGGACGGTGGTCGACACCCCCAGCCACACGATAGAGGAGTGCCCAGCCTTTGGCTGGGCACGAGATGATGTACGAGCCGTTATTGGCCCGGACCTCTCGCCGCCAGCACTTGTTACGGCAATGCTGGCGAGCGAGAGGTCTTGGAGAGCAGTGGCCTCCTTCTGCGAAACCGTTATTTCGCAGAAGGAGGCCGCCGAGCGGGATCGGGAGTCCTCCGATCCCGCTCGGCAGGAGAGACGGCGGGCCAGGAGGGGGCTCCGCTTTAGGCGACCCCCTCCAAGAGGCCCGCCACCGTAATGTAGGCGGGCGGACCCGGCACCAGTCATTCACTTGGTGCCGGGCTCCGCCCGATTGAGGAGGTAGGTGCCGCTCCGGCGTCGTGTGCCGGGACTTCGGTCCTGGCCGGTCGGAAGCGGCACCGAGGGCTTGGGGAGGACCGCGGTTGGGGCCGCGCCCTCCCCTTGTTATAGCCCACGTTGGCCGCATGGAAGTGTGACCCTTCCATGCGGCGGAGTCAGGAGCGCCGACTTAGTCGGCGCTCCGTGGGGGAGCAGCCGCTCCCCCGCGAGCACGGATTCCTCTTCCCACAACTGGGAAGAGGACCTCCCCGAGGCGGCGGTCCGGTAGTGTGACCTAGCTTGGTCGTTCCCGGACCGCCGCCGAAGTCGGGCGAGATGGTGGTCACCGTGGGGGTTTTAGTCGGTAAAAATCCGACACTACCCGCCGTCGCCCCAACGGCGGCGGGTGTCTTTGGAAGATTTCCCCCACGTAAAAAAAAAAAAAAAAAAAAAAAAAAAAAAGGGTTAGGTCTGGGTTAGGTCTGGGTTAGGTCTCTCGGCCGCTTCGGCGGGGCCTTGCGTGGGCAACCGAGCGCGTCCCCGGGTTGCGGATAGGGGAACGCCCTTCATTGTCATGGTTCTTTGAAGGGTAGCTGCGAAATAAGCGGGGGAAACCCCGACGAATAAGCAGCCGCGGACAGCACGCCGGTTTGGACGGAACCGTAAGCCTGGTGTCAGGTGCCGTCCCCGGGGAGGTTCCACCCCGGTCACCAAAAAGGACACAACCCCAGGGGCCGTGGATCCGTCGTGGTCCGCGGTACGGGTTTGGCGTACCCGGGGTGCCTGAGCTGGGGGTGGATGAGCGCCATCCACCTCCTAATACCGTAAGCCTCTTGGCGGCTTCAACGACCTCCACAGGGCGTGGTGGGGGAACGTTGTCGTCAAGGGGCCCGGGGGTCTTGCCTTCACCGGCTGGACTGCGAGGAAGAAAACCTCTATAAAAAATTACCCATCCCCGAAAGGTATGGTGCTCGCCTAGTAGGGGCACAAGCGGATGATCGTAAGTGACGCGTGTGTGGCCATGGGTTAGTTGGCCGACTAGAGACCAACCCCTGGGGCACCTGCCGAACCCCAGGGTGTATCAGGCTTACCAGGTATGGCGGCTCTGCCGGGGTGGACTTCTTTTCCGACCACTCTCGTGGGATCCTATTATGAAATCCAGTAACAAAACCAAAGGAGTGACGGAGAAGGAGAGCCTAGCGGCAAAGTCATCTGCTGCCGGGGAGGAGCAAACTAGCGTTGCCGGACCATCGGGCGCTGGTGAGGCTCTTATGGACGCATCAGGAGTATTCCTGATGCCGACGAACAAGAAGGGTGGAGTGAAGGTCGATCGTCGCCCAGGCGAAACGATCAAGGCCTATCGCTCCAGAAAGAGTAAGGTGGGCCTTGCCATGAAGGCACTTCGGGGCCTGAGTTATTCTCCGGAGAGGTCCGAGGAGACCGTTTCAGGAACGGACGCCTCAGAGGTCGACATGGACCTGGACCAGTCGTCGTCGTCGGGTGGGGCATCTTTTTACGACTTCAATAAGAGTCGTGAAAATAAGATGCTTAAGGCGGAGTTGGCCACGCTCAAGATTGAGCTTGCAGCGTGCCAGCAACAGTTGCTGTGTCTTACACAGCAACTGAAATCGGGGAAGGTGACTCCCGCGTCGGCTGCATCAGCCCCGCCTGCTCTCAGTGGTGAGGGTGTGTGTGAGATTGTAATGTGTGTGGCAGGGCTTCGGCCTGCCACTTTTAATAGAGGGCCTACGGCCAACATGGAGAGGGCTGCCTCTAAAAGGACGCAACGTCCTGGCACACCTCGCGATGGCAGCACTTGTACTTGCAAGTGCTGCCACCGATGAGGAGATGGCACCACCACCGCCACCAGCGTCGCGTGCAAAGCCCCCCCAAGAGGCTTGGCAGGAGGTGACACCGCGGAAGGCCAGGCGCTTGCTTAAGCCGGCTGGCACCGCGGAACCATCTGTGGCTGCGCCACGTAGCGCACCTGAGAAGCCTGCTGCTCCTAAGAAGCAGCAGAAGAAGAAGGTTCCTAGGGCGCCCAGGAGGAAGCCTGACGCCGTGCTTGTGAAGGTCACGGCGGAGAGGTCGTACGTAGACGTCCTTAGGGATATACGTAGCAAAGGGAAATTTGGGGAAGTCCGGGTGTTTGGTCACCGGAAGACCAGAGCGGGTGACCTCCTCTTAGAAGTGGAAGGGAGAGAGGGGCAAGCTGAGAAAGCCCAGGGGTACTTCGTCAAGTTCTTGGCGACTCGAGTGTGTGTGTGTGTGTGTGTCCTCAGCGACAAGGAAGAGGTGCGAGCCGCGGTCTCGGCGGCAATGTTGGATCAGGCCCAGGTCGACATCAAAACGATGCGCCTGGGCTTTGGCGGTAGCCAAATCGCACATGGCGTTGTGTCGGCAGAACATGCCGACCTTCTTGAGAGGATAGGGCGCGTTCGCGTCGCTTTCGTGTATGGGAGGATCGTTATGGTTCCTCCCATACTTAGGTGTTTTAAATGCCACCATTTTGGGCATCAGGCAGCTAGGTGCACCGCAGCAGAGGACATGTGCCGCCGCTGCGGAGACGCGGGCCACAAGATGGCTACCTGTACGGCTAAGTACAAGTGCACCATATGTGCCAAAAATGGCAAGGCGTGTGACCATCTCGCGGGGTCGGCCAGGTGTCCGGCCTACAAAGAGATCCTCGCGAGATGGCGGCCCTCTTAGGTCGCCATAGCGTTTGCTAAAGGCAGCCCCTCCCCTGAAGTAATGCTTTTCAGGGCGATCCCGGGGGGGTGGGCAGAGTCCTAAGAGGGCCGCAGAGGGGGGGTTTTAGTGGGTATGGGGCGTTCGCGCCCGAGTCCCACACTACCCGGCGCATGGCCGCACTCGGTTTCGGGTGCGGACGTGCGCCGGGTGTGCGTAAATGCATTTCCCCTCCTCAGTCACCAAAAAAAAAAAAAAAAAAAATACTTGGGCCTTCGGGCCCAAGGGGAGCAGAGGGTAGGAGTGAAATAAAATAGCTCCCGCGGACCAAACGCTCTTCTTCTACCTCAGGGGCCGCGGACCTTCGGGTCCTTGCACGCGGTACGGGCTTAGCGAACCCGAGGTCCCCGAGCTGTGTGTGTGTGTGTGTGTGTGTATTTTTCTTTTACTTTTCCCTTTCCTATCCCCAGGGGCCGCGGACCTCTTTGGTCCATTGCACGCGGTACGGGCCTAGCGAACCCGGGGTTACCCGAGCAACCTTTCCCCCCTTCCTTCCCCTTCCCACAGGGGCCGTGGGGCCATTTGAAATATGTCTCCACGGTACGGGCTTAGCGAACCCGGGGGTTTCCCGAGCTGTGTGTGAGTGTGTGTGTGCGTGCGTGTGTGTGCGTGTTTTTCTTCTTTCTTTTTCTTCTTTCTTTCTTTCCTTCTCCTATCCCCAGGGGCCGCGGACCTCTGTGGTCCATTGCACGCGGTACGGGCCTAGCGAACCCGGGGTTACCCGAGCAACCTTTTCCCCCTTCCTCCCCCACCCCCAGGGGCCGTGGGGCCATAGAAATATGTCTCCACGGTACGGGTTTAGCGAAACCGGGGGCTACCCGAGCTACCTCCCCAGGGACCGCGGACCTTTTGGTCCTTGCACGCGGTACGGGACTAGCGCACCCGGGGTTACCCGAGCTGTCTTCCTCTTTATACCTACCTTCCCTCATCCCCCTCCTCCCAGGGACCGCGGACCTTTTGTCCTTGCACGCGGTACGGGTTTAGCGCACCCGGGGTTACCCGAGCTGTCCTCCTCTTTATACTTACCTGCCCCATCCCCCTCCTCCCAGGGACCGCGGACCTTTTGTCCTTGCACGCGGTACGGGTCTAGCGCACCCGGGGTTACCCGAGCTGTCTTCCTCTTTATACTTACCTGCCCCCTTTCCCCCTCCCCCCCAGGGACCGTGGACCTTTTTGGTCCTTGCACGCGGTACGGGTTTAGCGCACCCGGGGTTACCCGAGCTGTCTTCCTTCCTCTTTATACTTACCTGCCCTCATCCCCCTCCTCCCAGGGACCGCGGACCTCTTGGTCCTTGCACGCGGTACGGGTCTAGCGCACCCGGGGTTACCCGAGCTGTCTTCCTCTTTATACTTACCTGCCCTCATCCCCCTCCTCCCAGGGACCGCGGACCTTTTGTCCTTGCACGCGGTACGGGTCTAGCGCACCCGGGGTTACCCGAGCTGTCCTCCTCTTTATACTTACCTGCCCCCATCCCCCTCCTCCCAGGGACCGCGGACCTTTTTGTCCTTGCACGCGGTACGGGTCTAGCGCACCCGGGGTTACCCGAGCTGTCTTCCTCTTTATACTTACCTGCCCCCTTTCCCCCTCCCCCCCAGGGACCGCGGACCTTTTGGTCCTGCACGCGGTACGGGTTTAGCGAACCCGGGGATACCCGAGCTACTACCCCAGGGGCCGTGGAATGCTTTCCGCGGTACGGGTCCGGCGAACCCGGGGGACCCGAGCTGGGGGTGGATGAACGCCATCCACCTCCTAATTCCGTAAGTTCCTTGGCGGCTTCAACGACCATCACAGGGCGTAGTGGTGGAACGTTGTCGTCACGGGACCCGAGGACTCGCCTTAACCGGCTGGTCTGCGAGGAAGAAAACCTCTATAAAAAATTACCCCTCCCTGAACGGTACGGTGCTGGCCTAGTAAGGGCGCATGGGGATGAGAGTAATTGACCCATGCGGGGTCCTGGGAAAGTGGACCGATTACAGGCCAACCCCCGAGGACCGGCCGAACCTCGGGGTGTATAAGGCTTCCCCGGGTCGGGGCTGAGGGCCCGGGGCGACTTTGCTGTATCCCCTTTGAAATCGGAGGCGGGGCTAAGCTTAGGCTGACCCCTGCCGGACATGAATATGAGTACAATTCACAAAAACAAAAATACAAAAACGGACAGACAAATGGATACGACAACGGCAACGTGCAAACCGACAGAAGATAGTTTGGACACTGGTGAGAGTGGACAGGAGGAGGTGCCTACCGCGAAATACAATAAAAGGGGAGGAATCCGGGTAGATAGGCTGCCAGGTGAAACGGACTCCGCCTATAGGTCGCGGAGAGCGAAAATTGGTATTGCTGCCAAGAAAGCAAGCTCTAGGACGGGGGTTATGAGCCAGCAGCGTACCACGTCACCTGGTATCCCAACGCGTGACACAACGCAGGAGACAGACGAGCGTACTATGAGTGCTCAAGAAGAAGAAGCTGATTCCCAAAACGCCACCGAGAGCACCAAACGCACAAGAGCAAGCCCGGACACCCCGCCGAGAATGCAACAATACAAGAGGGCGGCCAAAGAACCGGTAAACGATACATCGTCCGATGACGACGCTGTTGGGGAGCTCTACGGAACTCCGAACGAAGGGGAAGGAGCCAGCGTGGACGGACTCTATGGTACCGCAAGCAAGGCGCTAGCAAGCGTCTCCTCAGGCGTGCAGATGGGCCTCAGGAACGAAGTCCTTAAGCGACAACTCCTGGAGGAACGCAGAATAAATGCGCAGCTGCAAGGGGAACTAGAGGAGGCTAAGGCTGAAAGGAAAAAGCTGCAGTCCCTCATTTCCGACTTGGGCCACGAGATATCGGAGCTCAAAAAACGACTGGAGAGTATCTCCATGAGTGACGACGCTAACACATTTGTCACTAAAAAAGACCTGGGGAAGACAGTTGCCTCTATGGTAGGCACTGTACTGAAGATGCAAGCAGCTGAATTTATGGCGCCGTCAAATCGATGCCCTGATGTAAACCGCCCTAGAAAGGGGAGTGACGTACAGAAACGCCAGGGAAACGAGAAGCCAAACGAGGTCGCTGCGTACTCGGGGGTAGCAACTATGTCCCCCGTATCAGCAGAAATACAACATCTGAGAAACGTTATCGCAGCAAACGGTGAGTGCGTGGAGATGGTTTTGACTGCGGAGAAGACACCAATCGCAGACATGACACAGGGCAATGTAGGGAAGAGGCGGAGAGCAACCTCTGATCCCATATCACGTTCCACGGAAAAGCACGGCCAAGGAAACCCAGATGAGTGGATCGCCGTGGTGAAGCGAAACAAAAAACCGAGTAAGAGCGAGAAGAAGGAAACTCCAGCGACCGAGAGAGGTGGACCTCCTAAAAAGCAGGCTGTCCCCAATAAAAGACGTACCCAAAGAGACGCCATTACAGTGCAGGTCACTGACAAGGCAACGTTTGCAGAGGCACTAAAAAGGGTAAAATACAAACTGGGCCCTACTGTGGAGGGTGTAAAGGCAGTTAGAAAGACAGCCACGGGGAACCTACTCCTAGAATTCCACCCCAAAACTGACTCAAGTGAGTATCTCACAAAAATTAAAGACGCTTTAGGGGACGGTGCTTCTGTCAGACGACTCCAGCCGCGCACTGTAATGGAAATCAGAGACATTGAACCACTCACGGAAAAAGAGGACATCTGCGAAGCCGTGGTGAAGGCATGCAGCCTGGTGGAAAGCTCCGATGAGATCCGATGTAGATCGCTGCGAGAGGGCCCGCGTGCGACCAAAATCGCGGTTGTAGAAGTCTCCAGCCAAGCAACCGAGCAGATACAGAAAACGGGAAAAATCCGGATTGGGTGGGTGTCCTGCAGAGCGAGGGTCATTCCCGATATCACTAGATGTTTTAAATGCCACGACATCGGGCACGTCGCAAGGAATTGCTCCAAATTCCCCAACGACACGTACGTGTGCCGTAAATGCGGGGAGCACGGACACAAGATCGAAAGCTGTAAGCAGCCTGCAAAATGCTGCTTATGCACAGCTCGGGGCTTCTCTGAAACCGAGGTATCACACATCGCAGCATCCACGCGATGTCATGTCTATAAGGAATGTGTCGAAGCCAAAACTAGGGCAGGGCGCATTTATAAATAGAAATGGAGGGTATCAGGATACTCCAAATAAACCTCAACAGATGTTGGGAAGCTGATACGTTGCTAGAGCAAGCACTAGCGGAAAAGGACATCGACATCGCAATAGTCAGCGAACCAATAAATTTCAAAAGGATAGACGGTTGGTTCCACGATACCCACAACAAGGCTGCCATATGGGTAAACCCGCGGACTATGGGCCTCAGGCAACCCCCACTGCATCAACGACATGGAGATGGCTACATCGTTATTGAGGTGGATCACATGACCTTTGGGAGCGTCTACCTCTCCCCTAACGCTACCTGGGATGCGTTCGAATATAGCCTGGGGGAACTGGAGTCCACAGTGGCCGCTAACCCTGGGAGAGACCTGGTATTAGCAGGAGATTTTAATGCAAGTTCGCCATTGTGGGGATCGAAAAGGTGCGACCGTCGCGGTGACGAAGTGGTCGCATTATGCGCCAAAACTGGACTTATACCTGCCCGAAGTACAGGCACGGCGACCTTCGAAAAATGCGGGAAAACGTCGCTTATTGATATTATTCTCTGCAGCCCACGGACTTTTAGAAGACTAAAATACAGCGTAATATTACCTGATTATAATGGTTCCGACCACTGGTATCTTTTGCATATAGTGGACCACACAGGAGCACGTGGGACCGATGACGTAAATAGACACACCACAACCGAAGGCACCTTTACCCTAAGCGCCTTTGCGAAAAAGTATGACGCAGAATACAGCCCCCGGTACGTACAAATTTCAGCCAATACGGAATCTGTAATGAAATACGTAAGTTTTGTTAACGACTGTGCCAGCAATGCAAGAGCCCCACCACACCCTGCAGTACGAGGTAAAAAAGCTGCCTGGTGGTGGACAAAAGAAATCGCGCAGCTGCGCAGCAAAGCGTTATATATGCGCAGAAAACTTCAACGAGCCTACAAACGCCGTATTCCAGACTCCGAAATTAACGTCGTACGCGAAAACGCTAAAGAGGCTAGAAGGCAGCTCAAAAACGAGATTAAAACAGCCAAAAGAGAAGGATGGAAGAAATTCCTTGGGACAATAGACAACGACCCCTGGGGTCGCCCATACAAAACCGTCCTAAACGCCTTGCGGGGTAAGGCCCGTCCGCCATGTTTAGAAAAGAACTTAGCCTTGCCAATTATTTCAGAATTATTTGTAACCAGCAACCCAGGAAAGACGAACATGGACATCCCCGAACAACACCTTGAAAGGGACACGCAAAAAATAGTATCAAAAGATGACGTCAAAGTAGCGCTTGCTAAAATGAAGGAAAAAGCTCCTGGACTTGACAAAACACCTGTCGCAGCGCTTAAATATATTAGTGAAAAAACTCCAGATATTATAACACAAGTTTTTGATACGCTATTGGACAGTGGCGTGTTCCCAGACGAATGGAAAGTGGGCAGATTAGTCCTAATACCTAAGAAAAAGTCCCCAGACAAGGCACAAGGGTGGCGACCGCTGTGCATACTTTCAAATTGGGCCAAGCTGTTTGAGCATATTATTAAGGGAAACATTATGAAAGTCGCCCAATTTGCAGAAAATCAGTACGGCTTCTGCAAAGGCAAAAGCACCGTAGGAGCAATCCTAGACATGATAAACAGATGGAACGGTGCTAAGAAAACAGGAAAGCACTGCCTGCTGGCTGCCATTGACGTTAAAAACGCGTTTAACACAGTCACATGGCGAAGTATACTAAACGAAGCGTGCAGTCGACGATTTCCCGCAAAACTTATAAGAATTTTAAGATCATACTTACATAAAAGGAGAATAACTTACCGAGCGGCGGACGACAACATAGAAGCCCAGGTGTACGCAGGGGTCCCCCAGGGGTCAGTTTTGGGCCCTACTCTCTGGAATATTGTGTATGATTCCTTACTACAAATGTCTACTCCGGAAGGTGTTCACTTGATTGGGTACGCAGATGATGTCCTCATAGTGTGTGTAGGACCAGACCTGGAAAAGCTGAAAGAAAAATTAAAAACAACCCTTGTCAAAATCAGTAACTGGTTTGAAGATCAAAACATGAAAATGGCCTCGGAGAAGACCGAAATCTTACTCCTGACAGGACGTAAAATAAAAGAACCGGTGATAATCACGCATGACGAGGCGGATATTATGGCAAGGAAGGCTTTCCGGTACCTAGGTATGGTGATAGAGGGTAATCAGCGATTTAAAACACACGTCAGTAATACCTGTAGGAAGGCCCTGAACGTGGTGGGGGCTCTGGCCCGGATTGCGCCAAATCTTGCAGGAGGCGGATATCAAAGCCGGCTCTTACATTACAGAACGGCAGAGGCAGTGGTTTTATACGCTGCACCTGCATGGGCAACGGAAACCTGCCTGTCAGCGAACAGGAAAGATCTATACAGCGTACAAAGAGCGGCACTATCCAGGGTGATCAGGGCATACCGGACGGTATCAATTGACGCAGTCTGTGTCCTGGCAGGGTGTATTCCGATCGACATCCTGGCGTCAGAGCGCCGAAGGATATATCTAAAATTAACAGACCCGAACATGAATAAAGCAGCGAAAGGCAAAATCTACCGAGAAGAAAGGCTGGAGTCGCTAAGCAGATGGCAGGCTAGATGGGAAAAAGCGGCCCATGGAAGATGGACCAAACAACTGATCCCAAATATTGGTGAGTGGCTTCCATGGGGCCCCAAAACACTAAATTATCATCTTACCCAGGTCCTTACGGGCCATGGATGTTTTGCTGCATACCTGCACAAAATTGGAAAACGTGAAACACCATTATGCTGGTTCGGGTGCGGAAAAATCGATGACCCTGCTCATACTCTATTTGAATGCAGCGAATGGGATACCGAACGTAACGAAATGGAAGACAGCGTAGGACACATAGAAACTGGAAATTTCCTGAAAGTATATAAAAATGAAGAAAAAAGAAAATTTATCACGAGTTTCGTTGAAAAAGCAATGAGGAAAAAGGAAGAGTATGAGCGCCAATGGGAACGGACCAATCTGCAAGACAGAACGGATTAAAAAAGTAAAATTGTATGTATGTAATTAAGAGAAATGGAAAACATACTTAACTGAAGATCACGTGGGGATGTCCCTGATGTAATGGTCCACGGATTATCCCGGAGACAAGTTCCCCGATCAAACGTCTTTGGAACGTAGAGGTGGGGTTTTTAGTTGGTACACCTATTTAGGGAGCCCAACACTACCCGGCGCACAACAACTTAGCCGGGTGTGCGTAATGCATTTTCCCCCCACTTAAAAAAAAAAAAAAAAAAAAAAAGGTCTGGGTTAGGTCTGGGTTAGGTCTGGGTGTCCCCCAGGGACTGTCGGCTGCAAGGTCGGCAGTACGGGTTTGGCGAACCCGGGGTGCCTGAGCTGGGGATGGATGAACGCCATCCATCTCCTAATTCCGTAAGTCTCTTGGCGGCTTCAACGACCATCACAGGGCGTAGTGGTGGAACGTTGCCGTCAAGGGACCCGGAGGGCCTGCCTTCACCGGCCGGCCTGCGAGGAAGAAAACCTCTATAAAAAATTACCCTCAATCCTAAGGTGTGGTGCGCGCCGAGAGGATGCATGGCTGGGAGGTTGGCCAGTCTTTAGCGACCAAACTCCCCTGGGGCACCTGCCGAACCCCAGGGTGTATTAGGCTTACCCGGGTATGGCGGCTCTGCCCGGGTGGACCACCCCTTCCGACCCTACTCGTGGGAACAATTATGGAACCGAGACATTTATATAAAAAGACGGACGAGGAGGCGCAGGAGCGGCGAGCGAGCTTAGGGGTGAGCTCGGCCGTCTCCGCGATTAGAAGGGAGAGGTCCCTGCAGAGGGACGTAGGAGACGAGAGTTCGCTCGCCATGAGCGAACTCGAGGAGGGTGCCAGTGACACCTCCAGCGTTACTGGCACCTCCGGAGGCGCCGTTAGGCGAAAGAGAGGCCGCCCCCCAACAACCGGGGAGTACGCTGGGCTCGCAAACGCAAAGCGAGCCCACACAGAAGCGGTCCTGATGGCGGACGAAGCGGACGCCATCAGGGACTTGGATGACCCGTCTGTGAAGCCGAGGCCACCATCCAAGTCTGCGATTCCGCTGCGGGACGAGGCGGAGCTTCTCGCGGAGCTCCGTCACGCCCCCGCAGCGGACTTATCCGCGCGGGTGCTCGAGGAGGCCGCGCGGATCGAGAAGGTCGCCTCCACATCCCGCAACCTCCATGGGACTTACGTCCGGAGGTTGCGGGAGGCGGCGCAGCTGGTAAGATGCGTCGCCACGGAGCACGCGCAGCGGGCCGCCTCCTCGTCCCGGGAACGGGACTTGGAGGTGGCAGTGGCGGGGCTGAGGGCAAGGAACGAGGCCCTGGAGGCACAAGTTGCGACCCTCATCGCAGCGGGGCGTGCGAAGGGGGCCTTTACCCCTCCCCTCCCGTCAGATCAAAGGAGGCGACCCCTCCTCTCCACTTGCATCCCGGAGAGGAGGGGCATCAACGTCGGGGTCTATGAAAAAGACCCCCGGCGTGGCGGTGAGGCCACGAGGCCCTGGAGGACCGGAGGAAGACACCGACTCCGATTTCTTCCAGGGCCTCGTGGAGAGGTCCCCGCGGACCTCCCCACGTAAAGTCCCCCGCCCCCGGACGTCCCCCCCCCCGCCCTCCTCGGAGAACGGAGAGGGGTTGGCGGATCGGGTGGCGGAGGCAGTGGAGGCGAGGGTGCTTGCCCGTCTCCGTCCTCTCTTGGAGATGGCGGAGCGGGCGGGTGAAATCCTCCCTCCTGGGAAAAAAGGGCCCCCCCCTTCCACCGATACGGAGGGAGGGGCCCCCTCCTCTGCCGCCCTTAGGAGGCTGAGGAGGGGAAAGAAGGTGCGGGCCCCTGCCCCGCCTCCCCCGTCCACCCGGCCAGCTCGTCCTCCTTTTAAAGAGGACGTTCCTTCGGCCAGGACGGGGAAAGGCGCGGGCGGGACCCGCGGCTCTTCCGCCTCGGGGGCCGGCGCCCCTCCCCCTACCAGGCCAGCTCGCCCCTCCTCAGGGAGGGACGTTCCGTCGGCCACGGGGGAATGGGTGGCGGTCCTGGGGAGGAAGGCCAAGAGGGCGCAGCGCCGGGTGGCTGTGGCCCCACAACCTCCCTCTCGGAGGGGGGTGGGGCCCGCCACCGGTGCTGCGGCGGGACCTTCTCGCCCCCAGGGGGGCCAGAAGACGGGAAACGGTGGGGGAAAGAAGAAAAAGGGGAAGACGGGTGCCTTGGCACCTGTCTCCCCCCCCCCCCCCCCCCCCCCCCAAAACCCAAGGGGAAGGAGAAGACCCACCTTCCGCGTTCTCCCAAGAGGGCGGCAGTATCTCTAACTGTCGCCCCGGGGAGCAAGACCTCCTATGCGGAGGTCATGCGGAAGGCGGCGGCTAATGTCGACCTCAAGGAGGTCGGCATTGAGGAGGTCAGGTACCGGAAGGGCCAATCGGGATCGTCCATCATAGAGATCCCGGGCCCTTCCGGTACCGAGAAGGCGGACGCCCTGGCGGAACGCCTCGCCGAACTCTTCGGCGGGGACGGCGTCAGGGTGGCCCGCCCCATGAAGACCGCTGAGGTTCGCCTCTGCGGTCTTCATGAATCCACCACCACCCAACAGGTGGTGGAGGCGGTGGCCAAGGTGGGGGAGTGTCCGGCGGGCCAGGTCACTACTGGCCCAATCCGGACCTCCCCCAATGGACTTGGCACCATATGGGTCAGGTGCCCGCTCGCGGCCGCGCGTAAACTGGCCGCGGCGGGCCGCCTCCGCCTGGGGTGGTGCTCACCCCGGGTGGAGGTCCTGGCGGCACGCCCTCCCAGGTGCCATCGGTGCCTGGAGGTGGGACACCTCCAGTCCCGATGCCCTGGGGGGGCAGACAGGGGTGGCCGGTGCTACCGCTGTGGTGGCACCGGTCACGTTTCGCGCGCATGCCGGGCACCCCCGAGGTGCCCGGTCTGTGTCGACCTGGGTCGCCCAGCCAATCATGTGCTGGGCGCCCAGGGTTGTGCGCCTCCCCCCTCCAAAAGGAAGAGGAGGGGGGAGAAGAAGAGGCAGGCGGGGCCTGCCGGGGGTGCGGCGGCGTCGGCCGGGAGTGCCGCCCCGCAGCGCCCCCCCGTACCATCCCCCGCCTCTCCCTCGGCGACGGTGGCGATGGACGTGGACGAGGTGGAGCCGGTTGCTCCACCACAAAAGTCCACGTCCACCCCCCCTTCTCCGGTAGCGGGCCCCTCCAGGCCCGTGGAAAGAGGAGGATCATTGACCCTCCCCCGCCCCAAGTCCAAGAAGATGGGCGGGGGAGCAGTCTCCGAGGGAGAGGGCCCGGCCCGCCCCGAGAAGGGACCACCCTCGGCCAACCCGAGGAATGTCTGCGTCCGCGGGCGTCGTCCGTCTCCGCCGCCGATCCCCCCTTGAGGGGGGAGGACTATTGGCGGCGGTTGGCGGACCCGAAGGTGGCGTTGGCGGACATCCTCGGGTCTAGGCAACCGAGGGTGGTGCTGACAAGGGCGGGAAATACCCGCCCTGGCAGCTCCGAGGTGGAGGCTGAACCGGCCGCCAACCTGGAGGAGGAGGGGAAGGCCAATCGATAATGGCTCCTCCTCCTCCAGTTAGGGTGCTACAGGCCAATCTCAACCACTCGGCTGGGGCCCAGGACTTGTTTGTCCAAACCCTGGCCGAGTGGGAGATTGGCCTGGCGGTCGCGGCGGAGCCGTACCGAGTTCCCGATCGCCCCGACTGGGCGGCGGATCGGGGCGGCTCCGTCGCGATCGCAACGAACTCGGCACCACTCCGGGTGATCGGAAGGGGTGTCGGGTTCGTGGTGGTGGAGTCCAGGTGCGTCACGCTGGCCCGGGTGTATGCCTCGCCCAGCCTGAACCTCGTGGAGTTCGAGTCGCTGCTGGATGGGCTGGGGAGGGTTCTGACCCCTCTCCTGTCCCGTCCAGTGTTGGTCCTAGGGGATTTTAACGCCAAATCCCCAACTTGGGGATCCCCTAGGGCCGACCCACGGGGGGATGTGCTGGTAGATTGGTCCTACGGTCTGGATCTTCGGATCCTCAACCGGGGATCCGCCAGCACGTGCGTGCGGCCACAGGGGGAGTCCATAGTGGACTTGTCCTGGGCTTCTCCGTCGGCCGCACGACGAGTTGGAGCGTGGAGGGTCGCAGATGACCTCGCGACCCTCAGCGACCACCTCTACATCATGTTTGATGTAGGGGGGGTTTCCCCAATTGGGGGCCCACCCCCCGTAGGAGGTGGGCGCTTACGCACCTGGACGAGGACGCGCTGATGGCGGCCTCCTATACCGCGGCCTGGCCCTCGTACGGGCCAGAGCCAGTCGCGGACATAGACGAGGAGGCCTCCTGGCTCCGGGGGCAAATGGCGGCAATTTGTGACGCCGCCATGCCCCGGGTCAGGAGGGTGCAGCGGCGGGCGGTCTACTGGTGGTCGGGCCAGATAGCCACACTCAGAGAAGAGAGTGTGGCAGCCCGACGCCGGTGGACAAGGGCCCGCCGCCGTGCAGTCCGCGACGATGCGGTGGAGGCCACACTCCGCGAGGCATATCGAGACGCATCGAATGCCTTGCGGAGAGCCATCAGGGAGGCCAAGGCATCGGCCTGGGAGGAACTCCTAGGCTCTCTAGACGCCGACCCGTGGGGTCGCCCGTACCGACTGGTACTGGGCCGCCTACGCCCCGCGGGTCCTTCCGTCACGGAGAGCCTAGAACCCGCCGTGCTCCGGTCGGTGGTGAATAAACTGTTTCCCCCCGATGAGGGGGGCAGACCACCACCGGAGCCGCTCGAGGCGGCGCTGACCGCGCTGCCACCATGCGCGGTCAGCGACGAGGAGTTCCGGGACGCCGTCGCCAAGTTAAGGGGGCGAAATACCGCCCCCGGTCCAGACGGCGTCCCAGGCAGGGCGTTAGCCTTGACCTTACGCGTCCTCGGGCCCCGCCTGAGGTGGCTGTTCGACAGCTGCCTTCAGGCGGGGCGGGTCCCCCTCTTGTGGAAGCAGGCCACGATGGTCCTGCTTCCCAAGGGGGGTGGCAAGCCGGCAGCCTCTCCCAAGGCGTACCGACCCATATGCCTCCTTGATGAGGCGGGAAAGCTCCTTGAGAGAATCATAGCTTCCCGCCTCTGGGGGCATATGTCCCGTGTAGGTCCGAACTTGGCACCGTGCCAGTTCGGCTTCCGCGAGGGCCGATCGACCGTAGATGCGGTCGATCACGTCAAGGCCCTCGTGGATGAGTCTGTCTCCCGGGGTGGGATGGCGTTGGCGGTGTCTCTCGACATCGCCAACGCCTTCAACTCCCTGCCCTGGGACAGGATTGCGGGGGCACTGGTCGACCATCAGGTGCCCCCGTACCTGAGGAGAGTCCTGGCAGACTACCTCCGGGACAGACGGGTGATATACCCGGGTCGGTACGGGGTGGTAACGCGGGAGGTGAACCGCGGTGTACCCCAGGGGTCCGTGTTAGGACCGTTGTTGTGGAACCTGGGGTACAACCGGGTTCTCCTCACCGCGCTCCCTCACGGCGTCACAGTCGTCTGCTATGCAGACGACACACTTGTGATAGCCGTGGGGGAGGAATGGGAGAGGCTGCTGGGCCTTGCCGAGGCCGGGGTGGCCCCAGTAGTGGCCTCCGTCCGTCGACTGGGGCTGCAAGTGTCTCCGGAGAAAACGGAGGCAGCCTGGTTCCATGGGCTGCCTCTGACCCGGAGACCGCCCCAGTCGGTCGTCCGAGTAGGGCCGGTCTTTGTCCGGGTCGAGGAACGTATTAAGTACCTCGGCCTGGACATTGACAGCCGCTGGCGCTTCGAGGGTCACTTTGACCGACTCGTCCCCCGAGTAGAGGGGGTAGCCGCCCTGTTGGGTCGGCTACTGCCCAATATCGGGGGACCAGAGGAGAGGGTCCGCCGCCTCTACACGGGGGTGGTGCGGGCCATGTGCCTCTACGGGTGCCCAGTCTGGGCCCCGTCCCTGGCGGCCGGGCGGCGCAGCCGTCTAATGCTGCGCCGCGTATATCGGCGAATGGCCGTCAGGGTGGCACGTGGTTACCGCACTATCTCCCATGAGGCGGCGGCAGTCCTGTCGGGGGTAATCCCCTTCGACCTGCAGGCGGAGGCCGAGGCCCGCGTCTTTCGACGGGTCCGGTCACTCCGCCGGGGCGAAGGGGATCCGGCAGGACTGTCGGTCGGTGACCTGAGGCGTCAGGCCCGGCAGCTCGCACTTAGAAAATGGCGGGCGGAGCTCGAAAATTATCGAGCCGCCCGCCAGCGAGCTGTCGGCGCGATCCTCCCACATTTGGAGGAGTGGGTGGATCGTCGGCACGGTAGGCTTACCTACCGGACGACGCAGGTGCTCTCCGGACATGGATGTTTCGGAGAGTACCTGCACAAAATCGGAGCGGAGGCCACACCAGAGTGCCTGTCGTGTGGCGTGGGGGTGGTTGACACCCCCAGCCACACGATAGAGGAGTGCCCAGCCTTTGGCTGGGCACGAGAAGATGTGCGGGCCGTTATTGGCCCAGGACCTCTCGCCGCCAGCACTTGTTACGGCAATGCTGGCGAGCGAGAGGTCTTGAGAGCGGTGGCCTCCTTCTGCGAAACCGTTATTTCGCAGAAGGAGGCCGCCGAGCGGGATCGGGAGTCCTCCGATCCCGCTCGGCAAGAGAGAAGGCGGGCCAGGAGGGGGCTCCGCTTTAGGCGACCCCCTCCAAGAGGCCCGCCACCGTAATAGGCGGGCGGACCCGGCACCAGTGATTCATTTGGTGCCGGGCTCCGCCCGAGTGAGGAGGTAGGTGCCGCTCCGGCGTCGTGTGCCGGGACTTCGGTCCTGGCCGGTCGGGAGCGGCACCGAGGGCTTGGGGAGGACCGCGGTTGGGGCCGCGCCCTCCCCTTGTTATAGCCCACGTTGGCCGCATGGAAGTGTGACCCTTCCATTCGGCGGAGTCAGGAGCGCCGGACTTAGTCGGCGAGATCCCGTGGGGGAGCGGTTCTGACCTGCTCCCCCGCGAGCACGGATTCCTCTTCCCACGACTGGGGAGGATCGCGGTTGGGGCTCTTCCCAGGGGCATGGAAGAGGACCTTCCATGCGGCGAGGCGGCGGTCCGGTAGTGTGACCTAGCTTGGTCGTTCCCGGACCGCCGCCGAAGTCGGGCGGGATGGTGGTCACCGTGGGGGTTTTAGTCGGTAAAAATCCGACACTACCCGCCGTCGCCCCAACGGCGGCGGGTGTCTTTGGAAGATTTCCCCCACGTTAAAAAAAAAAAAAAAAAAAAAAAAAAAAAGGTGGGTTAGGTCTGGGTTAGGTCTGGGGGGCGTTGCTGGCACGGTTTTCTCCGTCACTGAGGCAGTTCACTGTGGTCACCATGCCGCTTTGACAAACCCTCGGGACGGGGTCAAAAACCACGATGGAACTGATGTTCTACCTACACCCGGACGGCACTTCGGTGTCTTCTGGTGCGGAGAATTTCGGTGAAGTCGGCGGGCCGTGTCAGCCAAATCCACTCACCTCACCTTCTCGTGGTGCCCCCTGTCACCCTGCCCTGGCTGAGGCTGGGGTGGGGTGCGAAAGAGTGAGTGGTATCTTCCCCCAGGGGCTGTCGGCTGTTGGGTCGGCAGTACGGGTCTAGCGAACCCGGGGTACCCTAGCTGGGGATGGATGAACGCCATCCATCTCCTAATTCCGTAAGTTCCTTGGCGGCTTCAACGACCATCACAGGGCGTAGTGATGGAACGTTGCCGTCAAGGGGCCCGGAGGGCTTGCCTTCACCGGCTGGCCTGCGAGGAAGAAAACCTCTCTAAAAAATTACCCCTCCCTGAACGGTATGGTGCTCGCCTAGTAGGGGCGCATGCGGATGATCGTAAGTGACGCATGTGGGGGCCACGGGTAAGTTGGCCGACTAGAGACCAACCCTTGGGTGTATGCCGGCCCCCAAGGTGTAAACAGGCTTCCCCGTACAAGGCGGCTCTGGGCGGGGTGACTTTTATTTCCGACCGTAAAGGATGGCCATGGCAGCCAATATGAATACTGAAATTAAAAACCTTAAAGCCAGCGATGGCAATAAATCGAAAAAACAAGCGGCTAGTGGGGCGGTTGCACGCCTTCTAAGCTCCTCGGAGGTGAGCCTGCGCAAAGTGGGTGGCACCAAGAATTTAGAGTCCCGAAGATCGCGGACTCCTTCCCCCAATGTGTGCGTGACCGAGGAGGTCCCTGCTCGTAGGAGCAAACTCACCACTGCGTCCGCCAGGGCTGCTCGCACTTCTAAAGTTAGTTTTAGACGCGAAAGTCCGGGTACGGATGCAGAAGACTTGGAGGACGTCCTTAATGGTTCAATGAAACAAATGGTCAAGGATACTCTTAAGGACATGGGGATAATTGATATCCTTGATACATTTATCACCACCTTCGAAGATCTTAGGAGTGGCATGGACCGTGTGCAGAAGGCTAAGTGCAAGCGCTGCGTTGAATTGGTTTCGGAACTTAAGCAACGCCTGCACGATGGATGCTGCGACGGCGCAAAGGGGCGGGAGTTATCCCCCATCACTCTCGCTGATGATAAAAGAACTGAGGACCGTAAAGGCGGAGTGGATTCGGAACTTTCAATCTTGGATGGTCCGACCTTTGGATCACAGAGTTGTGTCCAAATTCGGAACGAGTCCCAGACATCCAACAATGTGGGCGGCGTTGGTATCTCCCACGCACGCTCAAACGAAGAGGAGGGCTGGATTCCTGTCACGCGTACTCGCGGAGCCACCCATAAACGCGATAAGGCCCAAGGTGCATCGGCCCAACAAAAGCCAAGCAAACGGCGTGCCCGTCAGGCAGCGTGGGGTGAGGCAATTGTTGTACAGCTCGAAAATAAAGAGTCTTTTGCAGACATCGTTAAAAAAATGAAGTCCGGAGCCTCCAACGAACCTGAAGGTCTAAAAAAAATACGGCTGACGCAAAAAGGCGACTTGCTGGTGGAATTTAAGCCAAAAGTCAATATTGACGGCTTCTACCAGGAGGTTAAATCTGCCCTCGGTGAGGAATTCCGTACAAGAAGGCTGCAACCTACTTGTGACGTGGAAATCAAGGAGGTCGATCCCAATGTGTCCAGGGAAGACGTCGTTTCGGCGCTTCAGAACCTTGTCAACCACAAGGAAGGGATAACCTGTAAAGTATTGAGAAAAGGCCCTGGCGGTCTGCAAGTCGCAGTTCTGTCGTGTCCACTTTTCTTGGCTGGTACCCTACGGAAACGTGACAAACTTAAAATAGGCTGGATGGTCAGCAAGATTAAGGTACTACCTAAAATAATACGGTGTTACCGTTGCCATGACTTCGGGCATGTGGCTTCCAAATGTGCCGAAAATAAAGATGGACACGAAATTTGTCGCAGGTGCGGCGGGATCGGCCACAATATCACTGGTTGCAATGCTGCTATGACATGCTGTTTATGCCTAAAAAATAAATATCTTAAGTTAGCGCATTTAGCAGGGTCAGCAGCATGCAAGGTATATAAAGATTATGTACGCAAAATTGAACGAACGGATAGATCTGAATCTTAAAATGTTGAAGATTTTACAAATTAATTTAAATGGATGCTATGACGCGCATAATATGCTATGTCGCGAGGTAGCTAAACAAGATGTAGATGTGGTCGTAATTTGTGAACCTCGTTACACTGCCCAGGACTGGTTCGTGGACCTTACTGTGAAGGCATGTATATACTTCGTCCCTACTAAAATAACAAAAAACCTGGTTATTAAAGAAGTTGCCAAGGGCCGTGGCTTTGTTGCGGTTGAGTTTGCCGGTATAATATGGGTCAGTTGTTATCTTAGTCCCAAGATGTCCTTACTAGAAGTAGAGGAAATCCTACACGACATCCATACCGTAGCTGTCACCCCTGGAAAAGGATCATTTATAATGGGTGATCTAAATGCCTGGTCACCTGCGTGGGGCTCATCCAGGTCCAATCCTCGCGGCACGCTGATTCATGAATGGTGTGAGCAAAATGGCTTATCTCCTATCAACTCCCTTGGAAACTGTACCTTCGAAAAAAACGGTCATATTTCTAAAGTTGACGTCATTATATGCCACTACCATCTGATACATACCGTCCACGAGAGCGTCGTATTAGACAAAATTTATTCTGCGTCAGACCACTACTATCTCCGACATGTAATAGACATTGGTCCGCAATCCCCTATGCGCGTAATACGCGCAAAAGAAACCTGCGTCAGTGTGCGCCTCTTTCAAGAATTGGCTGTCACCTGGGCTCAGTTATCCGCGTACCTCCTGGACGGAAATGGGGATAGTTCTGGCACCCTGGCGGCTTCGGCTTCGACTGCACCTGAAACAAAAAGAAAAAACGATGAGACGTCCGCGAACATAATTGGAGATACTTCTGCTTCCCTGGAATTGACCGCACCTGAAACAAAAAACAGAAATGATGTAATACCTGGAAAAATATCTGGAGAACATGAAAACGTAAACGAAAACATACTACTATTGGATAACATTGTAGGACTCCTAGATGATACAGTTAACAGGTCCCAGGTTATAATACGGAAAAATACAGCCAGGAAGAAACCTGTCCCTTGGTGGAATAGCGAAGTTTCTGATTGCCGGAGACAGGCTAACGCTCACCGTAGGAAAATTAAACGTGCCTGCGCGCGCTCAAGGCCCCCGGAAGAAATGGCGAATCTAATAGCCGCCTTTAGGGACGCTAAGAAGGCTCTCAGCAAAGCCATATTCAGGGCAAAAGAAAAGGCCTGGGGTGAGGTTTGCAATCTTGTTGAAAGAGACGTCTGGGGCAAGCCATACAAGGCTGTTCTGAAACATCTCAGCAAGCGAAAGGCCCCCGTTAACATCAGTAAAGACGATCTCGATGACATGATTGCCAACCTTTTTTACATCACCCCGGTGGAAGATCCGGTCTGCTTTGCGGATATAAGGGGAACCGAGGATGTCATAAAAAATGATCCCCCCATTGGCCCTGACGAGATTAGCGCTGCCAGTAGGAAATTGAAGCCTAAAAAAGCGCCAGGCTTGGACAAAGTTCCAGCAAACGCCGTGAGAATGCTTGTCGAGCATCATACTAACCTTGTGCTCCGAATCCTTAACCTCTGTCTTGACACAGGGTACTTCCCGCGACTCTGGAAGAGGGCTCGTTTGGTTTTAATCCCTAAAGTCAAAGATAACGGTGGCGTTGATGGATACAGACCTCTATCGATGTTGTCTAATCTTGCCAAATTATTTGAACATGTTTTATGTGCGCGGATCTGGAACGCATTGAAGTTAAATGATCTCAGTGATCTACAATTTGGTTTTCGGTGCAAACGGTCTACTACGGATGCGTTAACAACCATGACACGAATATGGGACAGGTGCAAAGTTTCCTCCAAACATTGTCTCTTAATTACACTGGATATAAGTAACGCGTTTAATACCATTCGGCGTAGTGTAATTATAAAAGAGCTCATTAACAGGAAATTTCCTGGCAAACTTATATCTATAATCGCAAATTACCTTGAAGATAGAATAATTGTCGCTGACTGCGAGGGTACCTCACGGGAATACCCTGTATGGGCAGGTGTTCCACAAGGATCCATCATTGGCCCTGTTCTTTGGAACATTGCCTACGATGGCATCCTTAAATTAACATACCCGGTTGGAGTTACACCTATAGCCTATGCGGACGATGTGGCGTTCGTCATCACAGCCTGGACACCTGCTGAAATAAAAACCAAAACTATGGCTACAATTAGTATGGCCACGGAATGGCTCAATGCTCATCATCTAATGCTGGCCGCCCACAAGACACGCATGATTATTTTAACTGCTAGGAAAATGCACGATGAACTAAAAATTGAACTCGATAATAAGACCATTACTGCTCAAGAAGTCGTTAAGTATCTCGGAATACACGTGCAAGGGAACCGTAAGTTTTCCGCGCACATTGATATCGTGGGTGAGAAAGCAATTAAAGTCGCCGGTGCCCTGTCCAGACTTCTTCCCAACACGCGAGGATGCAGTTACCCGCCTAGGAGACTATACTATCTCACAATAGAATCAATGCTCCTGTACGCAGCCCCAGCCTGGTTTGAAGGCAGTACTTTTGCCCCCACTCTTCAAAAGCTCCGAGCCATACAAAAGGTTGCGCTCATTCGTACAATTAGAGCGTACAGAACGACGCCCATTGACGCTCTTTGCGTCCTATCAGGTACTCCTCCAATCGCTCTAAAAATGGACGAGAGGAGACGCATATACAACAGGATGCGTGCTACGGAGTCCTCGCAGCGCACCACCAGAAGCTGCACATCAGAGAAAACTAAAACCGATATTCTCAAAGAAGAAAAAGATCTAACCCTAAGAATCTGGCAAAATGCATGGGCGCTAAGTGAGCATGGCCTCTGGACTCAAAGAGTTGTCCCTGAGATTAAAGTTTGGACTCATTGGGGACCTCCATGGCTGGACTTTCACCTGACTCAGTTCTTTTCGGGTCATGGTTGTTTTGGATCTTATTTGTATAAGATAGGTAAATGTCCAACACCTGCATGTCAATACTGTACGGAGGAAACTGATAACGCCTATCATGCAATATTTGCGTGCACCCTTGGTAGCGCCAAGCGCAGAGACCTATTCGATAACATTGGTAACATCAACCCAGATAATCTCGTACGAATATTAAGTAACAACCCAGAAGCACGCAAAAGGTTTAAAGTCTTTGTTAACGAGGTCATGCTTGAGCGGGAGATTCAAGAAAGAACTAGAGAAGCAGCTGCGAGAGCAGCAAACAGCGTTTAAAAGTAACTTTCTTTGAGTTAAGTTTTTTTTTTTTTTTTGTAATAATAGTGCCCGGTTCATATGTATACACAATTATACACGCATATACAACCTTTTGTTAGAGGAACAGACTTCTCGTGTTCTCTGCGAAGCTATGTATATAGCAAATTTCAGTTTTATTTACACGTACAAACCCAGATCAGTTAATATACTTACAATTCATATACGTACAACTTAGTTATTTACAATTTTTATATATATGTCCAATTTATTCAGCTCCAGTTCAGCTACAGTTCATTTGCATTTACAATTTTACATACTTTAACTAACTACCTATATAATAAATAATTATTTCTTCATGCTATCATATTATTACCATGTTAAATATAAAGAAATTGCTGCTTCACAGCTTCATTTTTCAGCAGACATTATTTTGTACAAGTAGTTGAGTACTCTTTCCGGGCGGTGGTACCGGACACATCCCTCATAGTAGTACCTAATGGCCAAGATCTGGGGGATGTGTAGAGGGTGGTGGAGGGTAAAAAAAAAAAAAAAAAAAAAAAGGTCTGGGTTAGGTCTGGGTTAGGTCTGGGTTCGGGGGGATGTGCTGGTAGATTGGTCCTCCGGTCTGGATCTTCGGATCCTCAACCGGGGATCCGCCAGCACGTGCGTGCGGCCACAGGGGGAGTCCATAGTGGACTTGTCCTGGGCTTCTCCGTCGGCCGCACGACGAGTTGGAGCGTGGAGGGTCGCTGATGACCTCTCGACCCTCAGCGACCACCTCTACATCATGTTTGATGGAGGGGGGGCCCCAGGGCGGGAACCGAACCGGGGGGCCCACCCCCCGTAGGAGGTGGGTACCTGGACGAGGACGCGCTGATGGCGGCCTCCTATGCCGCGGCCTGGCCCGCTTACGGGCCAGAGCCAGTCGCGGACATAGACGAGGAGGCCTCCTGGCTCCGGGGGCAAATGGCGGCAATTTGTGACGCCGCCCTGCCCCGGGGCAGGAGGGTGCAGCGGCGGGCGGTCTACTGGTGGTCGGGCCAGATAGCCAAAGAGAAGAGAGTGTGGCAGCCCGACGCCGGTGGACAAGGGCCCGCCGCCGTGCAAAAGAGTCCGCGACGATGCGGTGGAGGGGCATATCGAGACGCATCGAATGCCTTGCGGAGAGCCATCAGGGAGGCCAAGGCATCGGCCTGGGAGGAACTCCTAGGCTCTCTAGACGCCGACCCGTGGGGTCGCCCGTACCGACTGGTACTGGGCCGCCTACGCCCCGCGGGTCGTTCCGTCACGGAGAGCCTAGAACCCGCCGTGCTCCGGTCGGTGGTGAATAAATTGTTTCCCCCCGATGAGGGGGGCGACCACCACGGGAGCCGCTCGTGGCGGCGCTGACCGCGCTGCCACCTTGCGGGGTCTGCGACGAGGAGTTCCGGGACGCCGTCGCCAAGTTAAGGGGCGAAATGCTGCCCCCGGTCCAGACGGCGTCCCTGGCTGGGCATTAGCCTTGGCCTTACGCGTCCTCGGGCCCCGCTGTGGGGGCTGTTCGACAGCTGCCTTCTGGGGGGGCGGGTCCCCCTCTTGTGGAAGCAGGCCACGATGGTCCTGCTTCCCAAGGGGGGTGGCAGGCCGGCAGCCTCTCCCAAGGCGTACCGACCCATATGCCTCCTTGACGAGGCGGGAAAGCTCTTCGAGAGAATCGTAGCTTCCCGCCTCTGGGGGCATCTGTCCCGTGTAGGTCCGAACTTGGCACCGTGCCAGTTCGGCTTCCGCGAGGGCCGATCGACCGTAGATGCGGTCGATCACGTCAAGGCCCTCGTGGATGAGTCTGTCTCCCGGGGTGGGATGGCGTTGGCGGTGTCTCTCGACATCGCCAACGCCTTCAACTCCTGGGGACAGGATTGCGGGGGCACTGGTCGACCACCAGGTGCCCCCGTACCTGAGGAGGGTTCTGGCAGACTACCTCCGGGACAGACGGGTAATATACCCGGGTCGGTACGGGGTGGTAACGCGGGAGGTGAACCGCGGTGTACCCCAGGGGTCCGTCTTAGGACCGTTGTTGTGGAACCTGGGGTACAACCGGGTTCTCCTCACCGCGCTCCCTCGCGGCGTCACAGTCGTCTGCTATGCAGACGACACTCTGGTGATAGCCGTGGGGGGAATGGGAGACTGCTGGGCCTTGCCGAGGCGGGGGTGGCCTCGGTAGTGGCCTCCGTCCGTCGGCTGGGGCTGCAAGTGTCTCCGGAGAAAACGGAGGCAGCCTGGTTTCATGGGCTGCCTCTGACCCGGAGACCGCCCCAGTCGGTCGTCCGAGTAGGGCCGGTCTTTGTCCGGGTCGAGGAACGAATTAAGTACCTCGGCCTGGACATTGACAGCCGCTGGCGCTTCGAAGGTCACTTTGACCGACTCGTCCCCCGAGTAGAGGGGGTAGCCGCCCTGTTGGGTCGGCTACTGCCCAATATCGGGGGACCGGAAGAGGGTCCGCCGCCTCTATACGGGGGTGGTGCGGGCCATGTGCCTTTACGGGTGCCCAGTCTGGGCCCCGTCCCTGGAGGGGCGGCGCAGCCGACAAATGCTGCGCCGCGTATACCGGCGTATGGCCGTCAGGGTGGCACGTGGTTACCGCACCATCTCCCATGAGGCGGCGGCAGTCCTGTCGGGGGCAATCCCCTTCGACCTGCAGGCGGAGGCCGAGGCCCGTGTGTTTCGGTCACTCCGCCGGGTCGAGGGGGATCCGGCAGGACTGTCGGTCGGTGACCTGAGGCGTCAGGCCCGGCAGCTCGCACTTAGAAAATGGCGGGCGGAGCTCGAAAATTATCGAGCCGCCCGCCAGCGAGCTGTCGGCGCGATCCTCCCACATTTGGAGGAGTGGGTGGATCGTCGGCATGGTAGGCTTACCTACCGGACGACGCAGGTGCTCTCCGGACATGGGTGTTTCGGAGAGTACCTGCACAAAATCGGAGCGGAGGCCACACCAGAGTGCCAATCGTGTGGCGTGGGGGTGGGCGACACCCCCACCCACACGATAGAGGAGTGCCAGCCTTTGGCTGGGCAAGAGAGGAGCGGGCCGTTGTTGGCCAGGACCTCGCCGCCAGCACTTGTTACGGCAATGCTGGCGAGCGAGAACCTGGAAGAGCGTGGCCTCCTTCTGCGAAACCGTTATTTCGCAGAAGGAGGCCGCCGAGCGGGATCGGGAGTCTCTCGATCCCGCTCGGCAGGAGAGAGGCGGGCCAGGAGGGGGCTCCGTTTTAGGCGGCCCCCTCCAAGTGGCCCGCCACCATATATAGGCGGGCGGACCCGGCACCAGTTATTCGGTGCCGGGCTCCGCCCGATTGAGGAGGTAGGTGCCGCCCCGGCGTCGTGTGCCGGGACTTCGGTCCTGGCCGGTCGGGAGCGGCACCGAGGGCTGGGGGGAGGACCGCGGTTGGGGCCGCGCCCTCCCCCTGTTATAGCCCACGTTGGCCGCATGGAAGTGTGACCCTTCCATGCGGCGGAGTCAGGAGCGCCGGCTTTAGTCGGCGCTCTGTGGGGGAGCAGTCATTTCTGACTGCTCCCCCGCGAGCACGGATTCCTCTTCCCACGACTGGGGAGAGGTCCACTCTTCCCAGTCGGGGAAGAGGACCTCCCCGCGGCGGCGGTCCGGTAGTGTGACCGAGCTTGGTCGTTCCCGGACCGCCGCCGAAAAATCGTGGTCACCGTGGGGGTTTTAGCCGGGCACTACCCGCCGCCGCCCCAACGGGGGGGGGTGTTTTTTTTATATTTCCCCCACGTTAAAAAAAAAAAAAAAAAAAAAAAAAAAAAAAAAAAAAAAATGGGTTAGGTCTGGGTTAGGTCTGGGTCCGACTCGTCCCCCGAGTAGAGGGGGTAGCCGCCCTCTTGGGTCGGCTACTGCCCAATATCGGGGGACCTGAAGAGAGGGTCCGCCGCCTCTACACGGGGGTGGTGCGGGCCATGTGCCTTTACGGGTGCCCAGTCTGGGCCCCGTCCCTGCCGGGCGGCGCAGCCGAGAAATGCTGCGCCGCGTATACCGGCGAATGGCCATCAGGGTGGCACGTGGTTACCATCTCCCATGAGGCGGCGGCAGTTCGGGGGTAATCCCCTTCGACCTGCAGGCGGAGGCCGAGGCCCGCGTCTATCGACGGGTCCGGTCAGCCGGGGCGAGGGGGGATCCGGCAGGACTGTCGGTCGGTGACCAAGGTCCATCAAAGGTGAGGCGTCAGGCCCGGCAGCTCGCACTTAGAAAATGGCGGGCGGAGCTCGTGAATTATCGAGCCGCCCGCCAGCGAGCTGTCGGCGCGATCCTTGGGTGGATCGTCGGCACGGTAGGCTCACCTCGGACGACGCAGGTGCTCTCCGGACATGCGTTTCGGAGAGTACCTGCACAAAATCGGAGCGGAGGCCACACCAGAGTCCAATCGTGTGGCGTGGGGTGGTCGACACCCCCACCCACACGATCCCAGCCTTTGGCTGGGCAAGAAGGGCTTGCGGGCCGTTGTTGGCCATCTCGCCGCCAGCACTTGTTACGGCAATGCTGGCGAGCGAGAGGTCCTGGAAGCGGTGGCCTCCTTCTGCGAAACCGTTATTTCGCAGAAGGAGGCCGCCGAGCGGGATCGGGAGTCTCTCGATCCCGCTCGGCAGGAGAGAAGGCGGGCCAGGAGGGGGCTCCGTTTTAGGCGGCCCCCTCCAAGTGGCCCGCCACCATAGTATAGGCGGGCGGACCCGGCACCGGTTATCCGGTGCCGGGCTCCGCCCGATTGAGGAGGTAGGTGCCGCCCCGGCGTCGTGTGCCGGGACTTCGGTCCTGGCCGGGCGGGAGCGGCACCGAGGGCTGGGGAGGACCGCGGTCCGCGCCCTCCCCTGTTATAGCCCACGTTGGCCGCATGGAACGTGACCCTTCCATGCGGCGGAGTCAGGGCCGGCTTTAGTCGGCGCTCTGTGGGGAGCAGTCATTTCTGACTGCTCCCCCGCGAGCACGGATTCCTCTTCCCACGACTGGGGAGAGGTCCACTCTTCCCAGTCGGGGAAGAGGACCTCCCCGAGGCGGCGGTCCTGTAGAATGGACCGCCGCCGAAGTCGGGCGAGATAGTGGTCACCGTGGGGGTTTTAGCCGGTAAAAATCCGGCACTACCCGCCGCCGCCCCAACGGCGGCGGGTGTCTTTTGAAGATTTCCCCCACGTTAAAAAAAAAAAAAAAAAAAAAAGGCCTTGCTGTGGGCAACCGAGCGCGTCCCCGGGTTGGGATAGGGGAACGCCCTTCATTGTCATGGGTTAGGTCTGGGTTAGGTCTGGGTCTCCCCCAGGGACTGCCGGCTGCAAAGTCGGCAGTACGGGTTTGGCGAACCCGGGGTGCCTGAGCTGGGGATGGATGAACGCCATCCATCTCCTAATTCCGTAAGTCTCTTGGCGGCTTCAACGACCATCACAGGGCGTAGTGGTGGAACGTTGCCGTCAAGGGACCCGGAGGGCCTGCCTTCACCGGCCGGCCTGCGAGGAAGAAAACCTCTATAAAAATTACCCTCAATCCTAAGGTATGGTGCGCGCCGAGAGGATGCATGGCTGGGAGGTTGGCCAGTCTTTAGCGACCAAACTCCCCTGGGGCACCTGCCGAACCCCAGGGTGTAATAGGCTTACCCGGGTATGGCGGCTCTGCCCGGGTGGACCACCCCTTCCGACCCTACTCGTGGGAACAATTATGTAACCGAGACAAACATATAAAAAGACGGACGAGGAGGCGCAGGAGCGGCGAGCGAGCTTGGGGGTGAGCTCGGCCGTCTCCGCGATTAGAAGGGTGAGGTCCCTGCAGAGGGACGTAGGAGACGAGTTCGCTCGCCATGAGCGAACTCGAGGAGGGTGCCAGTGACACCTCCAGCGTTGCTGGCACCTCCAGAGGCGCTGTTAAGCGCAAGAGGGGCCGCCCCCCAACAACCGGGGAGTACGCTGGGCTCGCGAGTGCAAAAAGAGCCCACGCAGAAGCGTTCCTGATGGCGGACGAGGCGGACGCCATCAGGGACTTGGATGACCCGGCAGTTAAACCTAGGCCCCCCTCCAAGTCGGCAATTCCGCTGCGGGACGAGGCGGAGCTTCTGGCGGAGCTCCGTCACGCCCCCGCAGCGGACTTATCCGCGCGGGCGATTGAGGAGGCCGCGCGGATCGAAAAGGTCGCTTCCACCTCCCGCAATCTCCATGGGACTTACGTCCGGAGGTTGCGGGAGGCGCGCAGCTTATAAGGTGCGTCGCCACCGAGCACGCGCAGCGGGCCGCCTCCTCGTCCCGGGAACGGGACTTGGAGGTGGCAGTGGCGGAGGCTGAGGGCAAGAACGAGGCCCTGGAGGCCAAGTTGCGACCCTCATCGCAGCGGGGCGTGCGAAGGGGCCTTTACCCCTCCCCCTCCCGTCAGATCAAAGGAGGCGACCCCCTCCTCTCCACTTGCATCCCGGAGAGGAGGGGCATCAACGTCGGGGTCTATGAAAAAGACCCCCGGCGTGGCGGTGAGGCCACGAGGCCCTGGAGGACCGGAGGAAGACACCGACTCCGATTTCTTCCAGGGCCTCGTGGAGAGGTCCCCGCGGACCTCCCCACGTAAAGTCCCCCGCCCCCGGACGTCCCCCCTCCGCCCTCCTCGGAGAACGGAGAGGGGTTGGCGGATCGGGTGGCGGAGGCAGTGGAGGCGAGGGTGCTTGCCCGTCTCCGTCCTCTCTTGGAGATGGCGGAGCGGGCGGGTGAAATCCTCCCTCCTAGGAGAAAAGGGCCCCCCCCTTCCACCGATACGGAGGGAGGGGCCCCCTCCTCTGCCGCCCTTAGGAGCCTGAGGAGGGGAAAGAAGGTGCGGGCCCCTGCCCCGCCTCCCCCGTCCACCGGGCCAGCTCGTCCTCCTTTTAAAGAGGACGTTCCTTCGGCCAGGACGGGGAAAGGCGCGGGCGGGACCCGCGGCTCTTCCGCCTCGGGGGCCGGCGCCCCTCCCCCTACCAGGCCAGCTCGCCCCTCCTCAGGGAGGGACGTTCCGTCGGCCACGGGGGAATGGGTGGCGGTCCTGGGGAGGAAGGCCAAGAGGGCGCAGCGCCGGGTGGCTGTGGCCCCACAACCTCCCTCTCGGAGGGGGGGGGGGCCCGCCACCGGTGCTGCGGCGGGAACTTCTGGCCCCCAGGGGGGCCAGAAGACGGGAAACGGTGGGGGAAAGAAGAAAAAGGGGAAGACGGGTGCCTTGGCACCTGTCTCCCCTCCCCTCCCACCCCCAAACCCAAGGGGAAGGAGAAGCCCCGCCTTCCGCGTCCTCCCAAGAGGGCGGCCGTATCGCTAACGGGCGCCCCGGGGAGCAAGACCTCCTATGCGGAGGTCATGCGGAAGGCGGTGGCTAATGTCGACCTCAAGGAGGTCGGCATTGAGGAGGTCAGGTACCGGACGGGCCAATCGGGATCGTCCATCATAGAGATCCCGGGCCCTTCCGGTACCGAGAAGGCGGACGCCCTGGCGGAACGCCTCGCCGAACTCTTCGGCGGGGACGGCGTCAGGGTGGCCCGCCCCATGAAGACCGCTGAGGCTCGCATCAGCGGTCTTCATGAATCCACCACCACGCAACAGGTGGTGGAGGCGGTGGCCAAGGTGGGGGAGTGTCCGGCGGGCCAAGTCACTTCTGGCCCAATCCGGACCTCCCCCAATGGACTTGGCACCATGTGGGTGCGATGCCCGCTCGCGGCCATGCGTAAACTGGCCGCGGCGGGCCGCCTCCGCCTGGGGTGGTGCTCACCCCGGGTGGAGGTCCTGGCGGCACGCCCTCCCAGGTGCCATCGGTGCCTGGAGGTGGGACACCTCCAGACCGATGCCCCGGGGGGCAGATAGGGGTGGCCGGTGCTACCGATGTGGTGGCACCGGTCACGTTTCGCGCGCATGCCGGGCACCCCCGAGGTGCCCGGTCTGTGTCGACCTGGGTCGCCCAGCCAATCATGTGCTGGGCGCCCAGGGTTGTGCTCCTCCCCCCTCCAAAAGGAAGAGGAGGGGGGAGAAGAAGAGGCAGGCGGGGCCTGCCGGGGGTGCGGCGGCGTCGGCCGTGAGTGCCGCCCCGCAGCGCCCCCCGGTACCCCCCCCCGCCTCTCCGGCGGCGACGGTGGCGATGGACGTGGACGAGGTGGAGCCGGGTGCTCCACCAAAAAAGTCCACGTCCACCCCCCCTCCTCCGGTAGCGGGCCCCTCTAGGCCCGCGGAAAGAGGGTAATCATCGACCCTCCCCCGCCCCAAGTCCAAGAAGCAGGGCGGGGGAGCCGTCTCCGAGGGAGAGGGCCCAGCCCTCCCCCGAGAAGGGACCACCCTCGGCCACCCCGAGGAAGGTCTGCGTCCGCGGGCGTCGTCCGTCTCCGCCGCCGATCCCCCCGTGCTCGGGGAGGACTATTGGCGGCGGTTGGCGGACCCGAAGGTGTCGCTCGCGGACATCCTCGGGGGTAGGCAACCGAGGGTGGTGCTGACAAGGGCGGGACATACCCGCCCTGTCAGCTCCGAGATGGAGGCCGAACCGGCCGCCAACCTGGAGGAGGAGGGGAAGGCTAAACGATAATGCCTCCTCCTCCTCCTCCAGTTAGGGTTCTGCAGGCCAATCTCAACCACTCGGCTGGGGCCCAGGACTTGTTTGTCCAAACCCTGGCCGAGTGGGAGATTGGCCTGGCGGTCGCGGCGGAGCCGTACAGAGTTCCTCGCCCCGACTGGGCGGCGGATCTGTGCGGCTCCGTCGCGATCGCAACGAACTCGGCACCCCTCCGGGTGATCGGAAGGGGTGCCGGGTTCGTGGTGGTGGAGTCCAGGTGCGTCACGCTGGCCGGGGTGTATGCCTCGCCCAGCCTGACCCTCGTGGAGTTCGAGTCGCTGCTGGATGGGCTGGGGAGGGTTCTGACCCCTCTCCTGTCCCGTCCAGTGTTGGTCCTAGGGGACTTTAATGCCAAATCCCCAACTTGGGGATCCCCTAGGGCCGACCCACGTGGGGATGTGCTGGTAGACTGGTCCTCCGGTCTGGATCTCCGGATCCTCAACCGGGGATCTGCCAGCACGTGCGTGCGGCCGCAGGGGGAGTCCATTGTGGACTTGTCCTGGGCTTCTCCGGCGGCCGCACGACGTGTTGGAGCGTGGAGGGTCGCAGATGACCTCGCGACCCTCAGCGACCACCTCTACATCATGTTTGATGTAGGGGGGTGGCCCCAATTGGGGGCCCACCCCCCGTAGGAGGTGGGCGCTTACGCACCTGGACGAGGACGCGCTGATGGCGGCCTCCTATACCGCGGCCTGGCCCTCGTACGGGCCAGAGCCAGTCGCGGACATAGACGAGGAGGCCTCCTGGCTCCGGGGGCAAATGGCGGCAATTTGTGACGCCGCCATGCCCCGGGTCAGGAGGGTGCAGCGGCGGGCGGTCTACTGGTGGTCGGGCCAGATAGCCACACTCAGAGAAGAGAGTGTGGCGGCCCGACGCCGGTGGACAAGGGCCCGCCGCCGAGCAGTCCGCGACCATGCGGTGGAGGCCACACTCCGCGAGGCATATCGAGACGCATCGAATGCCTTGCGGAGAGCCATCAGGGAGGCCAAGGCATCGGCCTGGGAGGAACTCCTGGGCTCTCTGGACGCAGACCCGTGGGGACGCCCGTACCGGTTGGTACTGGGCCGCCTACGCCCCGCGGGTCCTTCCGTCACAGAGAGCCTAGAACCCGCCGTGCTCCGGTCGGTGGTAAATAAACTGTTCCCCCTCGATGAGGGGGCAGACCACCACCGGAGCCGCTCGAGGCGGCGCTGACCGCGCTGCCACCATGCGCGGTCAGCGACGAGGAGTTCCGGGACGCCGTCGCCAAGTTAAGAGGGCGGAACACCGCCCCCGGTCCAGACGGCGTCCCAGGCAAGGCGTTAGCCTTGGCCTTACGCGTCCTCGGGCCCCGCCTGAGGTGGCTGTTCGACAGCTGCCTTCAGGCGGGGCGGGTCCCCCTCTTGTGGAAGCAGGCCACGATGGTCCTGCTACCCAAGGGGGGTGGCAAGCCGGCAGCCTCTCCCAAGGCGTACCGACCCATATGCCTCCTTGATGAGGCGGGAAAGCTCTTTGAGAGAATCATAGCTTCCCGCCTCTGGGGGCATATGTCCCGTGTAGGTCCGAACTTGGCACCGTGCCAGTTCGGCTTCCGCGAGGGCCGATCGACCATAGACGCGGTCGATCATGTCAAGGCCCTCGTGGATGAGTCTGTCTCCCGGGGTGGGATGGCGTTGGCGGTGTCTCTTGACATCGCCAACGCCTTCAACTCCCTGCCCTGGGACAGGATTGCGGGGGCACTAGTCGACCATCAAGTGCCCCCGTACCTGAGGAGAGTCCTGGCAGACTACCTCCGGGACAGACGGGTGATATACCCGGGTCGGTACGGGGTAGTAACGCGGGAGGTGAACCGCGGTGTACCCCAGGGGTCCGTCTTAGGACCGTTGTTGTGGAACCTGGGGTACAACCGGGTTCTCCTCACCGCGCTCCCTCACGGCGTCACAGTCGTCTGCTATGCAGACGACACACTTGTGATAGCCGTGGGGGAGGAATGGGAGAGGCTGCTGGGCCTTGCCGAGGCCGGGGTGGCCACAGTAGTGGCCTCCGTCCGTCGACTGGGGCTGCAAGTGTCTCCGGAGAAAACGGAGGCAGCCTGGTTCCATGGGCTGCCTCTGACCCGGAGACCGCCCCAGTCGGTCGTCCGAGTAGGGCCGGTCTTTGTCCGGGTCGAGGAACGTATTAAGTACCTCGGCCTGGACATTGACAGCCGCTGGCGCTTCGAGGGTCACTTTGACCGACTCGTCCCCCGAGTAGAGGGGGTAGCCGCCCTGTTGGGTCGGCTACTGCCCAATATCGGGGGACCAGAGGAGAGGGTCCGCCGCCTCTACACGGGGGTGGTGCGGGCCATGTGCCTCTACGGGTGCCCAGTCTGGGCCCCGTCCCTGGCGGCCAGGCGGCGCAGCCGTCTATTGCTGCGCCGCGTATACCGGCGTATGGCCGTCAGGGTGGCACGTGGTTACCGCACTATCTCCCATGAGGCGGCGGCAGTCCTGTCGGGGGTAATCCCCTTCGACCTGCAGGCGGAGGCCGAGGCCCGCGTCTTTCGACGGGTCCGGTCACTCCGCCGGGGCGAAGGGGATCCGGCAGGACTGTCGGTCGGTGACCTGAGGCGTCAGGCCCGGCAGCTCGCACTTAGAAAATGGCGGGCGGAGCTCGAAAATTATCGAGCCGCCCGCCAGCGAGCTGTCGGCGCGATCCTCCCACATTTGGAGGAGTGGGTGGATCGTCGGCACGGTAGGCTTACCTACCGGACGACGCAGGTGCTCTCCGGACATGGTTGTTTCGGAGAGTACCTGCACAAAATCGGAGCGGAGGCCACACCAGAGTGCCTGTCGTGTGGCGTGGGGGTGGTTGACACCCCCAGCCACACGATAGAGGAGTGCCCAGCCTTTGGCTGGGCACGAGAAGATGTGCGGGCCGTTATTGGCCCAGACCTCTCGCCGCCAGCACTTGTTACGGCAATGCTGGCGAGCGAGAGGTCTTGGAGAGCGGTGGCCTCCTTCTGCGAAACCGTTATTTCGCAGAAGGAGGCCGCCGAGCGGGATCGGGAATCCTCCGATCCCGCTCGGCAGGAGAGAAGGCGGGCCAGGAGGGGGCTCCGCTTTAGGCGACCCCCTCCAAGAGGCCCGCCACCGTGATGTAAGCGGGCGGACCCGGCACCAGTCATTCATTTGGTGCCGGGATCCGCCCGAGTGAGGAGGTAGGTGCCGCTCCGGCGTCGTGTGCCGGGACTTCGGTCCTGGCCGGTCGGAAGCGGCACCGAGGGCTGGGGGAGGACCGCGGTTGGGGCCGCGCCCTCCCCTTGTTATAGCCCACGTTGGCCGCATGGAAGTGTGACCCTTCCATGCGGCGGAGTCAGGAGCGCCGACTTAGTCGGCGCTCCGTGGG
Source organism: Cryptocheilus praepositus (assembly GCA_033815515.1). Taxonomy (NCBI): domain Eukaryota; kingdom Metazoa; phylum Arthropoda; class Insecta; order Hymenoptera; family Pompilidae; genus Cryptocheilus; species Cryptocheilus praepositus. The sequence goes on along the minus strand of JAWWQZ010000184.1, from coordinate 279,866 downwards.
GGAGCAGTTGACTCTCCCCCGCGAGCAAGGATTCCCACTCCCCTTCCCAGTCGGGGAAGAGGACCTCCCGAGGCGGCGGTCCGGTAGTGTGACCTAGCTTGGTCGTTCCCGGACCGCCGCCGAAGTCGGGCGAGATGGTGGTCACCGTGGGGGTTTTAGTCGGTAAAAATCCGACACTACCCGCCGTCGCCCCAACGGCGGCGGGTGTCTTTGGAAGATTTCCCCCACGTTAAAAAAAAAAAAAAAAAAAAAAAAAAAAAAAAGGTCTGGGTTAGGTCTGGGTTAGGTCTCGTCTCGGTCCGCTTCGGCGGAGGCCTTGCGTGGGCAACCGAGCGCGTCCCCGGGTTGCGGATAGGGGAACGCCCTTCATTGTCATGGTTCTTTGAAGGGTAGCTGCGAAATAAGCGGGGGTAACCCCGACGAATAAGCAGCCGCGGACAGCACGCCGGTTTGGACGGAACCGTAAGCCTGGTGTCAGGTGCCGTCTCCGGGGAGGTGCCACCCCGGTCATCAAAAAGGGCACAACCCCAGGGGCTGTCGGCCGCAAGGTCGGCGGTACGGGTCTGGCGAACCCGGGGTGCCTGAGCTGGGGATGGATGAACGCCATCCATCTCCTAATTCCGTAAGTCTCTTGGCGGCTTCAACGACCATCACAGGGCGTAGTGGTGGAACGTTGCCGTCAAGGGACCCGGAGGTGCCTGCCTTCACCGGCCGGCCTGCGAGGAAGAAAACCTCTATAAAAAATTACCCTCAATCCTAAGGTATGGTGCGCGCCGATAGGATGCATGGCTGGGAGGTTGGCCAGTCTTTAGCGACCAAACTCCCCTGGGGCACCTGCCGAACCCCAGGGTGTATTAGGCTTACCCGGGTATGGCGGCTCTGCCCGGGTGGACCACCCCTTCCGACCCTACTCGTGGGAACAATTATGGAACCGAGAAACTTATATAAAAAGACGGACGAGGAGGCGCAGGAGCGGCGAGCGAGCTTGGGGGTGAGCTCGGCCGTCTCCGCGATTAGAAGGGAGAGGTCCCTGCAGAGGGACGTAGGAGAGTCGAGTTCGCTCATGAGCGAACTCGAGGAGGGTGCCAGCGACACCTCCAGCGTTGCTGGCACCTCCGGAGGCGCCGATAGGCGTAAGAGAGGCCGCCCCCCAACAACCGGGGAGTACGTTGGGCTCGCGAAACCAAAGCGAGCCCACACAGAAGCGGTCCTGATGGCGGACGAAGCGGACGCCATCAGGGACTTGGATGACCCGACCGTCAAAGCTAGGCCACCATCCAAGTCGGCGATTCCGCTGCGGGACGAGGCGGAGCTTCTCGCGGAGCTCCGTCACGCCCCCGCAGCGGACTTATCCGCGCGGGCGATAGAGGAGGCCGCGCGGATCGAGAAGGTCGCCTCCACATCCCGCAACCTCCATGGGACCTACGTCCGGAGGTTGCGGGAGGCGGCGCAGCTGGTAAGATGCGTCGCCACGGAGCACGCGCAGCGGGCCGCCTCCTCTTCCCGGGAACGGGACTTGGAGGTGGCAGTGGCGGCGTTAAAGGCCAAAAACGAGGCCTTAGAGGCGCAAATTGCGACCCTCATTGCAGCGGGGCGTGGGAGGGGGGTCTTTACCCCTCCCCCAACCGGCAGATCGAAGGAGGCGACCCCCTCCTCTCCACATACATCACGGAGAGGAGGGGCATCAACATCGGGGTCTATAAAAAAGACCCCCAGCGTGGCGCTGAGACCACGAGGCCCTGGAGGACCGGAGGAGGATACCGACTCCGATTTCTTCCAGGGCCTCGTGGAGAGAGGTCCCCGCGGACCTCTCCACGTAAGTCCCCCGCCCCTTGGAGATGGTGGACGTCCCCCCCTCCGCCCTCCTCGGAGAACGGAGAGGGGATGGCGGATCGGGTGGCGGAGGCCTGCGGAGGCGAGGGTGCTCGCCCGTCTCCCGTCTCCGTCCTCTTGGAGATGGCGGAGCGGGCGGGTCAAAGGCCTCCCTCCTACGAGAAAAGGGGCCCCCCCTTCCACTGATACGGAGGGTGGGTAAGGAGAAGCCCTCTCCTCTTCCGCGCTGAGGAGGCTGAGGAGAAAAAAGAAGGTGCGGGTCCCTGCCCCGCCTACCCCGTCCACCCGGTCAGCTCGTCCTCCCTCCAAGGGGGACGTTCCTTCGGCCAGGACGGGGAAAGGCGCGGGCGGGACCCGCGGCTCTTCCGGCCCGGGTGGAGAGTCCGGCGCATATGAGTATTCCCCTCCCCTACCAGGCCAGCTCGCCCCTCCTCGCGCAGGGAGGGACGATCCGTCGGCCACGGGGGAGTGGGTGGCCGTCCTGGGGAGGAAAGCCAAGAGGGCGCAGCGCCGGGTGGCTGTGCCCCCACAACCCCCCTCTCTGAGGGGGGCGGCGCCCGCCACCAGTGCTGCAGCGACACCTTCGCCCCCAGGGGGCCAGAAGACGGGAAAGGGAGGCGGGAAGAAGAAAAAGGGAAGACGGGTGCCTCAAGGCACCTCGGTGCCTTGGCCCTGTCTCCCCCCCCTCCCAAAAATTACCCAACACCCAAGGTAAGGAGAAGCCCCGCCTTCCGCGTTCTCCCAAGAGGGCGGCCGTATCGCTAACGGTCGCCCCGGGGAGCAAGACCTCCTATGCGGAGGTCATGCGGAAGGCGGTGGCAAATGTCGACCTCAAGGAGGTCGGCATTGAGGAGGTCAGGTACCGGAAGGGCCAATCGGGACGTCGGAAGGATCCGCCAAAGGCGGATCTCGGGATCGTCCATCATAGAGATCCCGCCCTTCCGGTACCGAGAAGGCGGACGCCCTGGCGGAACGCCTCGCCGAACTGTTCGGCGGGGACGGCGTCAGGGTGGCCCCCCATGAAGACCGCTGAGGCTCGCCTCAGCGGTCTTCTGAATCCACCACCACCCAACAGGTGGTGGAGGCGGTGGCCAAGGTCGGGAGTGTCCGGCGGGCCGGGTCGCTACGAGAAAGGCCCAATCCGGACCTCCCCCAATGGACTTGGCACCATTTGGGTAAGGTGCCCGCTCGCGGCCATGCGAAAACTGGCCGCGGCGGGCCGCCTCCGCCTGGGGTGGTGCTCACCCCGGGTGGAGGTCCCGGGTGGCTGTGGCCCCACAACCTCCCAGGTGCCATCGGTGCCTGGAGGTGGGGGGGGCACCTCCAGTCCCGATGCCCTGGGGGGCAGATAGGGGTGGCCGGTGCCCCGCCCGCGTTCTCCCAAGAGGGCGGCCGTATCGCTAACGGTCGCCCCGGGGAGCAAGACCTCCCATGCGGAGGTCATGCGGAAGGCGGTGGCCGGTGCTACCTCAAGGAGGTGGCACCGGTCACGTGTCGCGCGCATGCCGGGCACCCCCCGAGGTGCCCGGTCTGTGTCGACGGGTCGCCCAGCCAATCATGTGCTGGGCGCCCAGGGTCTTCATGAATCCACCACCACCCCCCTCCAAAAGGAAGAGGAGGGGGAGAAGAAGAGGCAGGCGGGGCCTGCGGGGTGCGGCGGGCGTCGGCCGCCTGGGGTGCCGGTGGAGGTCCGCCCCCCAGGTGCCATCCCCCGCCTCTCCGGCGGCGACGATGGTGATGGACGTGGACGAGGTGGAGCCGGGTGCTCCACCAAAAAAGTCCACGTCGCGCGCACCCCCTGCCCGGTCTGCGCCCAGGGCTGTGCTCCTCCCCTCCAAAAGGTGGGAAAGAGGTTTAGCATCGACCCTCCCCCGCCCCAAGTCCCAGAAGAAGGGCGGGGGAGCAGTCTCCGAGGGAGAGGGCCCGGCCCTCCCCCGAGAAGGGACCACCCTCGGCCACCCCGAGGAACGTCTGCGTCCGCGGGCGTCGTCGGTCTCCGCCGCCGATTCCCCCCTTGAGAGGGGAGGACTATTGGCGGCGGTTGGCGGACCCGAAGGTGGCGCTCGCGGACATCCTCGGGGGTAGGCAACCGAGGGTGGTGCTGACAAGGGCGGGAAATACCCGCCCTCTCAGCTCTGAGATGGAGGCTGAACCGGCCGCCAACCTGGAGGGGGAGGGGAGGGCTAATCGATAATGCCTCCTCCTCCTCCTCCAGTTAGGGTTCTGCAGGCCAATCTCAACCACTCGGCTGGGGCCCAGGACTTGTTTGTCCAAACCCTGGCCGAGTGGGAGATTGGCCTGGCGGTCGCGGCGGAGCCGTACAGAGTACCCGATCGCCCTGACTGGGCGGCGGATCGGGGCGGCTCCGTCGCGATCGCAACGAACTCGGCACCCCTCCGAGTGATTGGAAGGGGTGTCGGGTTCGTGGTGGTGGAGTCCAGGTGCGTCACGCTGGCCGGGGTGTATGCCTCGCCCAGCCTGACCCTCGTGGAGTTCGAGTCGCTGCTGGATGGGCTGGGGAGGGTTCTGACCCCTCTCCTGGCCCGTCCAGTGTTGGTCCTAGGGGACTTTAACGCCAAATCCCCAACTTGGGGATCCCCTAGGGCCGACCCACGGGGGGATGTGCTGGTAGACTGGTCCTCCGGTCTGGATCTCCGGATACTCAACCGGGGATCTGCCAGCACGTGCGTGCGGCCGCAGGGGGAGTCCATTGTGGACTTGTCCTGGGCTTCTCCGGCGGCTGCACGACGTGTTGGAGCGTGGAGGGTCGCAGATGACCTCGCGACCCTCAGCGACCACCTCTACATCATGTTTGATGTAGGGGGTGGCCCCAATGGGGGCCCACCCCCCGTAGGAGGTGGGCGCTTACGCATCTGGACGAGGACGCGCTGATGGCGGCCTCCTATACCGCGGCCTGGCCCTCGTACGGGCCAGAGCCAGTCGCGGACATAGACGAGGAGGCCTCCTGGCTCCGGGGGCAAATGGCGGCAATTTGTGACGCCGCCATGCCCCGGGTCAGGAGGGTGCAGCGGCGGGCGGTCTACTGGTGGTCGGGCCAGATAGCCACACTCAGAGAAGAGAGTGTGGCGGCCCGACGCCGGTGGACAAGGGCCCGCCGCCGAGCAGTCCGCGACCATGCGGTGGAGGCCACACTCCGCGAGGCATATCGAGATGCATCGAATGCCTTGCGGAGAGCCATCAGGGAGGCCAAGGCATCGGCCTGGGAGGAACTCCTGGGCTCTCTGGACGCAGACCCGTGGGGACGCCCGTACCGGTTGGTACTGGGCCGCCTACGCCCCGCGGGTCCTTCCGTCACAGAGAGCCTAGAACCCGCCGTGCTCCGGTCGGTGGTAAATAAACTGTTCCCCCGCGATGAGGGGGGCAGACCACCACCGGAGCCGCTCGAGGCGGCGCTGACCGCGCTGCCACCATGCGCGGTCAGCGACGAGGAGTTCCGGGACGCCGTCGCCAAGTTAAGGGGGCGGAATACCGCCCCCGGTCCAGACGGCGTCCCAGGCAGGGCATTAGCCTTGGCCTTACGCGTCCTCGGGCCCCGCATGAGGTGGCTGTTCGCCAGCTGCCTTCAGGCGGGGCGGGTCCCCCTCTTGTGGAAGCAGGCCACGATGGTCCTGCTTCCAAGGGGGTGGCAGGACGGCAGCCTCTCCCAAGGCGTACCGACCCATATGCCTCCTTGATGAGGCGGGAAAGCTCTTTGAGCGAATCATAGCTTCCCGCCTCTGGGGGCATATGTCCCGGGTAGGTCCGAACTTGGCACCGTGCCAGTTCGGCTTCCGCGAGGGCCGATCGACCATAGATGCGGTCGATCACGTCAAGGCCCTCGTGGATGAGTCTGTCTCCCGGGGTGGGATGGCGTTGGCGGTGTCTCTTGACATCGCCAACGCCTTCAACTCCCTGCCCTGGGACAGGATTGCGGGGGCACTAGTCGACCATCAGGTGCCCCCGTACCTGAGGAGAGTCCTGGCAGACTACCTCCGGGACAGACGGGTGATATACCCGGGTCGGTACGGGGTGGTAACGCGGGAGGTGAACCGCGGTGTACCCCAGGGGTCCGTGTTAGGACCGTTGTTGTGGAACCTGGGGTACAACCGGGTTCTCCTCACCGCGCTCCCTCACGGCGTCACAGTCGTCTGCTATGCAGACGACACACTTGTGATAGCCGTGGGGGAGGAATGGGAGAGGCTGCTGGGCCTTGCCGAGGCCGGGGTGGCCTCGGTAGTGGCCTCCGTCCGTCGGCTGGGGCTGCAAGTGTCTCCGGAGAAAACGGAGGCAGCCTGGTTCCATGGGCTGCCTCTGACACGGAGACCGCCCCAGTCGGTCGTCCGAGTAGGGCCGGTCTTTGTCCGGGTCGAGGAACGAATTAAGTACCTCGGCCTGGACATTGACAGCCGCTGGCGCTTCGAGGGTCACTTTGACCGACTCGTCCCCCGAGTAGAGGGGGTAGCCGCCCTGTTGGGTCGGCTACTGCCCAATATCGGGGGACCAGAGGAGAGGGTCCGCCGCCTCTACACGGGGGTGGTGCGGGCCATGTGCCTCTACGGGTGCCCAGTCTGGGCCCCGTCCCTGGCGGCCAGGCGGCGCAGCCGTCTATTGCTGCGCCGCGTATATCGGCGAATGGCCGTCAGGGTGGCACGTGGTTACCGCACTATCTCCCATGAGGCGGCGGCAGCCCTGTCGGGGGTAATCCCCTTCGACCTGCAGGCGGAGGCCGAGGCCCGCGTCTTTCGACGGGTCCGGTCACTCCGCCGGGGCGAAGGGGATCCGGCAGGACTGTCGGTCGGTGACCTGAGGCGTCAGGCCCGGCAGCTCGCACTTAGAAAATGGCGGGCGGAGCTCGAGAATTATCGAGCCGCCCGCCAGCGAGCTGTCGGCGCGATCCTCCCACATTTGGAGGAGTGGGTGGATCGTCGGCACGGTAGGCTTACCTACCGGACGACGCAGGTGCTCTCCGGACATGGATGTTTCGGAGAGTACCTGCATAAAATCGGAGCGGAGGCCACACCAGAGTGCCTATCGTGTGGCGTGGGGGTGGTTGACACCCCCAGCCACACGATAGAGGAGTGCCCAGCCTTTGGCTGGGCACGCGAAGATGTGCGGGCCATTATTGGCCCGGACCTCTCGCCGCCAGCACTTGTCACGGCAATGCTGGCGAGCGAGAGGTCTTGGAGAGCGGTGGCCTCCTTCTGCGAAACCGTTATTTCGCAGAAGGAGGCCGCCGAGCGGGATCGGGAGTCATCCGATCCCGCTCGGCAGGAGAGAAGGCGGGCCAGGAGGGGCTCCGCTTTAGGCGACCCCCTCCAAGAGGCCCGCCACCGTAATAGAGGCGGGCGGACCCGGCACCAGCCATTCATTTGGTGCCGGGCTCCGCCCGAGTGAGAAGGTAGATGCCGCTCCGGCGTCGTGTGCCGGGACTTCGGTCCTGGCCGGTCGGGAGCGGCACCGATGGCTTGGGGAGGACCGCGGTTGGGGCCGCGCCCTCCCCTTGTTATAGCCCACGTTGGCCGCATGGAAGTGTGACCCTTCCATGCGGCGGAGTCAGGAGCGCCGACTTAGTCGGCGCTCCGTGGGGAGCAGTCACTTGCTCCCCGCGAGCACGGATTCCTCTTCCCACTGGGAAGAGGACCTCTTCCCCGAGGCGGCGGTCCGGTAGTGTGACCTAGCTTGGTCGTTCCCGGACCGCCGCCGAAGTCGGGCGAGATGGTGGTCACCGTGGGGGTTTTAGTCGGTAGAAATCCGACACTACCCGTCGTCGCCCCAACGGCGGCGGGTGTCTTTGGAAGATTTCCCCCACGTTAAAAAAAAAAAAAAAAAAAATGGGTTAGGTCTCGTAAGCCTCTTGGCGGCTTCAACGACCTCCACAGGGCGTGGTGGGGGTACGTTGCCGTCAAGGGGCCCGGGGGTCTTGCCTTCACCGGCTGGACTGCGAGGAAGAAAACCTCTATAAAAAATTACCCATCCCCGAAAGGTATGGTGCTCGCCTAGTAGGGGCACACGCGGATGATCGTAAGTGACGCGTGTGTGGCCATGGGTTAGTTGGCCGACTAGAGACCAACCCCTGGGGCACCTGCCGAACCCCACGGGTGTATCAGGCTTACCCCGGTATGGCGGCTCTGCCGGGGTGGACTCCCCTACCGATCACATTCGTGGGATCCAAACATCAGAAATAGTAAAAACAAAAACAACAGAAAAGGAAATAAGAAGGAGGAGGAGGAGAAGAAAGCAGCAGCAACTCCATCTGCTGCTGCTGGAGATGAGCCGACATCGGTCGCCGGACCATCTGGCACCAGTGAGGCCACTGACATGCCACCACCAACGGAGATTTTTCGGATGCCGCTGAACACCAGAGGGGGTGTTCGGGTTGAGCGCCTCCCCGGCGAGTCCGATAAGGACTACCGGTCCAGGCGGAGTAAAGTGGGGCTGGCGGCGAAACGTTTTAGGAGCTCCAGCAGGGGCTCGGACGTGTCGGGGTCCACATGGACACGTCCGACTTCGACTTGGAGTTGGGTGAATCGTCAGGGGGAGCCTCATTTTATTCTTACGATAAATATCGTGAGAATAAGGCGCTAAAAGCAGAGCTCGCAGCTATGAAGACCGAGCTGAGCACCTGCCGACAACAGCTGCTCTGTTTAACAGAGCAATTAGAGGCCTTAACGGCGAGACCTCCTACGCAAAGAGAGGCGGCCGCCCCATCGGAACCAGTGGCAGCGGGCTTCAGGAACCGGAACGGACGAAGGCCCTTATTGTTAAAGTGGTGAGGGAAGTGTTGGAGGCTCCAGAGATGGCGGTGTTCCAATCCGCTGCCTCCACGTTAGCGGCGCAACAAGGACGGCGAAAGGCGAACCGAAGAAGGGGACAAAGGTATGCACCTTCACATGCAGGCAGCACCAGAACGTGCACTGAGGCAGAGGAGGAGGAGTCCTCTCCACCAGCGCCCCTCCCGCGAGGTCGGCGACACCGAGGGATGACCAGACGTGGCAAGACGTCCCCTTTAGGAGGGCGAGGCGTCTTCTGTCGACAGTAGTGTCTGCCCCTGCCGCTAAATCACCGGCGCAGGACAAGGGTAAGAAGGCCAAGGGGGCAACCCCGCGGACTCGCCCCAAGAGGACATCAAGGAAGCGCCCTGACGCGGTCCTTGTAAAAATCGATGTACAAAAGAAGAGCTACGTGGATGTGCTCCAGGACATCCGTAGCAGGGGTGATTTTGGGGTGGTTCAGGTAACTGGCCACCGCAAAAAGGTAGGGACGCCCAGGAGACCTCCTCATAGAGGTTGGCAAAGGGGACGGCAACGTTCAGGCGGCTGCCAAGGAACTAAAGCGTGTTCTCGGCGAGGGCACGGAGGCAAGGATTCTGCAGGACCACCTAGATTTCGAGGTCAGAGAGACGAGCTGACTGAGAAAGCGGAGGTAGAAGTTGCTGTCCGGGCGCTTCTTCCGCCTGACGCGAGCGTCTCTGTTAAGACGTTGAGGACCGGTTTCGGGGGGAGCAGGATCGCCCACGGGCTGGTGTCCGCGGCGCATGCAGACGTACTGGAGGTGGCGACCAGGGTGCGCGTCGGTTTCGTTTACGGGCGGATCCGACTGCTCCCGCCGATCATAAGGTGTTTCCGGTGTCATCACTTCGGTCACATGGCGGCCAGGTGTCAAAAGGCAACGAAAGACGTGTGCCGTAAGTGTGGCCTTGAAGGCCACAAAATGCCGGAGTGTAAGGCAGATTACAAGTGCACTATCTGCACAGAGAAGGGCGAGGATAGCGGGCATCTTGCGGGATCAGCGAGGTGCCCCTGCTTACATGGCACTTCTTCGGAAGTGGCGGCCTCCTTAGGGAGCTAATTGGTGTTAGTAGACTGTTCCCCATGAAGTAATGCCTAATGGGTGATTCCGTGGGGAACAAGGCGTCCTAAGGGGGCCGCAAGGGAGGGTTTTAGTGGGTAGGGGACGCGTTTAGCGTCCGAGTCCCACACTACCCGGCGCATGGCCGCACTCGGTTTCGGGTGCGGACGTGCGCCGGGTGTGCGTAAATGCATTTCCCTTCCTTCCACAAAAAAAAAAAAAAAAAAAAAAAGGTCTGGGTTAGGTCTGGGTTAGGTCTGGGTTAGGTCTGGGTTAGGTCTGGGTTCCGCGAGGGCCGATCGACCATAGATGCTGTCGATCACGTCAAGGCCCTCGTGGATGAGTCTGTCTCCCGGGGTGGGATGGCGTTGGCGGTGTCTCTTGACATCGCTAACGCCTTCAACTCCCTGCCCTGGGACAGGATTGCGGGGGCACTAGTCGACCATCAGGTGCCCCCGTGCCTGAGGAGAGTCCTGGCAGACTACCTCTGGGACAGACGGGTGATATACCCGGGTCGGTACGGGGTGATAACGCGGGAGGTGAACCGCGGTGTACCCCAGGGGTCCGTGTTAGGACCGTTGTTGTGGAACCTGGGGTACAACCGGGTTCTCCTCACCGCGAGGCTCCCTCAGCGGTCGTCACAGTCGTCTGCTATGCAGACGACACACTTGTGATAGCCGTGGGGGAGGACTTTGGGAGAGGCTGGTGGGTCTTGCCGAGGCCGGGGTGGCCTCGGTAGTGGCCTCCGTCCGTCGGCTGGGGCTGCAAGTGTCTCCGGAGAAAACGGAGGCAGCCTGGTTCCATGGGCTGCCTCTGACCCGGAGACCGCCCCAGTCGGTCGTCCGAGTAGGGCCGGTCTTTGTCCGGGTCGAGGAACGAATTAAGTACCTCGGCCTGGACATTGACAGCCGCTGGCGCTTCGAGGGTCGCTTTGACCGACTCGTCCCCCGAGTAGAGGGGGTAGCCGCCCTGTTGGGTCGGCTACCTGCCCAATATCGGGTCAAGGACCAGAGTGGTCCGCCGCCTCCACGGGGGTGGTGCGGGCCATGTGCCTCTACGGGTGCCCAGTCTGGGCCCCGTCCCTGGCAGCCAGGCGGCGCAGCCGTCAATTGCTGCGCCGCGTATATCGGCGAATGGCCGTCAGGGTGGCACGTGGTTACCGCACTCGTGGAGTTTGAGTCCCATGAGGCGGCGGCAGTCCTGTCGGGGTAATCCCCTTCGACCTGCAGGCGGAGGCCGAGGCCCGCGTCTTTCGACGGGTCCGGTCACTCCGCCGGGGCGAAAGGGATCCGGCAGGACTGTCGGTCGGTGGACCTGAGGCGTCAGATGCCCGGCAGCTCGCACTTAGAAAATGGCGGGCGGAGCTCGAGAATTATCGAGCCGCCCGCCAGCGAGCTGTCGGCGCGATCCTCCCACATTTGGAGGCCAGTGGGTGGATCGTCGGCACGGTAGGCTTACCTACCGGACGACGCAGGTGCTCTCCGGACATGGATGTTTCGGAGAGTACCTCCGCATAAAATCGGATGCGGAGGCCACACCAGGCATCGTGGGAGGAACTCTATCTCTGTGGACCCGTGGGGTCGCCCGTACCGACACCCCCAGCCACACGGGTCCTTCCGTCACGGAGAGCCTAGAACCCGCCGTTCCGGCTGGGCAAGTTTCCCCCCTCGATGAGGGGGGCAGATGTGCGGGCCGCTCGAGGCGGCGCTGACCGCGCTGCCACCATGCGCGGCCAGCGACTTGTCACGCCGTCAATGCTGGCGAGCGGTCCAGACGGCGTCCCAGGCAAGGCACTAGCCTTGGCCTCCGTCCTCGCGAGGTGGCTGTTCGATTTCGCGAAGGGCGGGCCCCCGTGGAAGCAGGCCACGATGGTCCTGCTTCCAAGGGGTGGCAGGAGATCATCCCAAGGCGTACCGACCCATCGGCGGAAAGCTCTTTGAGCGAATCATAGGCCAGGGGGGCTCCGTCCCGGTAGGCGACCTTGGCACCGTGCCAAGAGGCTTCCGCCACCGATCGACCATAGATGCGGTCGATCACGTCAAGACCCGTGGATGAGTCATCTCCCGGGGTGGGATGGCGTTGGCGGTGTCTCATCGCCAACGCCTTCAACTCCCTGCCCTGGGACAGGTTGCGGGGGCTCCCATCAGGCCCCCGTCCTGTGCCGGCAGACTTCGGGACAGACGGGTGGCCCGGGTCGGTACAGCGGCAACGCGAGGTGAACCGCGGTGTACCCCAGGGGTCCGTGTTAGGACCGTTGTTGTGGAACCTGGGGTGAGGGTTCCGCGCTCCCTCACGGCGTCACAGTCGTCTGCTATGCAGACGACACTCTTGATAGCCGTGGGGGATGGGAGAGTGCTGGGCCTTGCCGATGGGCCGGGGTGGCCTCGGTAGCGCCTCCGTCCGTCGGCTGGGGCTGCAAGTGTCTCCGGAGAAAACGGAGGCAGGGTTCATTGCCTCTGACCCGGAGACCGCCCCAGTCGGTCGTCCGAGTATTCCTCTTTGTCCAGGTCGAGGAACGAGTACCTCGGCCTGGACATTGACAGCGGCTGGCGCTTCGGTCACTTTGACCGACTCGTCCCCCGAGTAGAGGGTAGCCGCCCTGTTGGGTCGGCTACTGCCCAATATCGGACCGCCGCCGGGGTGGTGCGGGCCATGTGCCTCTACGGGTGCCCAGTCTGGGCCCCGTCCCTGGCGGCCGTGGCGGCGCAGCCGTTTTGCGCCGCGTAAAAATCCGGCGACCCGGCCGTCAGGGTGGCACGGCGGCGGTTACCGCACTATCTCCCCCGGCGTTAAAAAAAAAAAAAAAAAAAATGGGTTAGGTCTGGGTTGAGGCGTCAGGCCCGGCAGCTCGCACTTAGAAAATGGCGGGCGGAGCTCGAAAATTATCGAGCCGCCCGCCAGCGAGCTGTCGGCGCGATCCTCCCACATTTGGAGGAGTGGGTGGATCGTCGGCACGGTAGGCTTACCTACCGGACGACGCAGGTGCTCTCCGGACATGGTTGTTTCGGAGAGTACCTGCACAAAATCGGAGCGGAGGCCACACCAGAGTGCCTGTCGTGTGGCGTGGGGGTGGTTGACACCCCCAGCCACACGATAGAGGACTGCCCAGCGTTTGGCTGGGCACGCGAAGACGTGCGGGCCGTTATTGGCCCAGACCTCTCGCCGCCAGCACTTGTTACGGCAATGCTGGCGAGCGAGAGGTCTTGGAGAGCGGTGGCCTCCTTCTGCGAAACCGTTATTTCGCAGAAGGAGGCCGCCGAGCGGGATCGGGAATCCTCCGATCCCGCTCGGCAGGAGAGAAGGCGGGCCAGGAGGGGGCTCCGCTTTAGGCGACCCCCTCCAAGAGGCCCGCCACCCTAATAGAGACGGGCGGACCCGGCACCAGTCATTCATTTGGTGCCGGGATCCGCCCGATTGAGGAGGTGGGTGCCGCTCCGGCGTCGTGTGCCGGGACTTCGGTCCTGGCCGGTCGGGAGCGGCACCGAGGGCTTGGGGAGGACCGCGGTTGGGGCCGCGCCCTCCCCCTTGTTATAGCCCACGTTTGCCGCATGGAAGTGTGACCCTTCCATGCGGCGGAGTCAGGAGCGCCGACTTGTCGGCGCTCCGTGGGGGAGCGGTCATTTATGACCAGCTACCCCGCGAGCACGGAATCCTCTTCCCACGACTGGGAAGAGGTCCACCCTTCCCAGTCGGGGAAGAGGACTTCCCCGAGGCGGCGGTCCGGTAGTGTGACCTAGCTTGGTCGTTCCCGGACCGCCGCCGAAGTCGGGCGAGATAGTGGTCACCGTGGGGGTTTTAGTCGGTAAAAATCCGACACAACCCGCCGTCGCCCCAACGGCGGCGGGTGTCTTAGGAAGATTTCCCCCACGTTAAAAAAAAAAAAAAAAAAAAAAAAAATGGGTTCTCGGTCCGCTTCGGCGGAGGCCTTGCGTGGGCAACCGAGCGCGTCCCCGGGTTGCGGATAGGGGAACGCCCTTCATTGTCATGGTTCTTTGAAGGGTAGCTGCGAAATAGTCGGGGGTAACCCCGACGAATAAGCAGCCGCGGACAGCACGCCGGTTTGGACGGAACCGTAAGCCTGGTGTCAGGTGCCGTCTCCGGGGAGGTGCCACCCCGGTCATCAAAAAGGGCACAACCCCAGGGGCTGTCGGCCGCAAGGTCGGCGGTACGGGTCTGGCGAACCCGGGGTGCCTGATCTGGGGATGGATGAACGCCATCCATCTCCTAATTCCGTAAGTCTCTTGGCGGCTTCAACGACCATCACAGGGCGTAGTGGTGGAACGTTGCCGTCAAGGGACCCGGAGGGCCTGCCTTCACCGGCCGGCCTGCGAGGAAGAAAACCTCTATAAAAAATTACCCTCAATCCTAAGGTATGGTGCGCGCCGAGAGGATGCATGGCTGGGAGGTTGGCCAGTCTTTAGCGACCAAACTCCCCTGGGGCACCTGCCGAACCCCAGGGTGTATTAGGCTTACCCGGGTATGGCGGCTCTGCCCGGGTGGACCACCCCTTCCGACCTTACTCGTGGGAATAATTATGGAACCGCAGCATTTATACAAAAAGACGGACGAGGAGGCGCAGGAGCGGCGAGCGAGCTTGGGGTGAGCTCGGCCGTCTCCGCGATTAGAAGGGAGAGGTCCCTGCAGAGGGACGTAGGAGAAGAGAGTTCGCTCTGCATGAGCGAATTCGAGGAGGGTGCCAGCGACACCTCCAGCGTTGCTGGCACCTCCGGAGGCGCTGTAAAGCGCAAAAGAGGCCGCCCCCCAACAACCGGGGAGTACGCTGGGCTCGCGAAAGCCAAACGAGCCCACGCAGAAGCGGTCCTGATGGCGGACGAAGCCGACGCCATCAGGGCCTTGGATGACCCAACAGTCAAACCTAGGCCCCCATCCAAGTCGGCGATTCCGCTGCGGGACGAGGCGGAGCTTCTCGCGGAGCTCCGTCACGCCCCTGCAGCGGACTTATCCGCGCGGGCGATCGAGGAGGCCGCGCGGATAGAAAAGGTCGCTTCTACCTCCCGCAACCTCCATGGGACTTACGTCCGGAAGTTGCGGGAGGCGGCGCAGATTGTGAGGTGTGTCGCCGCGGAGCACGCGCAGCGGGCCGCCTCCTCGTCCCGGGAACGGGACTTGGAGGTGGCAGTGGCGGAGCTGAGGGCGAGAAACGAGGCCCTGGAGGCCCAGGTCGCGACCCTCATCGCAGCGGGGCGTGGGAAGGGGGTTACCCCTCCCCAGCCCGTCAGACCAACGGAGGCGGCCCCCTCCTCTCCACTTACATCTCGGAGAGGAGGGGCATCAACGCCGGGGTCTCTTCGGCAGACCCCCAGCGTGGCGGTGAGGCCACGAGGCCCTGGAGGGCCGGAGGAGGATACAGACTCCGATTTCCTCCAGGGCCTCGTGGAGAGGTCCCCGCGGACCTCTCCACGTAAAGTCCCCCGCCCCCGGACGTCCCCCCCTCCGCCCTCCTCGGAGAACGGAGAGGGGATGGCGGATCGGGTGGCGGAGGCAGTGGAGGCGAGGATACTCGCCCGTCTCCGTCCTCTCTTAGAGATGGCGGAGCGGCCGGGTGAAATCCTCCCTCCTAGGAGAAAGGGCCCCCTCCTTCCACCGATACGGAGGGTGGGGCCCTCTCCTCTTCCGCCCTTAGGAGGCGGAAGAGGGGAAAGAAGGTGCGGGCCCCTGCCCCGCCTCCCCCGTCCACCCGGTCAGCTCGTCCTCCCTCCCAGGGGGACGTTCCTTCGACCAGGACGGGGAAAGGCGCGGGCGGGACCCGCGGCTCTTCCGCCCCGGGAACCGGTGCCCCTACCCCTACCAGGCCAGCTCGCCCCTCCTCAAGGAGGGACGTTCCGTCGGCCCAGGGGGAGTGGGTATCGGTCCTGGGGAGGAAGGCCAAGAGGGCGCAGCGCCGGGTGGCTGTGGCCCCACAACCTCCCTCTCGGAGGGGGGCGGGGCCCGCCACCGGTGCTGCGGCGGCACCCTCCGGCCCCCAGGGGGGCCAGAAGACGGGAAAGGGGGGGAAGAGGGGGAAGGGGAAGACGGGTGCCTCGGCACCTGTCTCCCCCCCCCCACCCCAAAACCCGTCGGGAAGGAGAAAGCCCCGCCTTCCGCGTCCTCCCAAGAGGGCGGCCGTATCGCTAACGGTCGCCCCGGGGAGCAAGACCTCCTATGCGGAGGTCATGCGGAAGGCGGTGGCGAATGTCGACCTCAACGAGATCGGCATTCAGGAGGTCAGGTACCGGAAAGGCCAATCGGGATCCTCCATCATAGAGATCCCGGGCCCTTCCGGTACCGAGAAGGCGGACGCCCTGGCGCAACGCCTCGCCGAACTCTTCGGCGGGGACGGCGTCAGGGTGGCCCGCCCCGTGAAGACCGCTGAGGCTCGCCTCAGCGGTCTTGACGAAGCCACCACGACCCAACAGGTGGTGGAAGCGGTGGCCAAGGTGGGGGAGTGTCCGGCGGGCCAGGTCACTACTGGCCCAATTCGGACCTCCCCCAATGGACTTGGCACCATATGGGTTAGGTGCCCGCTCGCGGCCGTCCGGAAACTGGCCGCGGCGGGCCGCCTCCGCCTGGGGTGGTGCTCACCCCGGGTGGAGGTCCTGGCGGCACGCCCTCCCAGGTGCCATCGGTGCCTGGAGGTGGGACACCTCCAGTCCCGATGCCTTGGGGGGGCAGATAGGGGTGGCCGGTGCTACCGTTGTGGTGGCACCGGTCACGTATCGCGCGCATGCCGGGCACCACCGAGGTGCCCGGTCTGTGTGGACCTGGGTCGCCCAGCAAATCATGTGCTGGGCGCCCAGGGTTGTGCTCCTCCTCCCTCCAAAAGGAAGAGGAGGGGGGGGAAGAAGAAGCAGGCGGGGCCTGCCGGGGGTGCGACGGCGTCGGCCGGTAGGGCCGCCCCGCAGCGCCCCCCCGTACCATCCGCCGCCTCTCCGGCGGCGACGGTGGCGATGGACGTGGACGAGGTGGAGCCGGTTGCTCCACCAAAAAAGTCCACGTCCACCGCCCCTCCTCCGGTTGCGGGCCCCTCTGGGCCCGTGGAAGGAGGAGGATTGTCGACCCTCCCCCGCCCCAAATCCAAGAAGAAGGGCGGGGGAGCAGTCTCCGAGGGAGAGGGCCCAGCTCTCCCCCGAGAAGGGACCACCCTCGGCCACCCCGAGGAACGTCTGCGTCCGCGGGCGTCGTCGGTGTCGCTCGCGGACATCCTCGGGGGTAGGCAACCGAGGGTGGTGCTGACAAGGGCGGGAATACCGCCCTGTCAGCTCCGAGATGGAGGCCGAACCGGCCGCCAACCTGGAGGTGGTGGGGAAGGCTAACCGATAATGCCCCCCCCCCCTCCTCCAGTTAGGGTGCTGCAGGCCAATCTCAACCACTCGGCTGGGTCTCAGGACTTGTTTGTCCAAGCCCTGGCCGAGTGGGGGATTGGCCTGGCGGTCGCTGCGGAGCCGTACAGAGTTCCCGATCGCCCTGACTGGGCGGCGGATCTGTGCGGCTCCGTCGCGATCGCGGCGAACTCGGCACCCCTCCGGGTGATCGGTAGGGGTGCCGGGTTCGTGGTGGTGGAGTCCAGGTGCGTCACGCTGGCCGGAGTGTATGCCTCCCCCAGCCTGACCCTCGTGGAGTTTGAGTCGCTGCTGGATGGGCTAGGGAGGGTTTTGACCCCTCTCCTGTCCCGTCCAGTGTTGGTCCTAGGGGACTTTAACGCCAAATCCCCAACTTGGGGATCCCCTAGGGCCGACCCACGGGGGGATGTGCTGGTGGATTGGTCCTCCGGTCTGGATCTCCGGATCCTTAACCGGGGATCTACCAGCACGTGCGTGCGGCCGCAGGGGTAGTCCATAGTGGACTTGTCCTGGGCTTCTCCGGCGGCCGCGCGACGTGTTGGAGCGTGGAGGGTCGCAGATGACCTCGCGACCCTCAGCGACCACCTCTACATCATGTTTGATGTAGGGGGGGTGGCCCCAATTGGGGGCCCACCCCCGTAGGAGGTGGGCGCTTACGCACCTGGACGAGGACGCGCTGATGGCGGCCTCCTATGCCGCGGCCTGGCCCTCGTACGGGCCGGAGCCAGTCGCGGACGTGGACGAGGAGGCCTCCTGGCTCCGGGGGCAAATGGCGGCAATTTGTGACGCCGCCATGCCCCGGGTCAGGAGGGTGCAGCGGCGGGCGGTCTACTGGTGGTCGGGCCAGATAGCCACACTCAGAGAAGAGAGTGTGGCGGCCCGACGCCGGTGGACAAGGGCCCGCCGCCGAGCAGTCCGCGACCATGCGGTGGAGGCCACACTCCGCGAGGCATATCGAGACGCATCGAATGCCTTGCGGAGAGCCATCAGGGAGGCCAAGGCATCGGCCTGGGAGGAACTCCTGGGCTCTCTGGACGCTGACCCGTGGGGTCGCCCGTACCGTCTGGTACTGGGCCGCCTACGCCCCGCGGGTCCTTCCGTCACAGAGAGCCTGGAACCCGCCGTGCTCCGGTCGGTGGTGAATAAACTGTTTCCCCTCGATGAGGGGGGCAGACCACCACCGGAGCCGCTCGAGGCGGCGCTGACCGCGCTGCCACCATGCGCGGTCAGCGATGAGGAGTTCCGGGACGCCGTCGCCAAGTTAAGGGGGCGAAATACCGCCCCCGGTCCAGACGGCGTCCCAGGCAAGGCGTTAGCCTTGGCCTTACGCGTCCTCGGGCCCCGCCTGAGGTGGCTGTTCGACAGCTGCCTTCAGGCGGGGCGGGTCCCCCTCTTGTGGAAGCGGGCCACGATGGTCCTGCTTCCCAAGGGGGGTGGCAGGTCAGCAGCCTCTCCCAAGGCGTACCGACCCATATGCCTCCTTGATGAGGCGGGAAAGCTCTTCGAGCGAATAGTAGCTTCCCGCCTCTGGGGGCATATGTCCCGTGTAGGTCCGAACTTGGCACCGTGCCAGTTCGGCTTCCGCGAGGGCCGATCGACCATAGACGCGGTCGATCATGTCAAGGCCCTCGTGGATGAGTCTGTCTCCCGGGGTGGGATGGCGTTGGCGGTGTCTCTTGACATCGCCAACGCCTTCAACTCCCTGCCCTGGGACAGGATTGCGGGGGCACTGGTCGACCATCAGGTGCCCCCGTACCTGAGGAGAGTCCTGGCAGACTACCTCCGGGACAGACGGGTAATATACCCGGGTCGGTACGGGGTGGTAACGCGGGAGGTGAACCGCGGTGTACCCCAGGGGTCCGTGTTAGGACCGTTGTTGTGGAACCTGGGGTACAACCGGGTTCTCCTCACCGCGCTCCCTCGCGGCGTCACAGTCGTCTGCTATGCAGACGACACACTTGTGATAGCCGTGGGGGAGGAATGGGAGAGGCTGCTGGGCCTTGCCGAGGCCGGGGTGGCCTCGGTAGTGGCCTCCGTCCGTCGACTGGGGCTGCAAGTGTCTCCGGAGAAAACGGAGGCAGCCTGGTTCCATGGGCTGCCTCTGACCCGGAGACCGCCCCAGTCGGTCGTCCGAGTAGGGCCGGTCTTTGTCCGGGTCGAGGAACGTATTAAGTACCTCGGCCTGGACATTGACAGCCGCTGGCGCTTCGAGGGTCACTTTGACCGACTCGTCCCCCGAGTAGAGGGGGTAGCCGCCCTGTTGGGTCGGCTACTGCCCAATATCGGGGGACCAGAGGAGAGGGTCCGCCGCCTCTACACGGGGGTGGTGCGGGCCATGTGCCTCTACGGGTGCCCAGTCTGGGCCCCGTCCCTGGCAGCCGGGCGGCGCAGCCGATGAAATGCTGCGCCGCGTATACCGGCGAATGGCCGTCAGGGTGGCACGTGGTTACCGCACTATCTCCCATGCGGCGGCGGCAGTCCTGGCGGGGGTTATCCCCTTCGACCTGCAGGCGGAGGCCGAGGCCCGCGTTTTTCGACGGGCCCGGTCACTCCGCCGGGGCGAGGGGGATCCGGCAGGACTGTCGGTCGGTGACCTGAGGCGTCAGGCCCGGCAGCTCGCACTGAGAAAATGGCGGGCGGAACTCGAAAATTATCGAGCCGCCCGCCAGCGAGCTGTCGGCGCGATCCTCCCACATTTGGAGGAGTGGGTGGATCGTCGGCATGGTAGGCTTACCTACCGGACGACGCAGGTGCTCTCCGGACATGGGTGTTTCGGAGAGTACCTGCATAAAATCGGAGCGGAGGCCACACCAGAGTGCCTGTCGTGTGGCGTGGGGGTGGTCGACACCCCCAGCCACACGGTAGAGGAGTGCCCAGCTTTTGGCTGGGCACGAGAAGACTTGCGGGCCGTTGTTGGCCCGGACCTCTCGCCGCCAGCAATTGTTACGGCAATGCTGGCGAGCGAGAGGTCCTGGAGAGCGGTGGCCTCCTTCTGCGAAACCGTTATTTCGCAGAAGGAGGCCGCCGAGCGGGATCGGGAGTCTTCCGATCCCGCTCGGCAGGAGAGATGGCGGGCCCGGTGGGGGCTTCGTTTTAGGCGACCCCCTCCGAGAGGCCCGCCACCGTAAGAGAGGCGGGCGGACCCGGCACCTGTAGTTGGTGCTGGGTTCCGCCCGAGTGAGGAGGAAGGTGCCGCTCCGGCGTCGTGTGCCGGGACTTCGGTCCTGGCCGGTCGGGAGCGGCACCGACGGCTTGGGGAGGACCGCGGTTGGGGCCGCGCCCTCCCCTTGTTATAGCCCACGTTGGCCGCATGGAAGTGTGACCCTTCCATGCGGCGGAGTCAGGAGCGCCGACTTAGTCGGCGCTCTGTGGGGGAGCGGTTGACCTGCTCCCCCGCGAGCTTGGATTCCTCTTCCCACGACTGGGAAGAGGTCCACTCTTCCCAGTCGGGGAAGAGGACCTCCCGAGGCGGCGGTCCGGTAGTGTGACCTAGCTTGGTCGTTCCCGGACCGCCGCCGAAGTCGGGCGAGATGGTGGTCACCGTGGGGGTTTTAGTCGGTAAAAATCCGACACAACCCGCCGTCGCCCCAACGGCGGCGGGTGTCTTTGGAAGATTTCCCCCACGTTAAAAAAAAAAAAAAAAAAAAAAAAAATGGGTTAGGTCTGGGTTTCCGGGGGCAACACCCCGGGTGGAGGTTCTGGCGGCACGCCCTCCCAGGTGCCATCGGTGCCTGGAGGTGGGACACCTCCAGTCCCGATGCCCTGGGGGGGCAGATAGGGGTGGCCGGTGCTACCGCTGTGGTGGCACCGGTCACGTATCGCGCGCATGCCGGGCACCCGCGAGGTGCCCGGTCTGTGTGGACCTGGGTCGCCCAGCAAATCATGTGCTGGGCGCCCAGGGTTGCTCCCCCTCCAAAAGGAAGAGGAGGGGGAGAAGAAAGCGGCAGGCGGGGCCTGCCGGGGGTGCGGCGGCGTCGGCCGGGGGTGCCGCCCCGCGGCGCCCCCGTACCATCCGCCGCCTCTCCGGCGGCGACGGTGGCGATGGACGTGGACGAGGTGGAGCCGGTTGCTCCACCAAAAAAGTCCACGTCCGCCGCCCCTCCTCCGGTCGCGGGCCCCTCTGGGCCCGTGGAAGGAGGAGGATCGTCGACCCTCCCCCGCCCCAAGTCCAAGAAGAAGGGCGGGGGAGCAGTCTCCGAGGGAGAGGGCCCAGCTCTCCCCCGAGAAGGGACCACCCTCGGCCACCCCGAGGAACGTCTGCGTCCGCGGGCGTCGTCGGTGTCGCTCGCGGACATCCTCGGGGGTAGGCAACCGAGGGTGGTGCTGACAAGGGCGGGCAATACCCGCCCTGTCAGCTCCGAGATGGAGGCCGAACCGGCCGCCAACCAGGAGGCGGAGGGGAAGGCTAACCGATAATGCCCCTCCTCCTCCAGTTAGGGTGCTGCAGGCCAATCTCAACCACTCGGCTGGGGCACAGGACTTGTTTGTCCAAACCCTGGCCGAGTGGGGGATTGGCCTGGCGGTCGCGGCGGCGCCGTACAGAGTTCCCGATCGCCCTGACTGGGCGGCGGATCTGTGCGGCTCCGTCGCGATCGCGGCGAACTCGGCACCCCTCCGGGTGATCGGAAAGGGTGCCGGGTTCGTGGTGGTGGAGTCCAGGTGCGTCACGCTGGCCGGGGTGTATGCCTCGCCCAGCCTGACCCTCGTGGAGTTCGAGTCGCTGCTGGATGGGCTGGGGAGGGTACTGAACCCTCTCCTGTCCCGTCCAGTGTTGGTCCTAGGGGACTTTAATGCCAAATCCCCAACTTGGGGATCCCCTAGGGCCGACCCACGGGGGGATGTGCTGGTAGACTGGTCCTCCGGTCTGGATCTCCGGATCCTCAACCGGGGATCTGCCAGCACGTGCGTGTGGCCGCAGGGGAGTCCATTGTGGACTTGTCCTGGGCTTCCCCGGCGGCCGCACGACGTGTTGGAGCGTGGCGGGCCGCAGATGACCTCGCGACCCTCAGCGACCACCTCTACATCATGTTTGATGTAGGGGGGGTGGCCCCAATTGGGGGCCCACCTCCCCGTAGGAGGTGGGCGCTTACGCACCTGGACGAGGACGCACTGATGGCGGCCTCCTATACCGCGGCCTGGCCCTCGTACGGGCCAGAGCCGGTCGCGGACATAGACGAGGAGGCCTCCTGGCTCCGGGGGCAAATGGCGGCAATTTGTGACGCCGCCATGCCCCGGGTCAGGAGGGGTGCAGCGGCCATAGAAATATGTCTCCACGGTCGGGCCAGATAGCCACACTCAGAGAAGAGAGTGTGGCGGCCCGACGCTGTGTGTGAGTGTGTGTGAGTTTTATTTTTTCCGCGGTATCCCCAGGGACTCCGCGGAGGCATATCGAGACGCATCGGGCCTAGCGAACTTGGGTTACCCAGCAAGGCCAAGACCTCGGCCTGGGAGGAACTCCTGGGCTCTCTGGACGGGTATAGACCCGTGGGGACGCCCGTGTGAGTGTGTGTGTGTGTGTGTGTGTGTTTTACTGGGCCGCCTACGCCCCGCGGGGACCTTCCGTCCATTGAGCCTAGAACCGCCGTGCTCCCGGTGGTAAATAAACTGTTCCCCCTCGATGAGGGGAGCGGACCACCACCGGAGCCGCTCGGGCGGCGCCCGGGGTGACCGCGCTGCCACCAGTGTGTGTGTGTGTGTGTGTGTTTTATTTTTTTCGCGGTCAGCGACGAGGAGTTCCGGTCCATTGGACGCCGTCGCCAAGTTAGAGGGGCGGAACACCGCCCCCGGTCCAGACGGCGTCCCAGGCAAGGCGTTGTCCCCACGGTGGCCTTACGCGTCCTCGGGCCCCGCCTGAGTGTGTGTGTGTGTGTGTGCCTTCATTTTTTTCCCTTTCGGGTCTATCCCCAGTGGAAGCAGGCCACGATGGTCCATTCCCAAGTACGGGCAAGCCGGCAGCCTCTCCCAAGGCGTACCGACCCATATGCCTCCTTGATGAGGCGGGAAAGCTCTTTGAGAAATCATGTTCCCCCTCTGGGGCGAACCCGTCCCGTGTAGGTCGGTGTGAACTGTGTGCACCGTGCCTGTTCGGCTTCCGCGCGGGCCGATCGACCATCGACGCGGTCGATCATGTCACGGCCCTCGGGGATGTGTCTGTCTCCCGGGGTGGGATGGCGTGGGCGGTGTCTCTTGACATCGCCAACGCCTTCAACTCCCTGCCCTGGGACAGGAACGGATTACCAATGGGGCACTAGTCGACCATCAAGTGCCCCCGTACCTGAGGATTCCTGGCAGACTACCTCCGGGACAGACCGCGGTGATATACCCGGGTCGGTACGGGGTAGTAACGCGGGTCAGGTGAACCGCGGGTGTACCCCACGGGTCCGTCTTAGGACCGTTGTTGTCAACCTGGGGTACAACCGGGTTCTCCTAAAACCGCGCTCCACGGCGTCACAGTCGTCTGCTATGCAGACGACACACTTCGGTGATAGCCGTGGGGGAGGAATGGGAGAGGCTGCTGGGCCTTGCCGAGCCGGGGTGGCCACGGTGGTGGCCTCCGTCCGTCGACTGGGGCTGCAAGTGTCTCCGGAGAAAACGGAGGCAGCCTGGTTCCATGGGCTGCCTCTGACCCGGAGACCGCCCCAGTCGGTCGTCCGCGTAGGGCCGGTCTTTGTCCGGGTCGAGGAACGTATTAAGTACCTCGGCCTGGACATTGACAGCCGCTGGCGCTTCGAGGGTCACTTTGACCGACTCGTCCCCCGAGTAGAGGGGGTAGCCGCCCTGTTGGGTCGGCTACTGCCCAATATCGGAACCAGAGGAAAGTCCGCCGCCTCTACACGGGGGTGGTGCGAGGATGTGCCTCTACGGGTGCCCAGTCTGGGCCCCGTCCCTGGCAACCGGGCGGCGCAGCCGAATAATGCTGCGCCGCGTATACCGGCGTATGGCCGTCAGGGTGGCACGTGGTTACCGCACTATCTCCCATGAGGCGGCGGCAGTCCTGTCGGGGGTACTCCCCTTCGACCTGCAGGCGGAGGCCGACCCGCGTCTATCGACGGGTCCGGTCACTCCGCCGGGGCGAATGATCCGGCACTGTCGGTCGGTGACCTGAGGCGTCAGGCCCGGCGGAGGGCCTTAGAAAATGGCGGGCGGAGCTCGAAGAGAAAGCGAGCCGCCCGCCAGCGAGCTGTCGGCGCGATCCTCCCACATTTGGAGGAGTGGGTGGATCGTCGGCACGGTAGGCTTACCTACCGGACGACGCAGGTGCTCTCCGGACATGGTTGTTTCGGAGAGTACCTGCACAAATCGGAACGGAGGCCACACCAGAGTGCCTGTCGTGTGGCGTGGGGGTATTGACACCCCAGCCACAAGTCGATAGAGGATTTGCCCAGCGTTTGGCTGGGCACGCGAAAATGGCGGGCCGTTATTGGCCCAGACCTCTCGCCGCCAGCACTTGTTACGGCAATGCTGGCGAATCACCCTACCTACCGAGACAAATCGAGGCCTCCTTCTGCGAAACCGTTATTTCGCAGAAGGGAGGCCGCGGCCAAAAGGGAATCCTCCGATCCCGCTCGGCAAAGACGGGCCAGGAGGGGGCTCCGCTTTAGGCGACCCCCCAAGAGAGGCCCGCCAATACCCTATAGAGACGGGCGGACCCGGCACCAGATTCATTTGGTGCCGGGATCACGCCCGATTGAGAGAAGGTGCCGCTCCGGCGTCGTGTGCCGGGACTTCGGTCCTGGCCGGTCGGAAGCGGCACCGAGGGCTGGGGGCGGACCGCGGTTGGGGCCGCGCCCTCCCCTTGTTATAGCCCACGTTGGCCGCATGGAAGTGTGACCCTTCCGTGCGGCGGAGTCAACGAACAAGACTTAGTCGGCGCTCCGTGGGGAAACTCCCCCGCGAGCAGGGGTCCTCTCCCCAGTCGGGGAACGGACCTCCCAGGCGGCGGTCCGGTAGTGTGACCTAGCTTGGTGGACCCGGACCGCCGCCGAATTAGACGGTGGTCACCGTGGGGGTTTTAGTCGGTAAAAATCCGACACTACCCGCCGTCGCCCCAACGGGGGGGGGTGTTTTTGGAATATTTCCCCCACGTTAAAAAAAAAAAAAAAAAAAAAAAAAAAAATGGGTTTCCGGGGACAAATGGCGGCAATTTGTGATACCGCCATGCCCAGACGAGGTGCAGCAGCGGGCGGTCTACTGGTGGTCGGGCCAGATAGCCACACTCAGACAAGGAGATGGCCGCCCGACGCCGGTGGACAAGATACCGCCGCCGAGTAGTCCGCGACGATGCGGTGGAGGCCACACTCCGCGAGGCATATCGAGACGCATCGAATGCCTTGCGGAGAGCCATCAGGGAGGCCAAGGCATCTGCCTGGGAGGAACTCCTGGGCTCTCTGGACGCTGACCCGTGGGGTCGCCCGTACCGTTTGGTACTGGGCCGCCTACGCCCCGCGGGTCCTTCCGTCACGGAGAGCCTGGAACCCGCCGTGCTCCGGTCGGTGGTGAATAAACTGTTCCCCCTCGATGAGGGGGGCAGACCACCACCGGAGCCGCTCGAGGCGGCGCTGGCCGCGCTGCCACCATGCGCGGTCAGCGACGAGGAGTTCCGGGACGCCGTCGCCAAGCTAAGGGGGCGGAATACCGCCCCCGGCCCAGACGGCGTCCCAGGCAGGGCACTAGCCTTGGCCTTACGCGTCCTCGGGCCCCGCCTGAGGTGGCTGTTCGACAGCTGCCTTCAGGCGGGGCGGGTCCCCCTCTTGTGGAAGCAGGCCACGATGGTCCTGCTTCCCAAGGGGGTGGCAGGCCGGCAGCCTCTCCCAAGGCGTACCGACCCATATGCCTCCTTGACGAGGCGGGAAAGCTCTTCGAGAGAATCGTAGCTTCCCGCCTCTGGGGGCATCTGTCCCGTGTAGGTCCGAACTTGGCACCGTGCCAGTTCGGCTTCCGCGAGGGCCGATCGACCGTAGATGCGGTCGATCACGTCAAGGCCCTCGTGGATGAGTCTGTCTCCCGGGGTGGGATGGCGTTGGCGGTGTCTCTCGACATCGCCAACGCCTTCAACTCCCTGCCCTGGGACAGGATTGCGGGGGCACTGGTCGACCACCAGGTGCCCCCGTACCTGAGGAGGGTTCTGGCAGACTACCTCCGGGACAGACGGGTAATATACCCGGGTCGGTACGGGGTGGTAACGCGGGAGGTGAACCGCGGTGTACCCCAGGGGTCCGTCTTAGGACCGTTGTTGTGGAACCTGGGGTACAACCGGGTTCTCCTCACCGCGCTCCCTCGCGGCGTCACAGTCGTCTGCTATGCAGACGACACTCTGGTGATAGCCGTGGGGGAGGAATGGGAGAGGCTGCTGGGCCTTGCCGAGGCGGGGGTGGCCTCGGTAGTGGCCTCCGTCCGTCGGCTGGGGCTGCAAGTGTCTCCGGAGAAAACGGAGGCAGCCTGGTTTCATGGGCTGCCTCTGACCCGGAGACCGCCCCAGTCGGTCGTCCGAGTAGGGCCGGTCTTTGTCCGGGTCGAGGAACGAATTAAGTACCTCGGCCTGGACATTGACAGCCGCTGGCGCTTCGAAGGTCACTTTGACCGACTCGTCCCCGAGTAGAGGGGGTAGCCGCCCTGTTGGGTCGGCTACTGCCCAATATCGGGGGACCGGAAGAGAGGGTCCGCCGCCTCTATACGGGGGTGGTGCGGGCCATGTGCCTTTACGGGTGCCCAGTCTGGGCCCCGTCCCTGGCGGCCGGGCGGCGCAGCCGAATAATGCTGCGCCGCGTATACCGGCGTATGGCCGTCAGGGTGGCACGTGGTTACCGCACTATCTCCCATGAGGCGGCGGCAGTCCTGTCGGGGGTAATCCCCTTCGACCTGCAGGCGGAGGCCGAGGCCCGTGTGTTTCGGTCACTCCGCCAGGTCGAGGGGGATCCGGCAGGACTGTCGGTCGGTGACCTGAGGCGTCAGGCCCGGCAGCTCGCACTTAGAAAATGGCGGGCGGAGCTCGAAAATTATCGAGCCGCCCGCCAGCGAGCTGTCGGCGCGATCCTCCCACATTTGGAGGAGTGGGTGGATCGTCGGCATGGTAGGCTTACCTACCGGACGACGCAGGTGCTCTCCGGACATGGGTGTTTCGGAGAGTACCTGCACAAAATCGGAGCGGAGGCCACACCAGAGTGCCAATCGTGTGGCGTGGGGGTGATCGACACCCCCACCCACACGATAGAGGAAAGATGCCGAGCCTTTGGCTGGGCAAGAGAAAACACTTGCGGGCCGTTGTTGGCCAGGACCTCTCGCCGCCAGCACTTGTTACGGCAATGCTGGCGAGCGAGAAGGATCGGAAAGCGGTGGCCTCCTTCTGCGAAACCGTTATTTCGCAGAAGGAGGCCGCCGAGCTGGATCGGGAGGTCTCTCGATCCCGCTCGGCAGGAAAGAAGGCGGGCCAGGAGGGGGCTCCGTTTTAGGCGGCCCCCTCCAAGTGGCCCGCCACCATGTGATAGGCGGGCGGACCCGGCACCAACCTATTCGGTGCCGGGCTCCGCCCGATTGAAGGAGGTAGGTGCCGCCCCGGCGTCGTGTGCCGGGACTTCGGTCCTGGCCGGTCGGGAGCGGCACCGAGGGCTGGGGGAGGACCGCGGTTGGGGCCGCGCCCTCCCCTGTTATAGCCCACGTTGGCCGCATGGAAGTGTGACCCTTCCATGCGGCGGCGGAGTCAGGCGCCGGCTTTAGTCGGCGCTCTGTGAAAGTCATTTCTGACTGCTCCCCGCAACACGGATTCCTCTTCCCACGACTGGGGAGAGGTCCACACATCCCACTCGGGGAAGAGGACCTCCCCCAGGCGGCGGTCCGGTAGTGTGACCTAGTGTGGTCGTTCCCGGACCGCCGCCGAAGTCGGGCGTGATGGTGGTCACCGTGGGGGTTTTAGCCGGTAAAAATCCGGCACTACCCGCCGCCGCCCCAACGGCGGGGGGTGTCTTTTTAATATTTCCCCCACGTTAAAAAAAAAAAAAAAAAAAAAAAAAATGGGTTAGGTCTGGGTTAGGTCTGGGTTCTCGGTCCGCTTCGGCGGAAATGCGTGGGCGGGCGCGTCCCCGGGTTGCGGATAGGGGAACGCCTTCAGGTCATGGTTCTTTGAAGGGTAGCTGCTGAAATAAGCGGGGGTAACCGCATGTTACGAATAGGGTTAGGTCGCGGACCGCCGCCGGAGGAGGAACCGTAAGCCTGGTGTCAGGTGCCGGCTCCGGGGAGGTGCCACCCCGGTCATCAAAAAGGGCACAACCCCAGGGGCTGTCGGCCGCAAGGTCGGCGGTACGGGTCTGGCGAACCCGGGGTGCCTGAGCTGGGGATGGATGAACGCCATCCATCTCCTAATTCCGTAAGTCTCTTGGCGGCTTCAACGACCATCACAGGGCGTAGTGGTGGAACGTTGCCGTCGAGGGACCCTCGAGGGATTATGCCTTCACCGGCCGGCCTGCGAGAAAGAAAACCTCTATAAAAAATTACCCTCAATCCTAAGGTATGGTGCGCGCCGAGAGGATGCATGGCTGGGAGGTTGGCCAGTCTTTAGCGACCAAACTCCCCTGGGGCACCTGCCGAACCCCAGGGTGTATCAGGCTTACCCAGGTATGGCGGCTCTGCCCGGGTGGACCACCCCTTCCGACCATTCTCGTGGGAACAAATATGGAAACCGCAAATTTATACCAAAATAAAAAGACGGACGAGGAGGAGCAGGAGCGGCGAGCGAGCTGAACCGGGGGTGAGCGAACGGCCATCTCCGCGATTAGAAGGGAGAGGTCCCTGCAGAGGGACGTAGGAGAGTCGAGTTCGCTCGCCATGAGCGAACTCGAGGAGGGTGCCAGTGACACCTCTAGCGTTGCTGGCACCTCTTGGAGGCGCCGTTAGGGCAAGAGAGGCCGCCCCCCAACAACTGGGGAGTACGTTGGGCTCGCAATCGCAAAGCGAGCCCACGCAGAAGCGGTCCTGATGGCGGACGGAGCGGACGCCATCAGGGCCTTGGATGACCCGACCGTTAAGGCTAGGCCGCCATCCAAGTCGGCGATTCCGCTGCGGGACGAGGCGGAGCTTCTCGCGGAGCTCCGTCACGCCCCCGCAGCGGTGTGTGTGTATCCGCGCGGGCGATCGAGGAGACCGCGCGGATCGAGAAGGTCGCCTCCACATCCCGCAACCTCCATGGGACATACGTCCGGAAGTTGCGGGAGGCGGCGCAGCTGGGGCCATACGAATGCGTCGCCACGGAGCACGCGCAGCGGGCCGCCTCCTCGTCCCGGGAACGGGACTTGGAGGTGGCAGTGGCGGAGCTGAGGGCCAAACGAGGCCTGAGGCCCAAATTGCGACCCTGATTGCAGCGGGGCGTGGGAAGGGGGTACCCCCTCCCCTTCCCAACAGATTAAAGGAGGCGACCCCTCCTCTCCACCTGCATCTCGTAGAGGAGGGGCATCAACGTCGGCTTATGAAAAAGACCCCAGCGTGGCGGTGAGGCCACGAGGCCCTGGAGGACCGGAGGAAGACACGACTCCGATTTCCTCCAGGGCCTCGTGGAGAGGTCCCCGCGGACTTCTCCACGTAAAGTCCCCGCCCCCGGGACGTCCCCCCTCCGCCCTCCTCCCTGAACGGAGTGGGGTTGGCGGATCGGGTGGCGGAGGCAGTGGAGGCGAGGGTGCTCGCCCGTCTCCGTCCTCTCTTGGAGGTGGCGGAGCGGGCGGGTCAAACCCTCCCTCCTACGAGAAAGGGGCCCACCCCTTCCACCGATACGGAGGGTGGGGCCCTCTCCTCTTCCGCCCTTAGGAGGCTGAGGAGGAGAAAGAAGGTGCAGGCCCCTGCCCCGCCTCCCCCGTCCCCCCGGCCAGCTCGTCCTCCCATCAAGGAGGACGTTCCTCGGCCAGGACGGGGAAAGGCGCGGGCGGGACCCGCGGACTTTTCCGCCCCGGGAACCGGCCCCTCCCCCTACCAGGCCAGCTCGCCCCTCCTCAGGGAGGGACGTTCCAGCGGCCACGGGGGAGTGGGTGGCGGTCCTGGGGAAGAAGGCCAAGAGGGCGCAGCGCCCACCCTGGCTGTGGCCCCACAACCTCCCTCTCGGAGGGGGCGGGGCCCGCCACCGGTGCTGCGTCGGCACCTTCTCGCCCCCAGGGCGGCCAGAAGACGGGAAAGGGTGGGGGAAGGAAAGGGGGGACGGGTGCCTTGGCACCAGTCTCCCCTCCCCCTCCCACCGCAAAACCCAAGGGGAAGGAGAAGCCCCACCTTCCGCGTTCTCCCAAGAGGGCGGCCGTATCGCTAACGGTCGGAGCTCTCTACGCAAGACCTCCTATGCGGAGGTCATCCGGAAGGCGGTTTCGGATGTGTGCCAACGAGGTCGGCATTCACCGAGGTCCAATCGTGTACCGGAAGGGCCAATCGGGATCCTCCATCATAGGGATCCCGGGCCCTTCCGGTACCGAGAAGGCGGACGCCCTGGCGCAACGCCTCGCCGAACTCTTCGGCGGGGACGGCGTCCGGGGTGGCTTCCTTCTGATGGGACCGCTGAGGCTCGCCTCAGCGGTCTTGACGAAGCCACCACGACCCAACAAGTGGTGGAAGCGGTGGCCAGGGTGGGGGGGGCTGTCCGGCGGCCAGGTCCTACGGCCCAATCGGACCTCCCCCAATGGACTTGGCACCATTTGGGTTAGGTGCCCGCTCGCGGCCGTCCGGAAACTGGCCGCGGCGGGGAGCCTCCGCCTGGGGTGGTGCTCACCCCGGGTGGAGGTCCTGGAACGCCCTCCCAGGTGCCATCGGTGCCTGGAGGTGGGACACCTCCAGTCCCGATGCCCTGGGGGAGATAGGGGTGGCCGGTGCTACCGTTGTGGTGGCACCGGTCACGATCGCGCGCATGCCGGGCACCCCGAGGTGCCCGGTCCCTGTTGGACCAGTGGGTCGCCCAGCAAATCATGTGCTGGGCGACCCAGGGCGGTGCTTCCCCCTCCGCCGAAGAGGAGGGGGGAGAATAAGCAGGCGGGGCCTGCCGGGGGTGCGGCGGCCCGGCCGGGAAATCCCAGCAGCGCCCCCGTACCACCCGCCGCCTCTCCGGCGGCGACGGTGGCGATGGATAACGTGGACGAGGTGGAGCCGGTTGCTCCACCAAAAAAGTCCACGTCCACCCCCCCTCCTCCGGTCGCGGGCCCCTCCCGGCCCGGGGAGAGAGGGGGATCGTCGACCCTCCCCCGCCCCAAGTCCAAGAAGAAGGGCGGGGGAGCAGTCTCCGAGGGAGAGGGCCCGGCCCTCCCCCGAGAAGGGACCACCCTCGGCCACCCCGAGGAATGTCAGCGTCCGCGGGCGTCATCCGTCTCCGCCGCCGATCCCCCCTTGAGAGGGGGAGGACGTTGGCGGCGGTTGGCGGACCCGAAGGTGTCGCTCGCGGACATCCTCGGGGGTAGGCAACCGAGGGTGGTGCTGACAAGGGCGGGAAACACCCGCCCTGTCAGCCCCGAGAAGGAGGCCGAACCGGCCGCCAACCTGGAGGAGGAGGGGAAGGCTAACCGATAATGCCTCCTCCTCCTCCTCCAGTTAGGGTGCTGCAGGCCAATCTCAACCACTCGGCTGGGGCTCAGGACTTGTTTGTCCAAGCCCTGGCCGAGTGGGGGATTGGCCTGGCGGTCGCGGCGGAGCCGTACAGAGTTCCCGATCGCCCTGACTGGGCGGCGGATCTGTGCGGCTCCGTCGCGATCGCGACGAACTCGGCACCCCTCCGGGTGATCGGAAGGGGTGCCGGGTTCGTGGTGGTGGAGTCCAGGTGCGTCACGCTGGCCGGGGTGTATGCCTCGCCCAGCCTGACCCTCGTGGAGTTCGAGTCGCTGCTGGATGGGCTGGGGAGGGTACTGAACCCACTCCTGTCCCGTCCAGTGTTGGTCCTAGGGGACTTTAATGCCAAATCCCCAACTTGGGGATCCCCTAGGGCCGACCCACGGGGGGATGTGCTGGTAGACTGGTCCTCCGGTCTGGATCTCCGGATCCTTAACCGGGGATCTGCCAGCACGTGCGTGCGGCCGCAGGGGGAGTCCATTGTGGACTTGTCCTGGGCTTCTCCGGCGGCCGCGCGACGTGTTGGAGCGTGGAGGGTCGCAGATGACCTCGCGACCCTCAGCGACCACCTCTACATCATGTTTGATGTAGGGGGGTGGCCCCAATTGGGGCCCACCCCAGGAGGTGGGCGCTTACGCACCTGGACGAGGACGCACTGATGGCGGCCTCCTATACCGCGGCCTGGCCCGCGTACGGGCCAGAGCCAGTCGCGGACGTAGACGAGGAGGCCTCCTGGCTCCGGGGGCAAATGGCGGCAATTTGTGACGCCGCCATGCCCCGGGTCAGGAGGGTGCAGCGGCGGGCGGTCTACTGGTGGTCGGGCCAGATAGCCACACTCAGAGAAGAGAGTGTGGCGACCCGACGCCGGTGGACAAGGGCCCGCCGCCGAGCAGTCCGCGACCATGCGGTGGAGGCCACACTCCGCGAGGCATATCGAGACGCATCGAATGCCTTGCGGAGAGCCATCAGGGAGGCCAAGGCATCGGCCTGGGAGGAACTCCTGGGCTCTCTGGACGCAGACCCGTGGGGACGCCCGTACCGGTTGGTACTGGGCCGCCTACGCCCCGCGGGTCCTTCCGTCACAGAGAGCCTGAACCCGCCGTGCTCCGGTCGGTGGTGAATAAACTGTTCCCCCTCGATGAGGGGGGCAGACCACCACCGGAGCCGCTCGAGGCGGCGCTGACCGCGCTGCCACCATGCGCGGTCAGCGACGAGGAGTTCCGGGACGCCGTCGCCAAGTTAAGAGGGCGGAACACCGCCCCCGGTCCAGACGGCGTCCCAGGCAAGGCGTTAGCCTTGGCCTTACGCGTCCTCGGGCCCCGCCTGAGGTGGCTGTTCGACAGCTGCCTTCAGGCGGGGCGGGTCCCCCTCTTGTGGAAGCAGGCCACGATGGTCCTGCTTCCCAAGGGGGTGGCAAGTCAGCAGCCTCTCCCAAGGCGTACCGACCCATATGCCTCCTTGATGAGGCGGGAAAGCTCTTTGAGCGAATCATAGCTTCCCGCCTCTGGGGGCATATGTCCCGTGTAGGTCCGAACTTGGCACCGTGCCAGTTCGGCTTCCGCGAGGGCCGATCGACCATAGACGCGGTCGATCATGTCAAGGCCCTCGTGGATGAGTCTGTCTCCCGGGGTGGGATGGCGTTGGCGGTGTCTCTTGACATCGCCAACGCCTTCAACTCCCTGCCCTGGGACAGGATTGCGGGGGCACTGGTCGACCATCAGGTGCCCCCGTACCTGAGGAGACTCCTGGCAGACTACCTCCGGGACAGACGGGTAATGTACCCGGGTCGGTACGGGGTGGAAACGCGGGAGGTGAACCGCGGTGTACCCCAGGGGTCCGTGTTAGGACCGTTGTTATGGAACCTGGGGTACAACCGGGTTCTCCTCACCGCGCTCCCTCACGGCGTCACAGTCGTCTGCTACGCAGACGACACTCTCGTGATAGCCGTGGGGGAGGAATGGGAGAGGCTGCTGGGCCTTGCCGAGGCGGGGTTGGCCTCGTAAGTGGCCTCCGTCCGTCGGCTGGGGCTGCAAGTGTCTCCGGAGAAAACGGAGGCAGCCTGGTTTCATGGGCTGCCTCTGACCCGGAGACCGCCCCAGTCGGTCGTCCGAGTATGGCCGGTCTTTGTCCAGGTCGAGGAACGGATTAAGTACCTCGGCCTGGACATTGACAGCCGCTGGCGCTTCGAGGGTCACTTTGACCGACTCGTCCCCCGAGTAGAGGGGGTAGCCGCCCTCTTGGGTCGGCTACTGCCCAATATCGGGGGACCAGAAGAGAGGGTCCGCCGCCTCTACACGGGGGTGGTGCGGGCCATGTGCCTTTACGGGTGCCCAGTCTGGGCCCCGTCCCTGGTGGCCGGGCGGCGCAGCCGAGAAAAGCTGCGCCGCGTATATCGGCGAATGGCCGTCAGGGTGGCACGTGGTTACCGCACTATCTCCCATGAGGCGGCGGCAGTCCTGTCGGGGGTAATCCCCTTCGACCTGCAGGCGGAGGCCGAGGCCCGCGTCTATCGACGGGTCCGGTCACTCCGCCGGGGCGAGGGGGATCCGGCAGGACTGTCGGTCGGTGACCTGAGGCGTCAGGCCCGGCAGCTCGCACTTAGAAATGGCGGGCGGAGCTCGTGAATTATCGAGCCGCCCGCCAGCGAGCTGTCGGCGCGATCCTCCCACATTTGGAGGAGTGGGTGGATCGTCGGCACGGTAGGCTCACCTACCGGACGACGCAGGTGCTCTCCGGACATGGTTGTTTCGGAGAGTACCTGCACAAAATCGGAGCGGAGGCCACACCAGAGTGCCAATCGTGTGGCGTGGGGTGGTTGACACCCCCAGCCACACGATAGAGGAGTGCCCAACCTTTGGCTGGGCACGACAAGACTTGCGGGCCATTATTGGCCCGGACCTCTCGCCGCCAGCACTTGTTACGGCAATGCTGGCGAGCGAGAGGTCTTGAGAGCGGTGGCCTCCTTCTGCGAAACCGTTATTTCGCAGAAGGAGGCCGCCGAGCGGGATCGGGAGTCGTCCGATCCCGCTCGGCAGGAGAGAAGGCGGGCCAGGAGGGGGCTCCGCTTTAGGCGGCCCCCTCCAAGAGGCCCGCCACCGTGATATAGGCGGGCGGACCCCGCACCAGTCATTCATTTGGTGCCGGGCTCCGCCCGAGTGAGGAGGTAGGTGCCGCCCCGGCGTCGTGTGTGCCGGGACTTCGGTCCTGGCCGGTCGGGAGCGGCACCGAGGGCTTGGGGAGGACCGCGGTTGGGGCCGCGCCCTCCCCTTGTTATAGCCCACGTTGGCCGCATGGAAGTGTGACCCTTCCATGCGGCGGAGTCAGGAGCGCCGACTTAGGTCGGCGCTCTGGGGGGAGCAGTCGTTTGACTCTCCCCCGCGAGCACGGATTCCTCTTCCCACTACTGGGAAGGAGGTCCACTCTTCCCAGTCGGGGAAGAGGACCTCCCCGAGGCGGCGGTCCGGTAGTGTGACCTAGTTTGGTCGTTCCCGGACCGCCGCCGAAGTCGGGCGAGATGGTGGTCACCGTGGGGGTTTTAGCCGGTAAAAATCCGGCACTACCCGTCGCCGCCCCAACGGCGGCGGGTGTCTTTTGAAGATTTCCCCCACGTTAAAAAAAAAAAAAAAAAAAAAAAAAAAAAAATGGGTTCTCGGTCCGGGTTAGGTCTGGGTTAGGTCTGGTTAGGTCTCTCGGTCCGCTTCGGCGGAGGCCTTGCGTGGGCAACCGAGCGCGTCCCCGGGTTGCGGATAGGGGGACGCCCTTCATTGTCATGGTTCTACGAAGGGTACTGTAAAAATGGGGGTAACCCCGACGAATAAGCAGCCGCGGACAGCACGCCGGTTTGGACGGAACCGTAAGCCTGGCGTCAGGTGCCGTCCCCGGGGAGGTTTCCACCCCGGTTATCAAAAAGGTTACAACCCCAGGGGCTGTCGGCCGCAAGGTCGGCAGTACGGGTTTGGCGAACCCGGGGTGCCTGAGCTGGGGCATGGATGAGCGCCATCCGCCTCACTACGGCGTCCGTGGGCTGATTCTTGGCGGCTTCAACGACCGAGAACAGGGCGTCGTGGTGGGGGAACGTTGCCGTCAAGAGGCTTTTAGGGGTCCTGCCTTAACCGGCCGGACCTGCGAGGAAGAAAACCTCTATAAAAAATTACCCCAATCCCAAGGTATGATGCGCGCCGAGGGGATGAATGGCCGGTGGGTTAACCGGTCGATAGCGATCAACCTCTGGGGCACCTGCCGAACCCCAGTTGTATTAGGCTTACCCTGTTATGGCGGCTCTGCCAGGGTGGACAACACCCTTTCCGACCATACTCGTGGGATTTAGTTATGGATGAAGTACAAAAACAAATCGATTAAATTGATGAGGAGACCCATGTGGCAAGGCCAACAGCTGCCGGGGAAATTGTCCACTGGAGCCGGAACATCTGGCGCTAGTTCGGTTGATGAGGCGGCATCAGGAGTCTTCCTGATGCCGTCAAACCGTGCAAAGGGGGCATCAAAGTCGATCGCCTGCCGGGCGAATCGGTGAAGGCGTATCGATCGCGCAAGAGTGAAGCTTGGATCAAAGCGGCAACTCAGGAGCAGCGCAAGCGTTTGAGGTGCCGGAGGTGTCGGAGTCAATGACCCTACACGGACACGTTTTCATGGTTTAAGGCATCAAACGGGACAAGTGTAGTATGCATGACTTTGATGCTAGAGAGAACAAGCCAAAGCGGGCAACTGGCCACGATGAAGGTCCGTAACTTTCGACACACGGTAAAATCATACAGGCGAAGACCATAAATCATGGTTTTCCATGGTTTATGGCTCAAACGTATGCTAAAGTGTGGAACAAGTGGAAAATTGTCCGCGAAGTGTCTCTCTGGCGCCACGATGCCACGCTCCCATCGGGAACGGCGGGCCATAACGCGGACCCTTACGGGATAATTAAGGAGGTTTTGGGTTCGCCGGAACCGTTCAATGGTCGTCCCGATGACCGGCAAGCGACGCGAGCGTAGCGAGCACGGCGCCATATGGGAAGTGAGAAGTCCCGAGGAAGAGGCGGCGGCGGCGGTCGTCCCGGGGACGCGTTATGGAGTGGCAGTGCATGCATATATGCTACACGACCAACGAGTCCCAATGGGGGGGGGGGGGCGCGCGAGCAACGCGGGGGGCGCGCGCGAAGCGCGTGCGTGGGGGGGGCGGGTGGGGTCGCCGCGCCGAGGGCGAGGCGAAAAATTTTTCAACGGTCATCTTGAAAAATAGGCCAAAAATCGACCGAATTTTAGGGAGCACCGCGGGAGAGGAAGAGTCATCCTTTTGGCTGTTTTTGGTCGTAGGGACTAAGTTCTGGCTGCGCTCCCCCCGCCCTCTCGCCCCCCTCTTGCGCCCCTCTTGCATCCCTGTTTTGCGGGTATAACAACCTCCCATAGAGAAAACCTGCAAGAATCCCAAAAATTCCATGGTTTTGGCAAAATATTGGAGATTTTGACAAAATCATGGTTTTTGAGGGTTTCATATACTCGTAAGTACCTGTGGGAGGTTGTGTACAGCATGCCGAAAGAATCCGGCGACTTACATGAAGAGAAATCGTACCCAAACAAATTCTCCAAAGAGATTTTCGGGCACTGAGTCTACATGTAAGGGCTTGGATGCTTTTGGTATGTCTGTATAGAGGAAAGGGTAGTACACGGTGGCCCTACTAACGAGTCTGCCCCATATTTCCATGGTGAAAGTCCATTTCCCATGAAACTATGGGGTTTTTCGAAATTTTGACTACCCCGTGGGTCCCCTGAGAATTGACGTGGCCCTAGTAGTTGGCTGCATGGAAATACGAAAAACATTGGTTTTCCCATAAAACATGGTCGGGATAATCATGGGTTTTCAAGGTCGTATATGGTCCCCCAAATCCAAGATTTTGCTTATGGTATGACTGGGTATGGTTGATACGTGTACAAGTGTATGGTGTGATATGGGGTGCGAATGTGTCCGCATATCACATACATGGGTTAAGTTTTCACCGCAGGGAAAACGGTGGCGCCTACATGTAATTTGCGAAACGAAAATGCGCAGAGTTAGGCACGGGGTAAACGTAGAAGCTCTACGTTTATCGACCGGCCTAACCTGCAAACATCTCATTTAAAACATCTTAAATCATTTCACGATGAACCCAGCAGGGGCAACCCTTCATCCCACAATCCGAACTATAAATCACTGAGAAAAGTGATTTTTAAGCATTTTTTACATTTATTTCACTTATGATCATGGGTCAACGGTCACATCATCGGCATTTTCGTGGCTGCAAATATAGGGTCGTAGGCTTGGGTCGATCACCCATAGGAGTGCGGCATATGAGTTTTCGACCCACACGGCGCGGTAGATACTACCCCCAGTTATGACCTTCTGTTCGCGAGGTGCGGACATGCGTTCCCCTGTGTAATGCGTAAGCGGGTCCATGGGGAACAGGTGAGCGGTCGGAGGGCTTTTTATTAAAAAAAAAAAAAAAATATATCTGGTTAGGTCTGGGTTAGGTCTGGGTTAGGTCTGGGTTAGGTCTGGGTTAGGTCTGGGTTACAGGCTGGGTTAGGCGGGTCGGGTTAGGTCTGGATAGGTCTGGGTTAAGGTCTGGGTTAGCAGCCTGGGTTAGGTCCATGGGTTACGGTCTGGGCCCGAGAGAATCGTGCCGGTTAGGTCTGGGTTAGGTCTGTGTTAGGTCTGGGTTAGGTCTGGGTTAGGTCTGGGTTAGGTCTGGGTTAGGTCTGGGTTAGGTCTGGGATGAGGTCTCCCCTTAGGTCTGGGGTGTCTCTCGACATCTGGGTTAACTCCCAGTCTGGGTTAGGTCTGGGTTGGTCTGGGTTAGGTCCCCCGTACCTAGGAGGGTTCTCTCCCGGGACTGGGTTAGGTCTGGGTCGGTGGGTCTGGGTTAGGTCCGCGGTGGAGGTCCAGGGGTCCGGGTTAGGTCCGTTGGTCTGGGTTAGGTCTGGGTTCAGGCGCTCCCTCGCGGGTCACAGGTCTGGGTTAGACGACACCTGGGTTAGGTCTGGGTTAGGTCTGGGTTAGGTCTGAGGTTGCTGGGCCTTGGAGGCCGGGGTGGATCCGGGGCCGTGGTCCGTCCGTCGGCGGGTTTGGCGAATCCTCGGGAGAAAACGGAGGGGGTGCTGAACGCCATCCACCGCCCCAGTCGGTCGTCCGAGTAGTAAGTTTTGTCCGGGTTCAAACGTATTACCATCACAGGGCGTAGGCGGTGGGGTCACGACCGCCGTCCCCTCCGAAGGGGGGTAGCCGCGGGGTCGGCTAATTCTTAATAAATATCGAGGGACCAGAGGAGAGGCCCTCTATAAAAAATCCCCTCCCTGCACGGGGGTGGTACGGGCATGCGCCTGATCGGGTGCCCAGTCTGCTCCCCGTCCCTGATCGTGGGCCGGGCGGCGCAGCCGACCAAAAATATCGGCGAATGGCCAGGGTGGCACGTGGTTACCGCCCGGGTGGGGATGTCCAGGATGGCGGCAGGTCGGGGGTAATCCCCTTCGACCTAGGCGGTGGCTGAGGCCCGCGTTTTGACGGGCCCGGTCACCCGCCAGGGGAACGAGGGGACAAACAAGGCAACAAACAAAAACGGTGATATCTAGAGGCGTCAGGCCCGGCAGCTCGCTGGTGAGAAAGGCAAGAAATTGGATCGGTCACGGCCAGCGAGGAGGCGCGATCCTCCCACATTTGGAGGAGTGGGCGGATAAACATGGTAGGCGACGTGTTGGAGAAAAGGTGCTCTCAGGACATGGGTGTTTCGGAGAGTACCGCATAAAATCTGTTTGAGCGGGAGGCCACACCGTGGGGGAGGCGTGGGGGCTGGTCGACACCCCCAGCCACAGGGCACGAGGAAAGCTTTTGGCTGGGCAAAAGACTTGAGCGTATAGACTCGTCGCAATTGTTACGGCAATGCTGGCGAGCGAGAACCGAGAGCACGGTGGCCCCGGGCGAAACCGTTAGCAGAAGGAGGCCGCCGAGCGGGACAGCGGGAGTCTTCCGATCCCGCTCGGCAGAGGGAATGCGGGCCCGGAGCACTTCGAGGTGAGCCGAGAGGCCCGCCACCGGAAGAGAGGCGGAAACAGAACCGGTAGTGTGGTGCTGAAACCTCCAAAAGATGTAGGAGGAAGGTCCTGATACGGCGTCGTCCGGGACATTCTCACCGGTCGGGAGCAAGAGGGCTGGGAATATTCCGCGCCCTCCCCTTGATCTCTCGTCCGGAGACGATGACATTCCATGCGGGAAGTCAGGAATGGGAGCCGAGGCTCTGGGTTGGGGGGAGAGGGGAACGGATCGCCGTCCTGATACGCCGTCCCCGGGTTCGAGCCGGATTCCTCTTCCCCACTACTGAGGAGGTCCACTCTTCCCAGTCGGGGAAGAGGAGCCTGGAGGCGGCCAAGTCCGGTAGTGAACCCCGTTTGGTCGATGAGGGGACCAACCGATGTCGGGCGAGATTTGGTCACCAGGGCGGTTTTAGCCGGTGGAAAACTGAACGCAAGGCTCCTGAATGAACTTGAGGCGGCAAAGGCGGAACGGGGGAACCCACGTTAAAAAAAAAGTTAGGTAAACCTAGATTACCGTGCTGCTAAAAATTCTTGTACAAAGCCCAAAAGCCGATAACAGTGGGCCACGATTTTGTCACACACCGAGGGCGGCGGATTGTGGCGGCTCTCCCGGGTACCGATTCGGACAAATGCGTGGGGTGCAAATGGTGAGAGTCCACGTAAACCGGAGGATTGTGGCCTCACAGGACCCTCGTTGGAACGTTCCCAGTCGGCTAAAGAAAGGCGGGGAGGAGAGGTAACTGACCCTCTCCTGCCGATTTGCCAGTCCGCCTGGTCCTAGAGGAAAAGAAATCCCGCGAGGATCCCTTATTCTGCTGAAGGTCACTCCGGTCTGGATCTCCGGATCGATTAACGGCAGAGATCCGCAGGGGGACTTAGGAATGTACCTAGTTCTCCGGCGGCCGCGCGACGTGTTGGACTGCGCAGATGACCTCGCGACGACGACACGACCAACAGCACAAATAAATCCGCCTGTAGGGAACCCCCCGAGGGTGGGCTCTCGTGGACGAGGACGCGCTGAAACAGCCGCGGCCTGGCCCTCGTACGGGCCGGAGCCAGTCGCGGACGTGGACGAGGAGGCCTCCTGCCTCCGGGGGCAAATGGCGGCAATTTGTGACGCCGCCATGCCCCGGGTCAGGAGGGTGCAGCGGCGGGCGGTCTACTGGTAT
Source organism: Cryptocheilus praepositus (assembly GCA_033815515.1). Taxonomy (NCBI): domain Eukaryota; kingdom Metazoa; phylum Arthropoda; class Insecta; order Hymenoptera; family Pompilidae; genus Cryptocheilus; species Cryptocheilus praepositus. Next base: position 239,051 of record JAWWQZ010000184.1, on the reverse strand, counting down.
CGCTCCAGATTGCCACGATCAGACAAGAGAGTGCCACGGCCCGACGGACGACAAAAGAGCCAAAGAGCAGCCGCGACCATGCGGTGGAGGGAATCCGCGAGGCATATCGAGACGCATCGAATGCCTTGCGGAGAGCCATCAGGGAGTTTGAAGGCATCGGCCTGGGAGGAAGGAGCTACGTACATGGACGCTGATTGGGGTCGCCCGTACCGTTTGGTACTGGGCCGCCTGCCCCGCGGGTCCTTCCGTCCAGAGAGCAACCCGCCGCAACGGTGGTGAAAAACTGTTCCCCCTCGATAGGGGCAGACCACCACCGGAGCCGCTCGATTGGCCGCCCTGCCCCATGCGCGGTCAGCGACGAGGAGTTCCGGGACGCCGTCGCCAAGCTACGGGGGCGGAATACCGCCCCCGGCCCAGACGGCGTCCCAGGCAGGGCACTAGCCTTGGCCTTACGCGTCCTCGGGCCCCGCCTGAGGGGGCTGTTCGACAGCTGCCTTCAGGCGGGGCGGGTCCCCACGATTGTGGAAGCAGGCCACGAATGGCTGCTTCCCAAGTGGAAGGCCGGCACAAATTGTCGAAATTATTCTTGCCACCCTTGACGTTGGGCGGGAACGAATCGTAGCTTCCCGCCTCTGGGGGCATCTGTCCTGTGTAGGTCCGAACTTGGCACCGTGCCAGATTCCGCGAGGGCCGATCGACCGTAGATGCGGTCGATCACGTCAAGGCCATATAGGATGAGGAACGGGGTGGGATGGCGTTGGCGGTGTCTCTCGACATCGCCAACGCCTTCTCCCTACCCTGGGACAGGATTGCGGGGGCACTGGTCGACCACCAGGTGCCCCCGTACCTGAGGAGGGTTCTGGCAGACTACCTCCGGGACAGAAGGGTGATATACCCGGGTCGGTACGGGGTGGTAACGCGGGAGGTGAACCGCGGTGTACCCCAGGGGTCCGTGTTAGGCCCGTTGTTGTGGAACCTGGGGTACAACCGGGTTCTCCCACACGCTCCTCAGTCTCCGGCGTCACAGTCGTCTGCTACGCAGACGACACTCTAGTGATAGCCGTGGGGGAGGAATGGGGAGGCTGCTGGGCCTTGCCGAGACAGGCGTGGCCCTGGTGGTGGCCTCCGTCCGTCGGCTGGGGCTGCAAGTGTCTCCGGAGAAAACGGAGGCAGCCTGGTTTCATGGGCTGCCTCTGACCCGAAGACCGCCCCAGTCGGTCGTCCGAGTAGGACCGGTCTTTGTCCGGGTCGAGGAACGTATTAAGTACCTCGGCCTGGACATTGACAGCCGCTGGCGCTTCGAAGGTCACTTTGACCGACTCGTCCCCCGAGTGGTTTAACCCTGTTGGGTCGGCTACTTAATATCGGGGGACCGGAAGAGAAAAACCGCCGCCTCTATACGGGGTGGTGCGGGCCATGCCTTTACGGGTGCCCAGTCTGGGCCCCGTCCCTGGCCGCCGGGCGGCGCAGCCGACAAATGCTGCGCCGCGTATACCGGCGTATGGCCGTCAGGGTGGCACGTGGTTACCGCACCATCTCCCATGAGGCGGCGGCAGTCCTGTCGGGGGTAATCCCCTTCGACCTGCAGGCGGAGGCCGAGGCCCGTGTGTTTCGGTCACTCCGCCGGGTCGAGGGGGATCCGGCAGGACTGTCGGTCGGTGACCTGAGGCGTCAGGGCCCGGCAGCTCGCACTTAGAAAATGGCGGGCGGAGCTCGAAAATTATCGAGCCGCCCGCCAGCGATATTCTGTCGGCGCGATCCTCCCACATTTGGAGGAGTGGGTGGATCGTCGGCATGGTAGGCTAATGGACGACGCAGGTGCTCTCCGGACATGGGTGTTTCGGAGAGTACCTGCATAAAATCGGAGCGGAGGCCACACCAGAATGCCTGTCGTGTGGTGTGGGGGTGGTCGACACCCCCAGCCACACGATAGAGGAGTGCCCAGCCTTTGGCTGGGCACGAGAAGACGTGCGGGCGATTATTGGCCTGGACCTCTCGCCGCCAGCACACTCCATGTCCTCCCCCTGGGCGTCAGCGGGAGGCGTTCAAAAAACAAGTTGTTACCGCAATGCTGGCGAGCGAGAGGTCCTGGAGAGCGGTGGCCTCCTTCTGCGAAACCGTTATTTCGCAGAAGGAGGCCGCCGAGCGGGATCGGGAGTCTCTCGATCCCGCTCGGCAGGAGAGAAGGCGGGCCAGGAGGGGCTCCGTTTTAGGCGGCCCCCTCCAAGTGGCCCGCCACCATAAGCATAAAGGGGCGGACCCGGCACCAGTTATTCGGTGCCGGGCTCCGCCGGAGGAGGTAGGTGCCGCCCCGGCGTCGTGTGCCGGGACTTCGGTCCTGGCCGGTCGGGAGCGGCACCGAGGGCATGGGGAGGACCGCCGTTGGGGCCGCGCCCTCCCCTTGTTATAGCCCACGTTGGCCGCATGGAAGTGTGACCCTTCCATGCGGCGGAGTCAGGAGGGCCGACTTAGTCGGCGCTCCGTGGGGGAGCGGTCATTTCTGACCTGCTCCCCCGCGAGCACGGATTCCTCTTCCCAGTCGGGGCAGAGGACCTCCCCGAGGCGGTGGTCCGGTAGTGTGACCTAGTTTGGTCGTTCCCGGACCGCCGCCGAAGTCGGGCGAGATGGTGGTCACCCTGGGGGGGTTTTAGTCGGTAAAAATCCGACACTACCCGCCGGCGCCCCAACGGCGGCGGGTGTCTTTGGAAGAATTCCCCCACGTTAAAAAAAAAAAAAAAAAAAAACTGGGTTAGGGCTGGGTTAGGTCTGGGTTAGGTCTGGGTTCCCTCTTGTGGAAGCAGGCCACGATGGTCCTGCTTCCCAAGGGGGGTGGCAAGCCGGCAGCCTCTCCCAAGGCGTACCGACCCATATGCCTCCTTGACGAGGCGGGAAAGCTCTTCGAGAGAATCGTAGCTTCCCGCCTCTGGGGGCATCTGTCCCGTGTAGGTCCGAACTTGGCACCGTGCCAGTTCGGCTTCCGCGAGGGCCGATCGACCGTAGATGCGGTCGATCACGTCAAGGCCCTCGTGGATGAGTCTGTCTCCCCGGGTGGGATGGCGTTGGCGGTGTCTCTCGACATCGCCAACGCCTTCAACTCCCTGCCCTGGGACAGGATTGCGGGGGCACTGGTCGACCACCAGGTGCCCCCGTACCTGAGGAGGGTTCTGGCAGACTACCTCCGGGACAGACGGGTAATATACGGGTCGGTAACGGTGGTAACGCGGGAGGTGAACCGCGGAGTACCCCAGGGGTCCGTGTTAGGACCGTTGTTGTGGAACCTGGGGTACAACCGGGTTCTCCTCACCGCGCTCCCTCACGGCGTCACAGTCGTCTGCGACGCAGACGACACACACGTGATAGCCCGGGGGGAGGAATGGGAGAGGCTGCTGGGCCTTGCCGAGGCGGGGGGGGCCTCGGTAGTGGCCTCCGTCCGTCGGCTGGGGCTGCAAGTGTCTCCGGAGAAAACGGAGGCAGCCTGGTTTCATGGGCTGCCTCTGACCCGGAGACCGCCCCAGTCGGTCGTCCGAGTAGGGCCGGTCTTTGTCCGGGTCGAGGAACGTATTAAGTGCCTCGGCCTGGACATTGACAGCCGCTGGCGTTTCGAGGGTCACTTTGACCGACTCGTCCCCCGAGTAGAGGGTGTAGCCGCCATGTTGGGTCGGCTACTGCCCAATATCGGGGGACCGGAAGAGAGGTTCCGCCGCATCTATACGGGGGTGGTGCGGGCCATGTGCCTCTACAGGGTGCCCAGTCTGGGCCCCGTCCCTGACAGCCGGGCGGCGCAGCCGTGAAATCTGCGCCGCGTATACCGGCGTATGGCGTCAGGGTGGCACGTGGTTACCGCACTATCTCCCATGAGGCGGCGGCAGTACCTGTCGGGGGTTATCCCCTTCGACCTGCAGGCATTGGAGGCCGAGGCCCGCGTTTTTCGACGGGCCCGGTCACTCCGCCGGGGCGAGGGGGATCCGGCAGGACTGTCGGTCGGTGACCTGAGGCGTCAGGCCCGGCAGCTCGCACTGAGAAAATGGCGGGCGGAACTCGAAAATTATCGAGCCGCCCGCCAGCGAGCGTCGGCGCGATCCTCCCACATTTGGAGGAGTGGGTGGATCGTCGGCATGGTAGGCTTACCTACCGGACGACGCAGGTGCTCTCCGGACATGGGTGTTTCGGAGAGTACCTGCATAAAATCGGAGCGGAGGCCACACCAGAGTGCCTGTCGTGGGGGGGGGGGGTGGTCGACACCCCCAGCCACACGGTTGATTCAGCCTTTGGCTGGGCAAGAGAGCAAGTGAGGGCCGTTATAAGTCCCTAGACCTCTCGCCGCCAGCAATTGTTACGGCAATGCTGGCGAGCGAGAGGTCCTGGAGAGCGGTAAACTTTCTGCGAAACCGTTATTTCGCAGAATGGATAGGGGGACCGAGCGGGATCGGGAGTTTCCGATCCCGCTCGGCAGGAGAGAAGGCGGGCCAGGAGGGGGCTCCGTTTTAGGCGGCCCCCTCCAAGGGCCCCGCCACCGTGGGAAAAGGACCCGGCACCAATTTTTTGGTGCTGGGCTCCGTTGCCGAGTGAGGAGGTCGGTGCCGCCCCGGCGTCGTGGGCCGGGACTTCGGTCCTGGCCGGTCGGGAGCGGCACCGAGGGCTTGGGGAGGACCGCGGTTGGGGCCGCGCCCTCCCCTTGTTATAGCCCACGTTTGCCGCATGGAAGTGTGACCCTTCCATGCGGCGGAGTCATGAGCGCCGACTAGGTCGGCGCATGGGGGAGCAGTCGTTTGACTGCTGAGGCGCGAGCACGGATTCCTCTTCCCACTACTGGGAGGAGGTCCACTCTTCCCAGTCGGGGAAGTAACGATTCCCCGAGGCGGCGGTCCAGTGTGACCTAGTTTGGTCGTTCCCGGACCGCCGCCGAAGTCGGGCGAGATGGTGGTCACCGTGGGGGTTTTAGCCGGTAAAAATCCGGCACTACCCGTCGCCGCCCCAACGGCGGCGGGTGTCTTTTGAAGATTTCCCCCACGTTAAAAAAAAAAAAAAAAAAAAAAAAAAAAAAAAAATGGGTTAGGTCTGGGTTAGGTCTGGGTTAGGTCTGGGTTAGGTCTGGGTTAGGTCTACCCCCAGGGGCCGTGGGGCCATAGGAATATGTCCCCACGGTACGGGTTTAGCGAACCCGGGGTTACCCGAGCTGTGTGTGTGTGTGCGTGTGTGTGTGTGTGTGTGTTGGGGGGATACGCCCCCACCCCAGGGGCCGTGGGGCATAGTTTTGTGCCTCCACGGTACGGGTTTAGCGAACCCGGGGTACCCGAGCTACCTCCCCAGGGGCCGTGGAATGCCTTCCGCGGTACGGGCCTGGCGAACCCGGGGGACCCGAGCTGGGGGTGGATGAACGCCACCCACCTCCTAATTCCGTAAGTTCCTTGGCGGCTTCAACGACCATCACAGGGCGTAGTGGTGGAACGTTGTCGTCACGGGACCCGGAGGACTTGCCTTAAACAGCCGGTCTGCGAGGAAGAAAACCTCTATAAAAAATTACCCCTCCCTGAACGGTACGGTGCTGGCCTAGTAAGGGCGCATGGGGATGAGAGTAATTGACCCATGCGGGGTCCTGGGAAAGTGGACCGATTACAGGCCAACCCCCGAGGACCGGCCGAACCTCGGGGCGTATAAGGCTTGCCCGGGTCGGGGCTGAGGGCCCGGGTCGACGACTGGAATTCCCCATTCTAAAGGTAGGCGGCGGGGCTTCGGCCAGACCCCTGCCGCACATGAATGATGAGCACCAAACAAAAATAAAAAACAAACAGAGGTTGAAGAGGGCAGGAAGGAGGGTAGGACATTGGTGAGAGTGGACACGGCTCCGGCTCGTGACGCCAGTCCAAAAAGTGGTATAGAACCACTTATACGCAACAGCAAAGGGGGTCTTAGAGTGGAGAGACTAGAGGTGAGTCGGACTCCGCCTATAGATCACGCCGAGCAAAGCTGGGCATCGCGGCAAAGAAAGCTAAGCTGCCGCTACGAGCCAGGCACTTCGCGATGCGCCACAAGTATGGTGGACTTTTGCCAGAACCCGCGCAAAGAAGGGACACAATCTGGAGAAGAGGCTGAAGAACATTTCTTCACATCCAAGCGAGAGACCAAAAGGCACCGACCCAGCCCCGGACGCCACCCCAAACGCAGTCAGTATAAGAAGCTGCAAAAGAAATCTTTACGAGACGCGGAGCTATATGGGGACCCAGAAGATGGCGATGGGATACCACAAGATCTGGTAGAATCGGTGTCGAACCAGGAGCGACAAGCGAGTGGGTGCAGATACTTCCGGAAAATCAGGCGGAGGGACGCTGGATGCACCAGAGCCGAGAGCAGCTGTGCAAGGCTAGACGAAGAACGCCTGACCAATGCCAAACTCAGGGCAGAGATAGCAGAGGCAAGAACCGAGCGTCTGCAGCTGCAAGACCATATCATGTCCTTGAGCAAGCAGCTGGAAGAACTCAGGACCCTGCTACAAGAGGCGGTGCAAAGTAAACGGGAGAGAAGCTGGACTTCAAGGATGGTATCAGGGAGGCGTTAGTGGAGCTGCTACAACCACAACTAATGCGGCAAGAGGTGCGCACAAGAGCAGCGGACGTGACCCAGAAACGAGACCAGGGTAAGGAAGACGGGTGCTGGAAATCGCCAAGATAGGGGGCGACCTGGCACAAAAGAGGGCTGCCACAAAGAGGAACTAATATGTCCCCGGTGTCGGCGGAAATATGTAACCTTGAAAGTATTCTGGCCTCGAATACGTCTGCAGCAGGGCTGGGAGCCGCTCAAGAGTCAAGCACTTCTGGACAGGATTCGCCCAATGGAGACCTATGTGGTGACCGAATAATGACAAGGCCACGCAGTACATGGAACAGCCCGACACAGGCACTCCAAACCCTAATGAATGGACCGAGGTGGGACCTAGAAAGAAAAAGAACAAGAAAGCATATGAAGGCAGTGTGCATGAACAGAACGAAAAGCCAGCCTGTCCCCAATCGCCAAAGGCCACAGCGGAGGAGAAACCTTGGAGAAGCCATTGCGGTTCACACCAGTGACAAGTGCACGTTCGCTGACGCCCTGAAGAAGGTCAAAGCAAACTTGGACCTGACGTGGCAGGAATTAAAACAGTTCGCAAAACTGCCGCTGGTCACCTCCTGCTTGAATTCAATCCCAAAGCAGAAACAAACGCTTACCTGGAACAGATCAAAGGTGCTGTAGGAGAAAACTTCCCGGTTCGTAGACTACAAGGAAAATCGATAATTGAGATTCGTGACATTGAGCCGCTCACGGAACAGGAAGACGTGCTTAAAGCGGTCCAACAACTAGATACGTCAGGACCAAATGAGGAGGTCCGGTGTAGAGTGCTCGGGAGGGACCAAGGGCAACTATGTTCGCGGTAGTGGAAGCAACGACAAAAATTGCCGAGGCCGTAACCAAAATAGGCCGAATCCGGATCGGCTGGGTGATGTGCAGGGCGCGAGTAGACCTGACATCACGCGATGCTTCAAATGCCATCACCTTGGACATATGGCCCGGTCCTGCACCAAGGTCCAGGGGGACAAGGTAGTGTGCCGCAAATGCGGGATTGAAGGACACACCATGGGGAAATGAGACTCAGAGGCGAGGTGCTGCCTGTGCGCCGCCAAAGGACTCGCTGATTCCCAGTTAGGACATGTTGCAGCTTCAATCCGCTGCCCCACATACAGGGAGGAGGTCGCTGCAAGGACACTCTCTAGGCAGGTTAGAGCGGCATAATGGAGGGGCATAAGTTCCTGCAAGTGAACCTCAACCGATGCTGGGAGGCGGATACTCTGTTGGAACAAGCGCTGACAGAAAAAAACGTGGATGTCGCAATCTCGGAGCCGATCAAATACAGGAAAACGGATGGCTGGTTCCATGACCTTAACAAAAAGGCTTCGCTGTGGTGCAACCCCCACACCATGGACATCACGGAACATCCGACGCTAGCAGGGACAGGAGATGGCCTGGTGGCGGTCAAGATGGGGGCCACACTAATCATTAGTGTATATCTCTCCCCTAACGACCCTTGGGACATCATTGAGAGGCGACTTCAAGACCTAGAGGACATAGCGGCAGCACACGCTGGGAGAGAACTGTTCCTGGCAGGGGATTTTAACGCCAGTTCCCCCATGTGGGGTTCGAAGACACAAAATAACAGAGGTGGAGACGAAGTCGTTGCCTTCTGCGCAAGACTCGGTTTGATCCCCATCGGAGCAAAGGTAAGGCCACGTTTGAGAGAAGGGGCTACCGTCCTGATTGACATAGCCCTATGTTCCCCAGCATGTTCCGGCGTGTCACCACAGCCAAATTCTTGATGAATATAACGCCTCCGACCACAAATATCTGGTCCACACCATAGCCCCTCGGGATCCTAAGAACCGAATGAGTACAAATGGGCCTCTGGTGCTGGAGGGCAAATTTGTGGTCGAAAAATTTGCATCCCTATACAAAACAACGCAATCGACGGAACACCGAGTCACCAAGCCACATGCCGACATACGCGACGTCATGAAATACATACAAACAGTTAATAGATGTGCATCTGAGGCAATGCAAGCGTCCCCACCACACCCGGCTTAAAAGGCAAAAAGGCAACATGGTGGTGGAACCAAGACATCGCGCAACTACGGAGGGAGGCGCAGAAAACCGGCAGATCGTCCAGCGAGCCTACAAGCGCAAAAATCACCCAGCGAAATAGAGTGCCTCAGTAACAACTTCAAGGCTGCCAGGAAAAACTAAAAAAGGCTATTAAGGAAGCAAAGACCCTAGGCTGGGCCAAATACCTGGAAACCCTAGATACTGACCCATGGGGACGGCCCTATAAAACGGTCATGAGAAATCTTAAGGGTAGAGTTAGTGCGCCAAGACTAAAATCGGACCTTACAAATGGCCAGGAAGACAATAGAAGAACTCTTCGTCACCAAACCTACGCACAATGACTGCAATGCCATAGAAACCACGGAATGGGCCAATGACACCGTTACGTCCATTAGCGAAAACCATGTGCAAAAGCCATAAATTCCATGAAAGAAAAGGCTCCAGGACTTAGACAAAACACCAGTCGCAGCCCTCAAAATGGATAGTGCAACACGATCTGAGCACGATGATCAAAGTCTTTGATACACTTAGAAACTGGGCGTTCCCAGAGGAGTGGAAAGTGGGCGTCGACTAATCCTAATACCAAAAAAAAACTTCGACTAACAATAAACAGGGGTGGCGCCCGCTATGCATATTGTCGAATTGGGCCAAGTTATTCGAGCATATCATAAAAATGAAAATTATGAACGCAATCAAGTTCGCGCACAATCAACACGGTTTTTGTAAAGGTAGGAGCACGGTCGGTGCCATAAGTGACGTCATGAGCGCATGGAATGGTGCAAAAAAAAAAAGCGGCAAGCATTGCCTTATCGCCACTATTGACGTCCGTAATGCTTTTAACACAATAACGTGGGAAAGCATCATGAATACGGCGGTACAACGATTATTACCAGGCAAAATCACCCGCATCCTGCGCTCGTATCTCCAAACACGTAAAATCAAATACGAGGCACTTGACGACGCTATACTGTACGACGTCTTCGCCGGGGTTCCGCAGGGGTCTGTTCTAGGCCCAACCCTCTTGGAATATGGTGTACGACTCCCTACTGCAGACTACGATTCCCAAAGGCATGCAACTCATCGATATGCCGATGATGTTGCAGTGTGTGCCGTCGACGCCAACCTAGAAAAACTGAAGGACAAGCTTGGCACAACCCTACGAAGTATCAGCGCTTGGTTCAGAGAGCATAAAATGGAGATGGCCTATGAAAAAACTGAAATGGTGCTACTTACAGGCAGGAGGATCAAGGAGCCAATCAGGATCGAGCACGACGGAATCCCCATCCAAGCCAAGAAAGCTCTAAAATATCTCGGGGTGTATATAGAAGGTAACCAACGCTTTCGTACAACTTACCAGTGTATGTGAGCGATCCCTTCGGGGTTACTGGAGCGCTGTCCCGAATAAATCCCAATAGTGGTGGTGGAGGCTACCTTAGCAGACTTCTGCACTATAGGACCAGCGAGGCGGTCATCTTGTATGCAGCCCCTATCTGGGCTACCGACATGTGCCTGTGTCACAATTCCAGCAACATCAATAGAGCACAGAAAATGGCACTTGCGAGAGTTGTTAGGGCATATAGAACTGTCTCGCTCGAAGCCCTCTGTGTCATCTCGGGGTGTTTACCCATTGTCATCCTTGCTGCCGAACGGCGCAGGATTTTTACGCGCCTAAGTAGTGGTGACCCGATGAGAGAAGACCTGAAAAACATAAAAAGGGAGGAGAGAGAGAGGTCAGTAACGATTTGGCAAGGAAGGTGGGATGAAGCGGAAGCTGGAAGGTGGACCCACAAATTGATTCCACGCATCACAAGAATGGATAGGCTGGGGTCAAAAATATTGAACTACCACCTAACGCAAGATCACAGGCCATGGATGTTTTTCTGAATATTTAACGAGAATAAATAAACGGGGAAACACCGCTTGCTGGTTCGGGTGCGAAGGCGTCGATAACCCAGAACATACCCTCTTCGAGTGCAATCGTTTCCGATCGGAACGGGAAAACCTGACAAACGTCACGGGCGTTTTCTCGATAGACAACTTCATACCACTCCTACGGGATACGGAGAGCAGGAAAGCCGTTATGAAATATGTAGGAGAGGTGATGAGAACAAAGGAACAGCATGAAAGAGATTGGGAGAGGGCGACTATGCGCCAGAATGTCTAGGTGACAACTATGTAGCTTATTTCACTGCCATAGGTCCCACCAAAACTTAAAGTACTGTAGTAGAAGAGAGTGTGCGATATATTACCTGCCCGCCCCCGAAGAAATGGTCCACGGACTTTACCGGGGGACGAGACAAAAACGCCTCCCTGAAGGAGATAACGAGGAGGGGTGCTTTGTTGGTAAACCTGCATATGCAGGGAAACACTAGAAGGCAATTAACATCATAGCCGGGTGTGCGTAAAGCATTTTCCCCTCCTCTATAAAAATAAAAAAAAAAAAGGTCTGGGTTTGGTCTGGGTTAGGTCTGGGTTAGGGCTGGGTTAGGTCTGGGTTAGGTCTGGGTTAGGTCTGGGTTAGGTCTGGGTTAGGTCTGGGTTAGGTCTGGGTTAGGTCTGGGTTAGGTCTGGGTTAGTCGGGGAAGAGGACCTCCCCGAGGCGGCGGTCCGGTAGTGTGACCTAGCTTGGTCGTTCCCGGCCCGCCGCCGAAGTCGGGCGAGATGGTGGTCACCGTGGGGGTTTTTTTGGTACAAAAATCCGGCAACACTCGTCGCCGCCCCAACGGCGGCGGGTGTCTTTTGAAGATTTCCCCCACGTTAAAAAAAAAAAAAAAAAAAAAAAAAAAGGGTTAGGTCTGGGTTAGGTCTGGGTTAGGTCTGGGTTAGGTCTGGGTTAGGTCTGGGTTAGGTCTGGGTTAGGTCTGGGTTAGGTCTGGGTTAGGTCTGGGTTAGGTCTGGGTTAGGTCTGGGTTAGGTCTGGGTTAGGTCTGGGTTAGGTCTGGGTTAGGTCTGGGTTAGGTCTGGGTTAGGTCTGGGTTAGGTCTGGGTTAGGTCTGGGTTAGGTCTCCACGGACCTGTCTGGTTGTCCAGATGGGAGGGGAGGTGAACCCCTACGTGGCGCGTCCCCAGGTGGCGGATAGGGGAATGCTCGCTGCTCGTATTGGGCCTCTTTCGGGCCCAAGGGGAGCAGAGGGTAGGAGTGAAATAAAATAGCTCCCGCGGACCAAACACTATTTTCTTCCTCAGGGGCCGCGGACCTTCGGGTCCTTGCACGCGGTACGGGCTTAGCGAACCCGAGGTCCCCGAGCTGTGTTTTCTTGTGTGAGTGAGTGTGTGAATGTGTGTGTGAATGTGTTTTTTCCTTTCCTATCCCCAGGGACCGCGGACCTTGATCGGTCCATTGCACGCGGTACGGGCCTAGCGAACCCGGGGTTACCCGAGCAACCTTTTCCCACCTCCTTTCCCACCCCCAGGGGCCGTGGGGCCATAGGAATATGTCCCCACGGTACGGGTTTAGCGAACCCGGGGTTACCCGAGCTGTGTGTGTGTGTGTGTGTGTGTGAGTATGTGAGTGAGTGTGTTTTTCCCTTCCTATCCCCAGGGACCGCGGACCTTGATCGGTCCATTGCACGCGGTACGGGCCTAGCGAACCCGGGGTTACCCGAGCAACCTTTTCCCACTTCCTTTCCCACCCCCAGGGGCCGTTGGGCCATAGGGATATGGCTCCGCGGTACGGGTTTGGCGAACCCGGGGTACCCGAGCTGTCTCTCCCTTCCCTTCTTCCTCCCCCCAGGGACCGTGGACCTCCTTGGTCTTTGCACGCGGTACGGGCCCAGCGAACCCGGGGTTACCCGAGCTACCTCCCCAGGGGCCGTGGACCTTATGGTCCCTGCACGCGGCACGGGCATAGCGAACCCGGGGGTCCCGAGCTGTCTGTCCCCTTTTCCTCCCCCAGGGGCCGCGGGGCCATAGGAATATGGCCCCGCGGTACGGGTTTAGCGAACCCGGGGTACCCGAGCTTGTGTGTGTGTGTGTGTGTGTGTGTTTTTTCCCCTCCTATCCCCAGGGACCGCGGACCTTGATCGGTCCATTGCACGCGGTACGGGCCTAGCGAACCCGGGGTTACCCGAGCAACCTTTTCCCACCTCCTTTCCCACCCCCAGGGGCCGTGGGGCCATAGGAATATGTCCCCACGGTACGGGTTTAGCGAACCCGGGGTTACCCGAGCTGTGTGTGTGTGCGTGCGTGTGTGTGTGAGTGTGTGTTTGGGGGGATACGCATGTGTCCCCACCCCAGGGGCCGTGGGGCATAGTTTTGTGCCTCCACGGTACGGGTTTAGCGAACCCGGGGTACCCGAGCTGTTGGTGTGAATGTGTGTGTGCGTGGGCTGTGTGAATGGGGTGCGGCCAGGCCTCGGTGGATATTCCCCGTAGACTAGCCAAGGGGGGAGTAGTAGCCCCCCGACCGTGTGTCCGAGATATGTCTGTACCGGGCCTCTGTGGCTGAAGGCGCACAGGACCGCTGGAAGCCACATGCAAACTGTGGGAAAACCGCTACTCGGACATGAACGGAGCCAATGCGGGGGTTGAAGCCGAGTGTTCTGGGCGCACGTATGGAGGATTACCTGGCCAGTATTTCCTCATACCCGGCGCCGCGTAGGGTAAATCGTGGCATCGTCTAGCCTGAGGCGTGGGTCAGGCATCCGGTCGGATCGGGTGTCGCCCACGCGATAGGGGTGACGTAAAACCTTTAGCATCACACCGCGTGGACGGCCCTTCGGGGTATTGGTGTAAAACGTCCTAACCTTTTACTAGTTTTCGTCGAGTCGGATAGGGCTGGCCACCCGACAAAACCGCCTCTCGGTTTTTCCGGCTCCATAAATAGGGCAAGATTTCCGGTGGGGATAGTAGTCCAGCTGCGCCCTGGACTGCCATGATGGCCGAACCACCGTAACCTGAAAAAAGAAAAAATATGATTAATTTTACCGAAAAAACTTTTGAAGAGCAACCGGTGAGTCCTGCTTGCGAGGTTCTGTTGGACGTGGAGGAAGTGGTCTGTCTTCGTGACACTGCGCCTGCCACTAGTTCGCGGAGGAGCAGTATGGATGGTGCGACACTACGCTCGGCTATGGGAGGCGATAGTGCCCGTCTGAGCAGGATGCGAAGAGAGTTGTCGAACCTGATTACAGAGGAGTCAGTTGCAGTGCACCTATTGAGAAGCAGAGCCGAAAGCTTGTTGCAGAATACCGAGCAGGCTACATCAGCCAATAGTGGTGTTCTATCCCCGGAACTTAAGGCAGACATCCAAGTTACTGCCGAATATTGCCGCAGGCTGATCGATGTAGTCGACGCTAAGCGTGCTAAAGAGAGTAGCATCGCTAGGATAGAAGCCTCTTTGAAGGAAACATTAATTCAAACAGCGGAGGCTGCTACTCAAACGGTTGAGTGTAAAGGAACACAGACACCTGAGAGACCCCTGGAGGCGAAGCGGGTGGGCCCACAGGAAGGTGTAGCCGAGCAACGCGGTTCCGCGACACCAGCGAATACGGCCGTGAAAAATTCCGTTGCCAAGCGAAAGAAGAGCTCACCGGTGGAGGAGACTAGTCCTCGCAGGATTAAGCGCAGGGCTAAACGGCGTATGGGTCCCGACGCCCCAAGCGAGGGGGGGGAAAACATGAACTCCCTAGCAGCACAGCCCGGAACTGTAGATGAGGTCCCAATGGTATCGGAGGAGGACTCGCAGCCGTGGAGCGTTGTTGTGGGCAGAAAGTCCAAAAGACAGACGCCTAAAACCCGACCTGAAAAGACGAGCCTGGCAAAAGGGCCACCAAGGAGGCGCAATGATGCCATTAGTCTCAAAGTGCCGGAGGGGAGAACTTATGTGGATGTTCTGCGATCTGTGAGGGAAAAAGCGCAGCTCACAGACGTAAACATTGTAAGACATAGGAAGACCTTAGGTGGTGACCTCCTTCTGGAGATCGACAGAAAGGAGGGCGGCCTGGCCAAGGCGCGCGACGAGTTGACCAGAGCCCTTGGGGATAGCCACGAAATTCGGGTTTTTGAAGAAATGCTGGACGTCGAGGTAAGGGACCTGGACGAGTTAGCCGAAAAAGAAGAAATTCGGAAGGCTTTCTCACAGCTCTTGCCACCTGGGACACGGATTGACGTCAGAACTGTAAGACCGGCATATGGGGGTACGAAAACTGCCCATCTCCTGATTCCGGCGGTAGTACACAAGGATGTGGAATCCGTAAGGAAGCTAAGGATCGGCTTTATGAATTGCAGGGTTCGAATCCTGCCAAGAATATTGCGCTGCTTTAAGTGCCATCACCTTGGACACACTGCGAGGGTGTGTAAAAGGGTGGAGGGTGGCGACGTTGTGTGCCGTAAATGTGGACAAGACGGACACGTTTTAAAGGATTGTACAAATCAATATTGGTGTGCACTCTGCCATGAGAAGGGCCTACCTGAAGCCAGATTGAAACACCTATCGGGTTCCACGATGTGTCCGCAATACCAGGAAATTGTCAACTCACGCTTGAAAAATGGCGACGCTTAAAATCCTGCAATTGAATTTGAACCACTGCCATTTGGCTCATGCTTTACTGCAGCAGATGGCGACTGAGCGTAATGTGGACATTATTATTTTATCTGAATTTGTACAAAAGCCGGACTACTGGTTTACAACAGTTGGACACAACAGGTATCAGGGGGCTGCAATTTGGGTGCGTGCACGCCCGGGAGTATGCCTTGAGGGGCAACGGTACGCAGGGCGCTATGTCTGTAGTGTTAAGGTTAACGGGATAAATTTCGTCAGCGGGTATATATCACCCAATATTACGTGGGAGGACTTTGAAGATGCCCTAGAAGAACTGGAAGCTGCAATCCATGTAACCCCGGACTCGACCTTTCTTGCTGGTGATTTTAATGCCAAGAGCAAAGTATGGGGCTCCTCTGAAGATGATCGGCGTGGCACTAAGCTTGCAGAACTGCTGGCAAGCTGGGATTTATATCCAACTATGTGCAGTGGTGTACCGACATATTCGAGAAAAGGAGGATCGTCAGTGATTGACTTTGCTGCCGCTAGCACGAAAATCCTGCGCCTTGGTGTTAGGTCTTTGGTTGACGAAACATATAGTGCGTCCGACCATAAGTATATTCTACACACAATGGGAACCAGCTCCAGCCCTAATAGGAACATATGTAAGCCGGGGTGGATCACGAAACACCTGGACGAAGGCAAGTTCCTATGGTCATGTTGGCAAGACTTAGGAGGTCTCGACGTAGCCACGCAATATACACCTGATCAGATGGTAAAAAGCGTCACGGACCTTATAAGGAATGCGTGCAACGCATCTATGCCCGCAAGGAAACCATACAGAAGGCCCGTCGCGAAATACTGGTGGTCCCCTGAAATTGCAGCACAGAGGCAAAAAACCAGGAAGGCTAGAAGGAGGGCGCAGCGGGCCCCTAGAAATTTAATTCACCGTGAAAACTATCGACTATGCCGTAAGGAGCTTAAAAAACTTATCGCAATAAGTAAAGATAGAACATGGAGAGCATTCCTTGATACGCTCAACGAAAATATCTGGGGCAAGCCCTACAAAATGTTAGTGCGAAATATACGCCAGGCGTCAAATAATACTTATATACCTCTCCCCAAAATGGTTTCGATAGCCAGAGACCTATTTATCACAGACCCTGCGGCGAATATACCTAGAAACAAAAAAATAGAAAGTAATACTGATACCTCGCTTTTCACCGACGACGAAATTAATATGGCTATCTCCAAATTAAAACTGGATAAAGCACCCGGCGTTGACGCTGTAGCAGCTAGACCTATCCAGCTCCTACATAAGCTGGCACCAGAAGTCCTAAAGAAACTATACAATACCTGTTACGAGGCCCGCGTTGTCCCGACATCATGGAAGGAGCAAGACCTTGTCCTGATCCCGAAACCTGAAAAAGAAAACAGAGACATTAATGAAAATATAAAATACAGGCCAATAAGTCTAATATCTAACTTGGCAAAAATATATGAATACTTAATTCAAATACGGCTCCTTGAGGTTTTGGAGAGAAAAGGGGGATTGTCCCCAAACCAGTATGGTTTTAGAAGAGGTAGGACCACTATGGACGCCGTTAACAAGGTCGTTGCACTTGCAAATAAAGCAAGCAGACTATCTAAGCATGCTGTTTTAATAGCACTGGACGTGAAGAACGCATTTAACACCCTACGATGGAACACGATCCTGGATGCCATGGAAAGTAAAGGTTTCCCGGCACATCTGCAAAATTTAATAGCGGATTACCTAAAAGACCGACGAATCCGCATTTGGAGCAATGGCCAAGAGGCAAGAATAAACGTCTATGCTGGGGTGCCTCAAGGTTCCGTCCTGGGTCCCCTGTTATGGAACCTCGCCTATGACGACCTTGTATCGAAGCGCCAAAATGGGGACGTGGTTTTTGTTGCTTATGCAGACGATATAGCTGCCTTTGTAAGCGCGTACTCGATGGAAGAACTCTTAAAAAGGATTCACACCACTTTGAAGTTGGTCGATTCTTGGATGACGACCCGTGGTCTTACATTGGCGCATGACAAGACCGAACTTATACAGTTGGCGGGTATACGTAAGGGCCAAGTACCCCCACTTATATATAGAGGTACAGAGCTAAAGCGCGTAAAATACCTAAAGTACCTTGGTGTCTACCTAGACGAGCGTAGAACCTTTACCTACCATGTTGAAAAGGCTACCTCTAAGGCACACAAGGTGGCGCTTAATCTATCCAGATTGATGCCCAATCTAGGGGGACCAACTAGTACTAAACGAAAGATATTGGCCTCAGTAGTAACATCGGTCGCGCTTTATGCCTGCCCCTCCTGGCAGAAAGCTGTAGAATATGGCACCTGCAAGCAAAAGCTAAACACACTGCAGCGAACATACGCACTAAGGATCGCTTCGGCGTACAGAACAGTGCCCACATCGGCACTTTTGGTAATAACGGGATTAATGCCAATAGACCTTGAGGTGCGGAAAAGGGCGCGGAGTTATACGGAACGCATCGCTATACAGCGGGAAAGCACTGAACGGACGATGCGACCATTATGCGAGGAGCCACTATCTGAAGAAATATTATGGCAACGAAGATGGGACGAGGACAGACGAGGCCGATGGACTTATGAGCTTATACCAAATATCCAGAAATGGATAAATAGACGACATGGCATAATTACATACCATCTTACTCAAATGCTATCGGGCCACGGGTGTTTCGGTAAATATCTTGCAAAAATTAAAAAGGAAAAAGACCCTAGCTGTTGGTTTTGTGAGGCCCCTGTGGATGATGCGTGCCACACCTTCTTCCAATGTCCAAATTGGCAGGAATCAAGAATGGACGTATCCACTAAGGTTGGAGTGGCGTTAAACAAAGATAACATAGTGGACGTTATGTTGGAATCCATCAATAAATGGAACGAAGTAGTGGGGTATATAACGTCAATCCTGAAGACCAAGGAAACATCTGAAAGAGATAGGGAGGCACAGGGCTTGAGAGAATGAGTAGATATACGTCAGTATGAAAGATATACGCGCCTAAATGTTACCCTGGACATATGCTGGACAGGCAGTCCAGGGGAACATTAAAACAACAATATGCGCGAAAGAGGTGGAGGGGTTTTTAGAGGGTAGGGTCCGTAAGGACGAGTCCCTCATACCCCTACAACACCCGGGGGATGCGTAACCGCATTTTCCCCTCCCCTCTTATTAAAAAAAACCGTGGGGGTTTTAGCCGGTAAAAATCCGGCACTACCCGTCGCCGCCCCAACGGCGGCGGGTGTCTTTTGAAGATTTCCCCCACGTTAAAAAAAAAAAAAAAAAAAAAAAAAAAAAAAAAAAAAGGGTTAGGTCTGGGTTAGGTCTGGGTTAGGTCTGGGTTAGGTCTGGGTTAGGTCTCCAGTAGGGAGTCGATCGTGTCTGGGTCCGACCTGGACACTTCCGACATGGAGATGGACTTCGGTGAATCCTCGGGAGGAGCGTCGTTCTACTCCTACGACAAGAGCAGAGAAAATAAAATGCTCAAAGCAGAGCTCGCCAATCTCAAGACTGAGCTGAGCACTTGCAGGCAGCAGCTGCTCTGTTTAACAGAACAACTCGAGGCGCTGACGGCAAGGCCACTCGTGCCAAAGGACACGGCTCCTCCACCGGTACCCGTGACCCCTTCCTTGGACGCAGAGGCGCTAAAGGGGCTGATCACCGAAGTCGTTAGAGAGGTGCTAGGGACACCGGAGATGGCGGCCTTTCACTCCGCCACCTCCAAATCAGGGGCATACCCGGCACGCCGGAAGGCGAATCGCGCGAGGGCTCGCAGAAATGCAACCTCCCATGAAGGGAGCACTCAAACGTGCACCGAGGCGGAGGACGAGTCTTCTCCACCAGCGCCGGTTCCAACGACTTCGCAGACGCCGAGGGACGAACAGCCTTGGGTGGACGTCCCCTTTAGGAGGGCGAGACGGTGTACTCTCGGCCGTTTTGGCTGGCCCGAAACCACCGGAGCAGGACAAGGCGAAGAAGAAGGCCACGGAGGCAACCCCGAAGCCTCGACCCAGGAGGGCGCCTCGGAAGCGACCCGACGCGGTACTCGTCAAGATAGACGAAAAGAAGAAGTCTTACGTTGATGTGTTGAAGGACATCCGTAAGAAAAGCGACTTCGGGACGGTACAGGTGATGTGCCACCGGAAAACGCGTGACGGAGACCTCCTCATCGAGGTGGACAAAGGGGAAGGTAACGTGCAATCGGCCGCAAAGGAGTTGCAGCGTGTCCTTGGCGACGGGGTCGAAACAAGGATTTTGCGGGAGCATCGCGACTTCGAGGTAAGAGACCTCGATGAGCTTACTGAAAGGCGGAGGTCGAGGACGCTGTTCGGGCGTTACTCCCCCCGATGCGAACGTCTCCGTAAAGACCATGAGGAATGGTTTCGGCGGGTGCAAAATTGCACATGGTGTGTGTGTGTGTGCAGCGCACGTGTTCTAGAGGTTGCTACCCGGGTGCGCGTCGGGTTTGTCCATGGACGTATCCGTCTCCTGCCGCCGATAATACGGTGCTACCGGTGCCATCACTTTGGCCATATGGCGGTCAGGTGTACAAGGGCCACAAAAGACGTGTGTCGTAAGTGTGGTACGGAGGGCCATAAGTTGCCAGAGTGCAAGGCCGACTATAAGTGTGTGTGCGGAGAAAGTGTGTGGACAGCGGGCATCTTGCGGGATCAGCGAGGTGCCCCGCTTACATGGCACTTCTGGAGAAGTGGCGGCCTCCTTAGGGAGCTAATTGGTGTTAGTAGACTGTTCCCCATGAAGTAATGCCTAATGGGTGATTCCGTGGGGAACAAGGCGTCCTAAGGGGGCAGCAAGGGAGGGTTTTAGTGGGTAGGGGACGCGTTTACCGTCCTAATCCCGTAAGTACCCGGCGCATGGCCGCACTCGGTTTCGGGTGCGGACGTGCGCCGGGTGTGCGTAAATGCATTTCCCTTCCTTCCACAAAAAAAAAAAAAAAAAAAAAAAAAAAAAAAAAAAAAAAAAAAAAAACGGTCTGGGTTAGGTCTGGGTTAGGTCTCTCGGTCCGCGGGGTCCTGGGAAAGTGGACCGATTACAGGCCAACCCCCGAGGACCGGCCGAACCTCGGGGCGTATAAGGCTTGCCCGGGTCGGGGCTGAGGGCCCGGGTCGACCATCTTCTTACCCCATGGACTTGATTGGCGGGGCGAGGCTTCGGCCAACCCCTGCCGTGTATGAATATGATGGCCACCAAAACTAATAAATTAATCGAGGAAGAGGAGAGAAAGAAGTCAGGGAAGACCGCCACTCCAAAGGATTCAACTGGAGGAGAGACAGAAGCCGTGGTGAAGTTCCCCATGGACCCGCCCCAATATAACAGCAGAGGCGGGATACGAGTAGAGAGGCTTGAGGGAGAGACCGATTCGGCGTACCGCTCACGCCGGGCTAAACTAGGTATTGCCGCGAAAAAAGCAAGTGCATCGGCAAACCCGGCTAACGCCCGCAAGGAGGTAACTAACTCCGGGGAAGAGAGCGAAGAAAACTTCTATACCCCGAGAGAGAGACCGAAGAGGCTCCGAACAAGCCCAGGCACACCGCCACGAACGCTGACAGGAAGGAAACTCCATAAAAAATCACTGAGTGCCGAACTGGAGCGTGCTGAGGAGTCCGAAGATGCCATCAGAGCTTCGGAAGAGGATGAAGAGGCGCGTAGTATCCTGGCTACAAATGTGCTGTTGGGGAAGGAGGCCCCGGCTGAGAAAGGGTCACCGAAGGTAGCGAGCAAGGAATTCCTGCTACGCTTGCTTGAGGAGGAGCGGGCGTCCAACGCAATCCTCAAGAAAGAAATTGAGGACGGTAAGAAGGAACGGCTGCTGCTACAGGATAACATCGCCGCGCTGAATAAACAGCTGGAGGAGCTACGTTCCCTTCTACAACAGGCCGTCCAAAACAAACAAGCTACTAGCTTGATGATAAGGGACGAAATAAGGGAGGCCCTTACGGATCTCATGCTGCTGAATCCTGGACAACCGGCGGTGCAGCCATCCAACCAAAGTGCTGTACAAGAGGCGAAAAGAAACACCGCAAAAACAAGAGCGGCAAGCCAAGACAAAAGGAGAGCGGACCAGACAGATAGCCCTGTACGCGTGGACAATATGTCTCCGGTGTCGGCGGATATCCAGAAATTAATGAACATGGTTGCAGCAGATAATGCGAGAGCACTGGCCATCGCCAACCAACAGACTCCCTCGGAGAACAGCCTACAGTGCGAAAGCACCAGCGGTTTCCGTGCAGATCTGTTGCCTGCTGTCCGGCAAAACGTGAGCGAGAGGATGAATTTAGCCGACTGGACGCTGGTGTCTTCGCGCAAGAAGAAAAACAGAGATGCGAAGGCAGCGGAGGTGTCTAACCAGCCGAAGTCCCTGATCAAATCGACGAAACCGCAAAGGCGAAGACCTCTTGGGGAAGCCATTGCAGTCCAAACGAGTGACAAGAAAACCTTCGCTGATGCATTGAAAAAGGTGAAGGAAGGACTCGGGCCAGACGTGCCTGGCATTAAAGCTATTAGGAAAACCATGGCCGGCAATCTGCTCTTTGAGTTCAACCCGAAGGCAGACGCAGCCACGTGCCTGGCACAGATTAAGGGAGCCCTGGGTGAACAGTTTTCCGTCAAAAGACTACAGGGTAGATCGGTGATCGAGATCCGCGACATCGCGCCCCTCACTGAGCCGGCGGAAGTGGTTACGGCAGTTAAAGAACTGGGCGAATCGGTACAAGATGGGGAAGTTATATGTAGGGTGCTCCGGGAAGGCCCGAGAGCAAATATGTACGCGGTGATTGAGGCACCAAACCAAATCGCTGACCTCGTGAGTAAATCAGGGCGGATAAAGATAGGGTGGGTGATGTGCAGAGCACGCGCCATCCCCAACATCACCCGATGCTATAAATGTCACAATCTTGGACATATGGCCCGTAATTGTGCGAACGTCTCAGGGGACAAAGTAGTGTGCCGAAAGTGTGGAAACGAAGGCCACACGATGGATAAATGTACAGCTATGCCTAAATGCTGCTTGTGTGCAAAACGGGGACTGGACGAGGCACTGATTGGACACGTGGCAGCTTCCTTCCGATGCCCCACTTACAGAGATGAGGTGGCTGCAAAAACACAGCGCAGCAACGGCAAAATACAATAATGGCGGTCTCCACGATCCTCCAGGTGAACTTAAATAGATGCTGGGAAGCGGATACTCTGTTGGAACAGGCACTCGTCTCTAAAACAATCGACGTCGCTTTTATCTCCGAACCAATTAACGCCCAACGGAGAAATGGATGGTACTACGACCTGAATAAGAAAGCGGCGCTATGGTACAACAACAAAACCATAGGTGTATTGGACCCCCCAGAAATGGTATTCCAAGGAGACGGGCTCATTGCTGTAAAAATAGACGGCATTGTGTATACGAGCGTATACCTATCACCAAATGACCCATGGCCCGTCTTTGAACAGCGTCTCCAAGACTTGGAAGATATAGCAAGAGTATATGCGACTCAAGATATGATGATGGTTGGGGATTTTAACGCCTCCTCCCCGCTGTGGGGGTCAAAAACACAAAACAAACGTGGTGACGAAGTGGCCGGGCTGTGCGGGAAGTATGGCCTCATACCCGTTCGGAGCAAAGGCAGAGCAACTTATGAGGCGAGAGGTAAATCTTCCCTAATTGACATAGCCATCTGCTCTCCCAACATGTA
This sequence comes from Cryptocheilus praepositus, assembly GCA_033815515.1. Classification (NCBI taxonomy): domain Eukaryota; kingdom Metazoa; phylum Arthropoda; class Insecta; order Hymenoptera; family Pompilidae; genus Cryptocheilus; species Cryptocheilus praepositus. Next base: position 216,185 of record JAWWQZ010000184.1, on the reverse strand, counting down.
TAGCCGGATGGTCAAAAGTGAAATCCTGGACGAATATAATGCGTCGGATCACAAATACCTGATCCATACTTTCACGCCAAAAGGTGGTATCTCACAGGCAATTACATCAAGACCTGCCATGGCAGAAGGAAAGTTCGTACTGGGAAGATTTGCGGACCTGTATCGAAAAGCGACCATCAAAGGACACCTGGAGATGCATCGGAATCCAAATGCAGGCAACATCATGAGGTATGTCAGCGCGGTAAATGAAATTGCTGGGGAGGCAAGGAAACCGGCTCACCCTGCACTAGTGGGAAAACCAGCGATATGGTGGTGGAACAGTAGTATAGCTAATTTACGTAAAACTGCCCAATGCATGCGCAGAAAGCTCCAAAGGGCGTATAAAAGTAAGAAGCCGGCAAATGTTATAGAGAGCCTGACGGAGAATTTTAAGACCTCTAGGCGCCAACTAAAAAAGGCGATTAAAGATTCAAAAACCCAGGGCTGGCTGAAATACTTAAACATTTTAGATACGGACCCATGGGGACGACCTTACAAAATGGTCATCAGCGCTCTCAAAGGTAAAAGCATCACGCCGAAACTAAAATCTGACACGGCAAAGTGCATCATTAAGGAGCTTTTTGTTACCTGCCCTGAAGGACAACGCGCAGATATTGGAGCCCACGGTTATCGTCCGGAAGATAGCGATGTCCAAATCACGGAGAGGGACATTCGAGAGGCCATCTGCAAGATGCAGGAGAAAGCGCCAGGTCTAGATAAGATACCAGTAGCTGCTATCAAATGGATCACCGATAACGATCCAGTAAACTTGGCCCGCGCTTTTGGGGGCTAGCGGACAGAGAATATTTCCCGGAAGAATGGAAAAAGGGGCGGCTCATCCTTGTCCCTAAAAAAGCAGCAGCTAACAAAAAACAGGGCTGGCGACCTCTATGTATCATGTCGAATTGGGCTAAACTGTACGAACATGTTATCAAGAATAAAATCATGGACAGAGTTAAATTTGCGAGCAACCAATACGGCTTTTGTAAAGGGAGAAGTACAGTAGGTGCCATATTTGAGCTCCTGGACGCGTGGAACAGGGCAAAGATAAATGGCAAGCATTGTCTTATTGCCACAATAGACGTGCGTAATGCCTTTAACACCATCACCTGGGCAAGTATTCTTAAAGAAGCCTCCCAACGCTCCCTCCCGGGAAAGTTAATCAAACTATTAGAATCGTACCTAAGGGACCGGAAAATTGTATATGCGGCATCGGACGCAGAAATTGAAGTAGAAGTGTTTGCGGGTGTTCCTCAGGGATCGGTTCTTGGACCTACCTTGTGGAACATGGTCTATGACTCGTTGCTTCAAATGAAGACCCCAAAAGGCATACAGCTAATCGGGTATGCTGACGATGTCGCGATAGTTGCGGTGGACGCAAACCTGGAAAACCTAAAAAGTAAACTTAGTGATACTCTGAAAGATATTAGTGCATGGTTCAGGGAACAGAAAATGGATATGGCATCTGAAAAGACAGAAATGGTCCTTCTAACTGGGAGGAAAATAAAAGAACCCATCTGGATAGAGCACGAAGGTACCACTATAAAAGCTACCAGAGCACTACGATATCTGGGTGTCAACGTAGAAGGAAACCAACGGTTCAGGAGCCACGTCACCAGCACGTGTGAACGCTCCCTTAGGGTAACAGGAGCCCTAGCCCGTATATCACCCAATATTGGTGGAGGCAGCTACACTAGCAGGATGCTCCATTATCGTACAAGTGAGGCAGTTGTTCTCTACGCAGCACCGATTTGGGCCACCGAAATGTGCCTGTCTCACAACGCTAAAGATATCAATAGGGCACAAAAAGCTGCACTCACAAGAGTAATAAGAGCATATAGGACGGTGTCGCTGGATGCCCTGTGTGTACTCTCAGGGTGTCTGCCAACCACGATCCTCGCTCACGAACGACGCAGAATTTACACGAGGCTTCGAAATTCGAACATGACGAAAAAAGACCTCGAAAACGTCAAAAAGGAAGAAAGAGAAGCGTCGTTGCGTACTTGGCAAACTCAATGGGAAAAAGCGACAACGGGAAGGTGGACATACACCCTCATACAAAATATTAGGGAATGGAGTAGCTGGGGCCCTAGAGTCATGAACTACCATCTGACGCAAGTTTTCACAGGTCATGGGTGCTTCGCGGCATACCTGACGAAAATTAACAAAAGAACTTCCCCACTGTGCTGGTATGGGTGTGACAAGGAAGACAACCCGGAACACACATTGTTTGAGTGTGCGAAATTCCACCTTGAAAGAGAGGAAATGCTAATAGTAACGGGACCTCTCACGAAGCAAAATTTCGTGACTGTATTAAAAGAACAACAATACAGGGGCGCAGTGGTGAAGTACATCAATGCCGTAATGAGAGCAAAGGAGAACACCGAGCGTGAATGGGAGAGAACGGGAAAAATGATAAACCGTTAGCTGACAACAAATCATCAATCAGTAAAGAAATGTAGCGCAGTGAGCGCACACAGTCCGTAAGCGGAGGGCAATCCACTGACCTCCCCTGAAGAAATGGTCTAACGATTGTACCGGGGGTAGGTCAGGCCCGCAAAGAAACGAAAACAGAGGTGGGGTTTTTAGTTGGTAGACCTATTATAGGGAGTCCAACACTACCCGGCGCACAACAACTTAGCCGGGTGTGCGTAACGCATTTTCCCCCCTCTTAAAAAAAAAAAAAAAAAAAAAAAAAAAAAAAAAAAAAAAAAAAAAAAAAAAGTCTGGGTTAGGTCTGGGTTAGGTCTGGGTTAGGTCTGGGTTAGGTCTCCACGGCTCGGTCCGCTTCGGCGGAGGCCTTGCGTGGGCAACCGAGCGCGTCCCCGGGTTGCGGATAGGGGAACGCCCTTCATTGTCATGGTTCTTTGAAGGGTAGCTGCGAAATAAGCGGGGGTAACCCCGACGAATAAGCAGCCGCGGACAGCACGCCGGTTTGGACGGAACCGTAAGCCTGGTGTCAGGTGCCGTCCCGGCGCAGCCGTCTATTTGCGCCGCGTATATCGGCGAATGGGGAGGTGCCACCCCGGTCATCAAAAAGGGCACAACCCCAGGGGCTGTCGGCCGCAAGGTCGGCAGTACGGGTGTAGCGAACCCGGGGTGCCCGAGCTGGGGATGGATGAACGCCATCCATCTCCTAATTCCGTAAGTCTCTTGGCGGCTTCAACGACCACCACAGGGCGTAGTGGTGGAACGTTGCCGTCAAGGGACCCGGAGGGCTTGCCTTCACCGGCCGGCCTGCGAGGAAGAAAACCTCTATAAAAAATTACCCTCAATCCTAAGGTATGGTGCGCGCCGAGGATGCATGGCTGGGAGGTTGGCCAGTCTTTAGCGACCAAACTCCCCTGGGGCACCTGCCGAACCCCAGGGTGTATTAGGCTTACCCGGGTAAGGCGGCTCTGCCCGGGTGGACCACCCCTTCCGACCCTACTCGTGGGAACTATCATGGAACCGCAAAAATTTAATAAAATGACGGACGAGGAGGTGCAGGAGCGGCGAGCGAGCCTCGGGGTGAGCTCGGCCGTCTCGGCGATTCGAGGGGAGGTCCCTGCAGAGGGACACAGGTGAAGAGAGTTCGCTCGCCATGAGCGAACTCGAGGAAGGTGCCAGCGACACCTCCAGCGTTGCTGGCACCTCGGGAGGCGCCGTAAAGCGCAAGAGAGGCCGCCCCCAACAACCGGGGAGTACGTGGGCCTCGCGAGGCAAAACGAGCCCACGCAGAAGCGGTCCTGATGGCGGACGAAGCGGACGCCATCAGGGCCTTGGATGACCCGACCGTTAAGGCAGGCCCCATCGTCGGCCCGCTGCGGGACGAGGCGGAGCTTCTCGCGGAGCTCCGTCACGCCCCCGCAGCGGACTATCCGCGCGGGCGATCGAGGAGGCCGCGCGGATGATCGTAACCTCCCGCAACCTCCATGGGACTTACGTCCGGAAGTTGCGGGAGGCGACGCAACCCCTGGGTGCGTCGCCACCGAGGACGCAGCGGGCCGCCTCCTCGTCCCGGGAACGGGACTGGAGGTGGCAGTGGCGGAGGCTGAGGGCATTAACGAGGCCCTGGAGGCCCAAGTTCGACCCTCATCGCAGCGGGGCGGGGGGGGCCTTAGGCCCTCCCCGCCCCGTCAGATCATTAATATGATGCGACCCCCTCCTCTCCACTTACATCTATAGAGGAGGGGCATCAACGTCGGGGTCTTTAAAAACCCCCGGCGTGGCGGTCGGCCACGTGGCCCTGGAGGACATCAGGAAGACACCGACTCCGATTGTCTTCCAGGGCCTCGTGGAGCCAGGTCCCCGCGGACCTCTCCAACGAAAGTCCCCCGCCCCCGGACGTCCCCCTCCGCCCTCCTCGGAGAACGGAGTGGGGATGGCGGATCGGGTGGCGGAGGCAGTGGAGGCGAGGGTATGGCCCGTCTCCGTCCTCTCTTGGAGATGGCGGAGCGGGCGGAGGGGCCCCCTCCCCTAGGTGAAAAGGGATCTTCCACCGATACGGAGGGTCACGTACAACCTCTTGCCCTTAGGAGGCTGAGGAGGGGAAGGTGGGGCCCCTCCCCGCCTCCCCCGTCCACATGGCAGCTCGTCCTCCCTTTAAGGAGGACGTTCCTTCGACCAGGACGGGGAAAGGCGCGGAAAACCCGCGGCTCTTCCGCCCCGCGGGGCCAATGGCGCCCCTCCCCCTACCAGGCCAGCTACGCCCCTCCTCAGGGAGGGACGTTCCGTCGGCCAGGGGGAATGGGTGGCGGTCCTGGGGAGGAAGGCCAAGAGGGCGCAGCGGACGGGTGGCTGTGGCCCCACAACCTCCCTCTCGAGAGGGGCGGGGTTGCCACCGGTGCTCGGCGGAACCCCTCCCCCCAGAAGACGGGAAAGTTGCCGAAAAGAAGAAAAAGGGGAAGACGGGTGTCTTGGCACCTGTCTCCCCTCCCCCATCCCAGTTGGGAAGAGGAAGAAGCCCCGCCTTCCGCGTTCCCCCAAGAGGGCGGCCGTATCTCTAACGGTCGCCCCGGGGAGCAAGACCTCCTATGCGGAGGTCATGCGGAAGGCGGCGGCGAATGTCGACCTCAAGGAGGTCGGCATTGACAGCTGATACCGGAAGGGCCAATCGTCGTCCATCATAGAGATCCCGGGCCCTTCCGGTACCGAGAAGCGGACGCCCTGGCGGAACGCCTCGCCGAACTCTTCGGCGGGGACGGCGTCCCGGTGGCTCCAAAGACCGCTGAGGTTCGCCTCAGCGGTCTTCAGGAAGAAACCACCACCCAACAGGTGGTGGAGGCGGTTAATAAAAGTGGGGGAGTCCGGTGGGCCATTCACTCTGGCCCAATCCGGAATGTTGCCCAATGGACTTGGCACCATTTGGGTCGAAATGCCCGCTCGCGGCCGCGCGTAGAACTGGCCGCGGCGGCCGCCTCCGCCTGGGGTGGTGCTCACCCCGGGTGGAGGTCCTGGCGGCACGCCCTCCCAGCTGCCATCGGAGCCTGGAGGAGGGACACCTCCAGTCCCGATGCCCTTGGGGGGAGGAGGGCCGGTGCTACCGTTGGTGGCACCGGTCACGTGTGCCGCATGCCGGGCACCCCGAGGTGCCCGGTCTGTGTCGAGGGGTCGCCCAGCCAATCGTGCTGGGCAGCCCAGGACGGCTCCTCCCCCCCCTCCAAAAGGAAGAGGAGGGGGGAAGAATGACTCCCGGGGGCAACCGTCGGCCGGGATCATGGAAATGCCCCCCGTACGTATCCCCCGCCTCTCCGCGGCGAACCCTGGCGATGGACGTGGACGAGGTGGAGCCGCTTGCTCCACCAAAAAAGTCCATTCCATGTTTCCGATGTCACGGGCCCATCCAGGCCCGTGGAGAAAGGGCACAGTCGTGCCCTCCCCGCCCCAAGATAGAAGAAGGGCGGGGAGAGGGACCACCAATGCGAGAGGGCCCGGGGATCCCCGAGAAGGGACCACCCTCGGCCACCCCGAGGAAGGTCTGCGTCCGCGGGCGTCGTCCGTCTCCGCCGCCGATCATTGAGGGGGCCCAACATTGGCGGCGGTTGGCGGACCCCGAAGGTGTCGCTGACATCCTCGGGAGCGATACCGAGGGTAGTGCTGACAATGGCGGGCAATACCCGCCCTGTCAGCTAGGTGGAGGCAACCGGCCGCCAACTTGCAGGAGGAGGAATGGCCGATATGCAGCCCCTCCTCCTCCAGTAGTGATCTCGCAGGCTCAATCTCAACCACCGGCTGGGGCACAGGACTTGTTTGTCCAAACCCTGGCCGAGTGGGAACTTCCTGCGGTCGCGGCGGAGCACAGAGTTCCCGATCGCCCTACTGGGCGGCGGATCTGTCCGGCTCCGTCGCACCTATCCGGGGAACTGGTCCCCTCCGTTGATGGAATGGGTGCCGGGTTCGTGGTGGTGGAGTCCAGGTGCGTCACGCTGGCCGGGGTATATGCCTCGCCCAGCCGACCCTCGTGGAGTTCGAGTCGCTGCTGGATGGGCTGGGGAGGATACTGAACCCTCTCCTGTCCCGTCCAGTGTTGGTCCTAGGGGACTTTAATGCCAAATCCCCAACTTGGGGATCCCCTAGGGCCGACCCACGGGGGGATGTGCTGGTAGACTGGTCCTCCGGTCTGGATCTCCGGATCCTCAACCGGGGATCTGCCAGCACGTGCGTGCGGCCGCAGGGGGAGTCCATTGTGGACTTGTCCTGGGCTTCTCCGGCGGCCGCACGACGTGTTGGAGCGTGGAGGGTCGCAGATGACCTCGCGACCCTCAGCGACCACCTCTACATCATGTTTGATGTAGGGCGGGTGGCCCCAGTTGGGGGCCCACCCCCCCGTAGGAGGTGGGCGCTTACGCACCTGGACGAGGACGCGCTGATGGCGGCCTCCTATACCGCGGCCTGGCCCTCGTACGGGCCAGAGCCAGTCGCGGACATAGACGAGGAGGCCTCCTGGCTCCGGGGGCAAATGGCGGCAATTTGTGACGCCGCCATGCCCCGGGTCAGGAGGGTGCAGCGGCGGGCGGTCTACTGGTGGTCGGGCCAGATAGCCACACTCAGAGAAGAGAGTGTGGCGGCCCGACGCCGGTGGACAAGGGCCCGCCGCCGAGCAGTCCGCGACCATGCGGTGGAGGCCACACTCCGCGAGGCATATCGAGACGCATCGAATGCCTTGCGGAGAGCCATCAGGGAGGCCAAGGCATCGGCCTGGGAGGAACTCCTGGGCTCTCTGGACGCAGACCCGTGGGGACGCCCGTACCGGTTGGTACTGGGCCGCCTACGCCCCGCGGGTCCTTCCGTCACAGAGAGCCTAGAACCCGCCGTGCTCCGGTCGGTGGTAAATAAACTGTTCCCCCTCGATGAGGGGGGCAGACCACCACCGGAGCCGCTCGAGGCGGCGCTGACCGCGCTGCCACCATGCGCGGTCAGCGACGAGGAGTTCCGGGACGCCGTCGCCAAGTTGAGAGGGCGGAACACCGCCCCCGGTCCAGACGGCGTCCCAGGCAAGGCGTTAGCCTTGGCCTTACGCGTCCTCGGGCCCCGCCTGAGGTGGCTGTTCGACAGCTGCCTTCAGGCGGGGCGGGTCCCCCTCTTGTGGAAGCAGGCCACGATGGTCCTGCTTCCCAAGGGGGTGGCAGGCCGGCAGCCTCTCCCAAGGCGTACCGACCCATATGCCTCCTTGATGAGGCGGGAAAGCTCTTTGAGAGAATCATAGCTTCCCGCCTCTGGGGGCATATGTCCCGTGTAGGTCCGAACTTGGCACCGTGCCAGTTCGGCTTCCGCGAGGGCCGATCGCCCGTAGATGCCGTCGATCACGTCAAGGCCCTCGTGGATGAGTCTGTCTCCCGGGGTGGGATGGCGTTGGCGGTGTCTCTTGACATCGCCAACGCCTTCAACTCCCTGCCCTGGGACAGGATTGCGGGGGCACTGGTCGACCATCAGGTGCCCCCGTACCTGAGGAGGGTTCTGGCAGACTACCTCCGGGACAGACGGGTGATATACCCGGGTCGGTACGGGGTGGTAACGCGGGAGGTGAACCGCGGTGTACCCCAGGGGTCCGTGTTAGGACCGTTGTTGTGGAACCTGGGGTACAACCGGGTTCTCCTCACCGCGCTCCCTCACGGCGTCACAGTCGTCTGCTACGCAGACGACACACAAGTGATAGCCGTGGGGGAGGAATGGGAGAGGCTGCTGGGCCATGCCGAGGCGGGGGTGGCCTCGGTAGTGGCCTCCGACCGTCGGCTGGGGCTGCAAGTGTCTCCGGAGAAAACGGAGGCAGCCAGGTTTCATGGGCTGCCTCTGATCCGGAGACCGCCCCAGTCGGTCGTCCGAGTAGGGCCGGTCTTTGTCCGGGTCGAGGAACGTATTAAGTACCTCGGCCTGGACATTGACAGCCGCTGGCGCTTCGAGGGTCACTTTGACCGACTCGTCCCCCGAGTAGAGGGGTAGCCGCCCTGTTGGGTCGGCTACTGCCCAATATCGGGGGACCAGAGAGAGGGTCCGCCGCCTCTACACGGGGGTGGTGCGGGCCATGTGCCTTACGGGTGCCCAGTCTGGGCCCCGTCCCTGGCGGCCAGGGCGGCGCAGCCGACAAATGCTGCGCCGCGTATACCGGCGTATGGCCGTCAGGGTGGCACGTGGTTACCGCACCATCTCCCATGAGGCGTAATCCCCTTCGACCTGCAGGCGGAGGCCGAGGCCCGTGTGTTTCGACGGGTCACTCCGCCGGGTCGAGGGGGATCCGGCAGGACTGTCGGTCGGTGACCTGAGGCGTCAGGCCCGGCAGCTCGCACTTAGGAAATGGCGGGCGGAGCTCGAGAATTATCGAGCCGCCCGCCAGCGAGCTGTCGGCGCGATCCTCCCACATTTGGAGGAGTGGGTGGATCGTCGGCACGGTAGGCTTACCTACCGGACGACGCAGGTGCTCTCCGGACATGGATGTTTCGGAGAGTACCTGCACAAAATCGGAGCGGAGGCCACTCCAGAGTGCCTGTCGTGTGGCGTGGGGGTGGTCGACACCCCCAGCCACACGATAGAGGAGTGCCCAGCCTTCGGGCACGTGAAGGTGCGGGCCGTTATTGGCCGAGGACCCGCCGCCAGCACTTGTTACGGCAATGCTGGCGAGCGAGAGGTCCGGAGTCACGGTGGCCTCCTTCTGCGAAACCGTTATTTCGCAGAAGGAGGCCGCCGGCGGGATCGGGAGTCTTCGATCCCGCTCGGCAGGAGAGAAGGCGGGCCAGGAGGGGGCTCCGCTTTAGGCGACCCCCTCCAAGAGGCCCGCCACCAAATATAGGCGGGCGGACCCGGCACCAGTCATTCGGGTGCCGGGCTCCGCCCGATTGAGGAGGTAGGTGCCGCTCCGGCGTCGTGTGCCGGGACTTCGGTCCTGGCCGGTCGGGAACCGAGGGCTGGGGAGGACCGCGGTTGGGGCCGCGCCCTCCCCCTGTTATAGCTTGGCCGCATGGAAGTGTGACCCTTCCATGCGGCGGAGTCAGGAGCGCCGGCTTAGTCGGCGCTCTGTGGGGAGCGTCATTTCTGACTGCTCCCCCGCGAGCACGGATTCCTCTTCCCACGACCGGGGAGAGGTCCACTCTTCCCAGTCGGGGGAAGAGGACCTCCCCGAGGCGGCGGTCCGGGTGTGTGGCCTAGTTTGGTCGTTCCCGGACCGCCGCCGAAGTCGGGCGAGATGGTGGTCACCGTGGGGGTTTTAGTCGGTAAAAATCCGGCACTACCTACCGCCGCCCCAACGGCGGCGGGTGTCTTTGGAAGATTTCCCCACGTTAAAAAAAAAAAAAAAAAAAAAAAAAAAAAAAAAAAAAAAAAAAAAATGGGTTAGGTCTGGGTACGGGGGGATGTGCTGGTGGATTGGTCCTCCGGTCTGGACCTCCTCAATCTGCCCCTAGACGTGCGTGCGGCCATAGGGAGTCCATAGTGGACTTGTCCTGGCCCGCGCGACACCACCCTCAGCGACCACCTCTACATCATGTTTGATGTAGGGGGGTATATGTGTGGTGTGTGTAGGTGGTGGGCGCTTACCACCCGGACGAGGACGCGCTGATGGCGGCCTCCTATGCCGCGGCCTGGCCCTCGTACGGGCCGGAGCCAGTCGCGGACGTGGACGAGGAGGCCTCCTGGCTCCGGGGGCAAATGGCGGCAATTTGTGACGCCGCCATTCCCCGGGTCCCCCAGGAGGGTTATACTGGTGGTCGGGCCAGATAGCCACACTCAGAGAAGAGAGGTGGCGGCCCGACGCGTGGACAAGAGCCGCCGAGCAGTCCGCGTCCATGTGCGGTGGAGTGTGTGCGAGTAGAATCGAGACGCATCGAATCTCGCCGCCAGCCTGGGACTTGTCTCTGGACGGCAATCTGGCGGTACCGTTGCGTACTGAGGCCGCCTACGGTCCTTCCGTCACAGAGAGCCTGGAACCCGTGTGCTCCGGTCGGTGGTGAATAAACCGTTATCCCCTCGATGAGGGGGTGCAGACCAACACCGGAGCCGCTCGAGGCGGCGCTGACCGCGCTGCCACCATGCGCGGTCAGCGATGAGGAGTCCCGGGACGCCGTCGCCAAGTTAAAGGGGCGAAATACCGCCCCCGGTCCAGGGCGTCCCAGGCAAGGCGTTAGCCTTGGCCTTACGCGTCCTCGGGCCCCGCCTGAGGTGCCTGTTCGACAGCTGCCTTCAGGCGGGGCGGGTCCCCCTGTGTGTGGTGCGGGCCACGTGTTTTCCTGCTTCCCAAGGGGGGTGGCAGGTCAGCACCCAAAACCCATATGCCTCCTTGATGAGGCAAGATTCTTCGAGCGAATAGTAGCTTCCCGCCTCTGGGGGCATATGCTCCGAACCACCGTGCCAGTTCGGCTTCCGCGAGGGCCGATCGACCATAGATGCTGTCGATCCGTCAAGGCCGGTGGATGAGTCTGTCTCCCGGGGTGGGATGGCGGGCGGTGTGTCTTGACATCGCCAACGCCTTCAACTCCCTGCCCTGGGACAGGATTGCGGGGGCACTAGTCGACCATCAGGTGCCCCCGTACCTGAGGAGAGTCCTGGCAGACTACCTCCGGGACAGACGGGTGCCCACAGGTACGGGGAACGCGGGAGGTGAACCGCGGTGTACCCCAGGGGTCCGTCTTAGGACCGTTGGTGGAACCTGGGGTACAACCGCTCCCGGTGGCTCCCTCACGGCGTCACGTCGTCCGCAGACGACACTCTCGTGATAGCCGTGGGGGAGGAATGGGAGAGGCTGCTGGGCCTTGCCGAGTGGGGTGGCCTCGGCACAATAATGCAAGTGTCTCCGGAGAAAACGGAGGCAGCCTGGACAGGGCTGCCTGAGACCGCCCCAGTCGGTCGTCCGAGTAGGGCCGGTCTTTCCGGGTCGAGGAACGGCCAAGTACCTCGGCCTGGACATTGACGAGCCTGGCGCTTCGAGGGTCACTTTGAACTCGTCCCCCGAGTGATGGGATGGTCGGCTCCCAATATCTGACCAGGGGAGGGTCCGCCGCCTAAATACACGGGGTGGTGCGGGCCAATGTGATCTACGGGTGCCCAGTCTGGGCCCCGTCCCTCAATAAGCCGAGATAATATACTGCGCCGCGTATACCGGCGTATGGCCGTCAGGGTGGCACGTGGTATGGCACTATCTCCCATGAGGCGGCGGCAGTCCTGTCGGGGGTAATCCCCTTCGACCTGCAGGCGGAGGCCGAGGCCCGCGTCTATCGACGGGTCCGGTCAGACCGGGGCGAAGGGATGGACTGTCGGTTGGTGACCTGAGGCGTCAGGCCCGGCAGTGCACGGCGGGCGGAAAATTATCGAGCCGCCCGCCAGCGAGCTGTCGGCGCGATCCTCCCACATTTGGAGAGTGGTGGATACACGGCACGGTAGGCTTGGACGCAGGTGCTCTCCGGACAGCATGTTTCCGGATACCTGCATAAAATGGAGCAAATGATACCATAAATAGTGTGGTATGGGGGTGGTTGACACCCCAGCCACACTACCCGGCGCATGGCCGCAGCCTTTGGCTGGGCACATGCGTGGGTGTGCGTTATTGAAAATGATTTCCCTCCCACTTGTCAGAAAAAAAAAAAAAAAAAAAAAAGGTCTGGGTTAGGTCCCCCTGCGAAACTCGGTCCGCAGTGCCGAGCAGGGGTGTCTGAACACGCCTGGTCAGGTGGAGGAAACTCCTCTGCTTTCTTCAGGAGCGATGGCTGCTCTGCTTTCTGGTGGATGTCGCAGTACCTGCAAAAAGAAGTGAGGAAACCCCCCCAGAGATTTATCGGTCTTACCCGCCGATCGAGTCCGGGTGTGCCGTACTTACCTTTCTTTTTGTATGGGAAGTGTGACATTCTCCGGGCAGCAACGTAGTTCTTCCTTCTGATGGGTCCTTGAGTACCTGCTGGGAAATGTAAGGGGCCCCACTCCCCTCGTAACGGTCCCCGTGGCTGGGCTTGCCCAGCGACCCGGTACGCCGTTCGAGTCCGAGTGGGTGTACTTGCCTTTTCCGGTGTGGGAAGCGAGGATCCATCGGCGGGATGGAGCGGACATCGTTCCTGAAAAAGCATGAATTATACCTACCTGATCCGGCGGGGGATGACATCTCTGCTGGGCTTCTTTATCCTGCGGAGGCCTTGCGTGGGCCACCGAGCGCGTCCCCGGGTTGCGGATAGGGGAACGCCCTTCATTGTCATGGTTCTTTGAAGGGTAGCTGCGAAATAAGCGGGGGTAAGCCCGTCGAATAAGCAGCCGCGGACAGCACGCCGGTTTGGACGGAACCGTAAGCCTGGTGTCAGGTGCCGTCTCCGGGGAGGTTCCACCCCGGTTACCAAAAAGGACACAACCCCAGGGGCCGTGGATCCGTCGTGGTCCGCGGTACGGGTTTGGCGAACCCGGGGTGCCCTAGCTGGGGGTGGATGAACGCCATCCACCTCCTAATTCCGTAAGTTCCTTGGCGGCTTCAACGACCATCACAGGGCGTAGTGGTGGAACGTTGCCGTCAAGGGACCCGGAGGGCCTGCCTTCACCGGCCGGCCTGCGAGGAAGAAAACCTCTATAAAAAATTACCCCTCCCCGAAAGGTATGGTGCTCGCCTAGTAGGGGCGCATGCGGATGATCGTAAGTGACGCATGCGGGGCCATGGGTTAGTTGGCCAACTAGAGACCAACCCCTGGGGAAATGCCGACCCCCAGGGTGTAGTAGGCTTACCCGGGGTGGGGCTGTGACCTCGGGTGGACTTCCGTTTCCCCAATATAATCGGAGGCTGGAGGCGGCTTCGGCCAAATCCGGCCAGTATGAAATAATGGCCACAAAAACAAGAAAAACATACACAAGGACGGATATACAGGAAAACGACATGGCAACGGACTTGGGAACGGACACTGATACAGACGCAAGAGATAAACAACAAGAAGGAACACTAAGGAATAGAGGACTTGCAATGGAGATTGGGGTCGGAGAATCTCCAGCACAAGAAATCTATTCGACACCCTCTAGTAGGGTTTTGAGCACAAACCTCGAAGGAGAGAGGTCCCCTACGGAGGTGACATCTAACATGCTGATGGAGTTATCAGACATGCTAACGGCCTTGGAGTCGTCATGTCATGAAATAGCCGATTATTTATATGAAAATAAAAACGTACGAAAGGACATGAAAACGCGAAGTGCTAAAACGGCGAATATTATGTCAAAAGCTAAAAATTTGATAGAAAGAACTATAAACATGCATAAAACCGCGGTGAGTAAAAGAACGTGGGGAAAAGAGTTAAAACAAGTAACCCAACAATTGTTTCTAAACGATAAAAGGAATAAAATACCTAACGAAGCAGGGGCCGGTGAACAAGTAGAGTCGGAGATTGAAATGGGGGAATCCGCTAAAAACCCGCAAGAAGAATTCGCAGTCAGAAATAGGAGGGCAAAGAGGAAGGAGATAACTCCTCCTATTGAAGCCAAACAAAAGAGATCGAAACCACTACTCTATTCGGAAAAGGTTAAAAGCGATAAAGTTAAAAGCAATAAATCTAAAATCGATAACATTATAAATTCGGAGGAGGAGGACGAAGAGGGGAGTGAGGGTACGTGGGAGCTACCAAGGAGAAGGAGGAGGACGGGTAGGGACAGGTATATTCTGGAGAGGGAGAATCTGGAGGGACAGGAAAGGACAAGGGCTACGCGTGTTAAAAAAAGACCCTCACCGCGACCCCGAACGGATGCAATTTTAATTAGAGGAAGAGAAAATGAAGATTTTACATCGGTATACAAGGATATAGTTACAAACGCTAAAATTGATTCTAATGCTATTAAGAGGGTAAGGAAAACTAGGAACGGGGCGCTATTAATAGAGTTGGAGAAAGATGTGGCACTGGAAAATATCCGTACTGCCGTTGAAGACGCAGTAGGAGAAGATAGAAATGTTCGGGCTCTCCAGCCTAAAGTGATAGTTGAAATTAAAGACATCGATCCTTTGGTCGATGAAGATGAAATTATAGCTAAATTTACACAGGCATTAAGTCTTAACGCTAAAGGAGACGTTGTCTTAAAATCCCTGAGAACCGGTTTTGCCGGAATGAAACGGGCAATAATAGAACTCCCAAGCACACAAGCTACCAAGATAAATGAAGGATTGAAAATCCGTTTGGGCATGGTCGTGTGTAGGCCGAAGATAATGCCCTACTTGGTACGGTGCTTCAAATGTTTATCATTTGGACACATCAGCACTGCTTGTAGAGGGGAGGCTATTCCAAAGGAAGTGTGCCGAAAGTGCGGGGAAACAGGTCATTCTTTCGCTGACTGCACCAACTCTCCTAGGTGCCTAATATGCCCCAAAGAGGACGGCCAACGACCTAGACATTTGTCGGGAGCGGCCGCGTGCCCGGTAAGAAATAAATATTTATTTAAAACAAGTAACCCTAGTAAAAATATAGATAATGAATATATTACAAATTAATTTGAACGGATGTAAGCTGGCGCAGTCACTTTTGATACAGTATGCCTGTGAATTTCGAGCGGATGTTGTTTTAATTTCGGAGCCATATTCCCCACTTGATATATGGGTGAATGATAAGGATGGGAAAAGCTGTATTTGGGTTACTGGAATGAATGGAAAGAAAAGGATAAGTGGTACCGAGAGGAAATATCATGGGATGGTTGGAGTGATGGTGGAAGAGATCTATGTGGTGGCGGCTTATTGGTCCCCGAATTGTACCCCACAGAGATTAGAGGGACATCTCGACGATTTGGAAAAATGTTTGAGAGAGATGAATATGGCAAAGCATAAAGTATTAGTTGGGGGGGACTTCAATGGCAAGTCTCCTGTGTGGGGGGGAAATAAGTCTGACCGGAGAGGCCAGCTTATTTATAATATACTCTGTCAATTTAATATGGTTCCGATTAAAGCTAGTGGGGGATACACGTTCTCAAAAAGGGGGTACAAAACATACATTGATATTTTGACTGTCGATAGAAGCCTATACGAAGTACATGCTAGTAGCAAAATTTTGAGTGTCCTCTCTGAGTCTGACCATAGATATGTTTATCATAAATTTACGTATAAAAGAAAATTCCAAAAATTACGACAATTTGTATATAGGTGTGATGAAGTCGATGATGAAAAGATAGTTCAATATTATAGGCAGAAGGCCGTAGAGATTCGGAAAGTTGACGTGAATAAAGAACTTAAACCAATAGAATTCCAGAAGATTATTATGGATACATGCAAAGAGAACTTAGGAAAGAAATGGATAAGGACAAACAACAAGAAACCTAACTACTGGTGGAGTAAAGATATTGCATCTCTCCGTGATCAAACGCATAAAGCCCGTAGGTTGGCGCAACGGGCCAGCGAAAAGGGTAGGGTCAATGCGGCTGAACTATATGAAGAGTATAAGAAAATTCGGAAAAAATTGAAAATTGAAATTTTGAAAGGGAAGGAGAAGGCCTGGAAGGACTATTGTGCGCTCCTGGATGGTGACCCCTGGGGCAGGCCTTATAGGACGGTAATGATGAAGCTGGTCAAAAAGCCACCCCCTGCGGAAATGTCCACGGATACAATTAACAGATGCCTGGACACGCTTTTTGTAACTACCCCAAAAGTGGGAGACGGGAAATTGACCCCAATTCTGACACAGTACCCAGGATATTGTGGGGAAATTAGCCCAGGGAACGGTACAGTGATATCAAGAGAGATGACAATAAAGGCTTTGGCCCGAATAAAAACAGGTAAAGCGGTAGGCACTGACCTGGTACCACCACAAATTATTAAAGCTATAGGTAAACGTTACCCGGACGACCTTACAGAAGTTTTTAATTTAATTATTGATACCGGAGAGATACCGCTAAGTTGGAAGGAAGCACGGGTAGTTCTTATTCCTAAACCCGGGAAAGATTTGAATGATCCAACCGCATATAGACCTATAAGTGTGTTGTCTGTGGTTGGCAAAACATTTGAATATGCTCTTAAAGCAGCAATTGAGGCTGAGATTGGATGTGATCCCTTCTTACCTGAACAATTCGGATTTAGGAGGTCTTCCAGCACAACCGATGCAGTGGCAGCGGTAGTACGGAAAGCGGAGGAGGCGAAACTGAAACAACGAGTTTGCGCATTAGTCACACTAGATGTGAAAAACGCCTTTAATTCAATACCTTGGGAGGTTATAATAAAAGAGTTCATGCAACGAAAATTGTCGGTTAAATTGTTGGAAACGGTAAATAATTACTTGTCAGATAGATACATTACAATTAATTCAATGAATGGGTTAATTAAGAAAAAAGTTTTCGCCGGCGTCCCCCAAGGGTCAGTACTAGGGCCTTTCCTTTGGAATGTTGTCTATGACGGGGTAATAAAATGTACATATAATTGTAAAAATGTGACGGCGATGGCTTACGCGGATGATCTGGCAGTGGTCGTAACGGCAAAAAATATGGAGGAACTTAAAAACACAATTAGCATGACTATGGTAAGAATAGACGAATGGATGAAAGAAAAGGGCTTGCAATTAGCACAAAATAAAACCGAAATTGCCCTATTGACAGAGAAAAGAATAACAAAAATTACTAGTTTTAATACTGGGATGGCGACGACTGTATCAAAGTTGGTAATACGATATCTCGGAGTCGATATTGACACTCGACGAAAGTTTAAGCACCACATATTGGTGGCAACGGAGAAGGCTAATAAAGTCGCGGGGGCGCTCTCCAGGTTGCAACCCAACGTTGGAGGACCCAAACAGAGGTGCCGAACATTATTCTATAAAGTCTGGGAATCAGTCATTCTATACGCAGCCCCAATCTGGGCAGAGGCGTCGGAAATAGAAGCGAATAGAAAATTGTTGGTGAGGTCTCAAAAAATCGCTCTGGCCAGAGTTGCATGCGCATACCGCACAGTTTCACATAAAGCACTTTGTGTGCTCACCGGGATAACACCCATTACCCTAAAGATATATGAAAGATCCAGAGTATTTGCACTGACTCAGCGGTCTAATATAAACAATCCGTATGGGACAAGGGCGGCAGTGCCTAACCCGCATGCTATTCTGCGAGCTAAAGAAAAAATAGCTCGAGACACACTGGAAGAGTGGAAAAATACATGGATGAGAGTAAGCGAAGAAAATTGGACGCGTAAATTAGTTCCGAAAGCGGACACATTCATAGCAGGGAAGGTCCCTCTGCCCCTGGATTATTATTTAACTCAAATATTGTCGGGGCATGGAATTTTTAACGTGTACAGATATAAAATTGGTAAAACTTTAAGCACGATGTGCTGGGATTGCGACGAAATTCTTGATAATGCAGAGCATGCTGTTTTCCACTGCCGCAAGTGGGCTGGTCAGAGGGAAAGATTAGCGGAAATACTGGAGGTACAAAAAATTTCTACAAAAAATTTAATTGAGGAATCGGTGAAAACCCCAGACCGATGGAAGGCGCTAAAAAATTTTGCATTTGAGATCATGAAAGAGCGCGAAAAACAAGAGAGGGAAATAGAGTATAGTATCTAAATAAAGTACCAATAAATAAATAAATAGTGGAATTAAAATATAAATAACAAGACGAAGATAAAATAGGAATAAATAAATAGTAGAATATGTAAATAGTAGAACATGTAAATAAACAACAGTAAGAAGATTTAATATGTATATACACAATTAATAAATAAGTAAATAAATAAATAAATAGTGGAATAGATAACAAACAGACAACAAGACGAAGACTTATACATACATAGACTATAATATATAGATAAACAGTGGAATAAAAGATAAATAGTGGAATAATAGAAAATAACAATATGAAGATAACAGTAGGAGGAATAAATACCTACATGCAGAAAGGAAAGTAGTCATGTCCAGAGTTGTAGACCCCACCCTGAAGTAATGCTACCTGCGGCCGGGGCTGGGGTTTCTGGGAAACGAAGGGAAACCGAGGGGGGGTTTTTTAGACGGTATAGCACGTAACACCTGGCGAGTCCGTCATAACCCGAGGCTGGCCCTCGGGTATGCGTAATTGCATTTTTCCCCCCCTCACGCACAAAAAAAAAAAAAAAAAAAAAAAAAAAAAGGTCTAACCCCAGGGGCCGTGGATCCGTCGTGGTCCGCGGTACGGGTCTGGCGAACCCGGGGTGCCCTAGCTGGGGGTGGATGAACGCCATCCACCTCCTAATTCCGTAAGTTCCTTGGCGGCTTCAACGACGATCACAGGGCGTAGTGGTGGAACGTTGCCGTCAAGGGACCCGGAGTGTGTGTGTGTGTCCGTGTGTGCATCGAGTGTGTGAATGTAGCAATCACCGGCTGGCCTGCGAGGAAGAAAACCTCTATAAAAAATTACCCCTCCCTGAACGGTATGGTGCTCGCCAAGTAGGGGCGCATGCGGATGATCGTAAGTGACGCATGCGGGGCCATCGGTTAGTTCGCCGCCTAGAGACCAACCCCTGGGGAAATGCCGACCCCCAGGTGGTACTAGGCTTGCCCGGGGTGGGGCTGAGGCCCCGGGTCGACCATTATTTTCCCCTTTAAACTGGAGGCGGGGCGAGGCTTCGGCCGGACCCTGCCGTAAGAAAAAGATGAATAAACCTAAAGAAGAGTTTGAGAAGAAGAAAAACAAACCCACCACATCCCGGACTGGTGAGGGGCTTACGGATACCCGGGAACCGGAATACGAAGGCGATGACTCCACAATGGCGGACACAAAGAGCGCGCTCGCAGAAATGGCGATCTATATTCATGGGCCGTTGGGCGTTGCATGCCAAGAATTCCTTGGGGAATTACAGAGATATGGCGAGTCTGACCCCGTACTGGGGCGGAAGGGCCTGGATGTCTGCCACGGGTTGCGGCGCATCCAGAACATGGTGGACAGCGCCATTATCACGTTCCGGCTGGAAAGGAGGGCCAACGAAGTGAAGAGAAAGGCCCAGCGACAAAGAGCGTGCGACAAGAAGACAGTGTCGACTCAAACAACTTCAGCGCCTAAGAAGAAAAGTGTGGCTACACAAATGACACCTGCGCCCGAGATGGAATCGGGCAAGAGGCGTGAGGTACCTTCGAATTCCGTCAAGGACTGCGCCACCCAGACGGATAAGAAGGCCGAGGAGGATTGCCAAGGTGAGAGGCAGATGAGGAGGGTTACGAAGCCCACAGTACCCAGTGGCAAAAGAAAGGTTTCGTCTCCATTGGAAAACGAGACACAAAAGCGCGCTAAGGGTCCCTCGTATGCGAAGGTTGCAGCGCGAGAACCTGCGAGAGACGCCGGTAGCGGCGATGAGCATCCCATGGTCCATAAGAGCCTGGACAAAACACAGAGTGTGCCGAAGACCTTGAGTACCGGCAGGAAGAGTAACCTGGCAACCCAGGCAAATGAGGGAAGAGCCAAACCGAAGACCCGCATTAGACCTGAGGCCCTGTTAATAAAAGTCCAAGAAGGCTCATCCTTCTTGGAGACGTATAAGGAGGTCGCTGAGAAGGGACACGAGATCCTGAAGGATACTAGGCGTGTTCGACGCACACGTGACGGGCACGTTCTAATAGAATGTGGCGGAAAGGCGGACGCTAAGCGCATGGCCGGGGAATTAAAGGCAGCACTGGGCAAAACAGATTGTGTCATGGCACTGCAAGAGAGGGTGGCCATCGAGGTAAGGAACATCGATCCCCTTGTTACAAGGGAAGACCTCACTCGAGATATTTGTAAGGCCATTGGGCATGCAAAAACAGAAAAAGCGGATATTAAAATTAAGGTGTTTAGAACTACCCCTGAAGGGGAGAAATATGCGATTGTTGATATGCCAACAAGCTTGTACCCAAAAACTGGGACAGGATTTAAGGTAAAAACGGGTTTGACCATTGCGCAGGCACGCCTGTTACCCAAAATAAGGAGATGCTACCGATGCCACGCGATTGGCCATATTGCCAGGGACTGCTCCACAGTCCCCCCGGGCAAAGAGCTATGCCGGAAGTGTGGCTCAGATGAGCACAAAATCGGGGATTGCAGTGAAACACCACGATGTGGCCTATGTGCGTCTCAGGGCAGGAACGAGGCCCAAATTAAACACGTGATGGCATCCTTAGGCTGCCCAATATATAGAGTTTATATGAAAGGGGGAGGTACGCCACCCCAAATAACAAAATAGGCGCAATACAAGACGTATTTGGCTGCGCATGCAGCCTGTAGGAGAAGGGCACGCAAGCGACCCCCCCTGAAGAAATGGCCTCTGGCTGATACCGGGGGGTTGGTCAGGCCCACGAAAAGAGGGAATGAGGAGGGGGTTTTTAGTGGGTATGGCCTCGAGGGCGAGTCCCACATATCCCAACAACATCTGGGAATGCGTAAGAGCATTTTCCCCATCCTCAATAAAAAAAAAAAAAAAAAAAAAAAAAAGGTCTGGGTTAGGTCTGGGTTAGGTCTCCACGTGCCTCGTGTGGTACCGTTCGTAGATTTACGAAAAAGTGTATTTTATCACTTCATGAGTGCGTGGATATATGTATGCATGTAACGAATTAGGTGGGTTAGCGTCGCGCTACCCTGTATGCATGTGTGACGAATGAAAAAATGTGATCGAATGACAGGTGTATGTGTATGCATGAGTGTAATTGACCACGGTCAATGCATGGTATGTGTTTTTTGTTAAAAACCTAATTGTTTTCCGGCTTCGGTATTACCTAGCAAGATTTCCCCCCCCTCCCCCTTTTCCCTAACCCACCCAAAATCCAAAATCCTTTATCGGTCCTTCGATCTAACTCCCCCGAAAGACCGAATCCTCTCCCAACGTTACGTAGTGTCGAAGTTGGAACAAATACGGTCTGCCGCTGTTATTCCGCGCTACGGCGTCCGCGGCTCGATTCGTGGCATCATCGCATGTACAATCGATCCGCGGCGGCTTGGCTGTGGAATGCGGCGGAAAAACATAGGGTATACCCGCAAAACAGGGTCCCCCAAGAACGACAACATAAAAGCAAGGGAGATATGCATGTATGAAAAGAACAGACTTAACTCATGATAACTTTATCGTGAGTTTAGCCTGTCGCACTATGTATCTCGACTGCGATGTCCTTAAGGCGCAACTTTTTGCGTCTTTAGGCCTCAAATGTCTTGTCGCAGGTGCGGAGTGGGTCACAAACCTGTAATTTCCTATAAATGCAGGTATTGTGACCAAACACACAGGGTTTTACTACGGGAAAAATGTGAGATACGAGCGAATTTTGAGAACACATAATCGAGCCTAAATTGATCGGTTTAAGGCACTAGCCTGTAGCCGCAATTTTTGCTCGATACACGTTAAACTTTGGTTCGACACACGGTATGGCGATGACCATAAACCATGATTTTTTTCATGGTTTAAGGCATCAAACGCATGAGACAAGTGTGGAATGCATTTCAGAAATTATCCTCTGGCAACAATGTCACGCCCCGGCATCGGAACGAAAGTTGCGGCACGGGAATGTTACCGTAACTTTGGTCGTCCGACACGACGCGAGCGAAGCGAGTCATCGCGGAGGCGAAGACCATAAATCATGGTTTTACCATGGGACGCGTTATGGCTTCAAACGTATGCTAAAGAAATAACGTGGAACAAGTGGAAAATTGTCCGCGCGCGAAGTGTTTCTCTGGCGCCACGCCGATGCGACGCGAAAATCCAAGGCATCTTGAAAAATAGGCCAAAAATCGACCGTCCCTGCGGCCAAGAAAAGCATCCTTTTGGCTGTTTTTGGTCGTAGGGACTGCTGGCTGCGCTCCCCCGCCCTCTCGCACCCCTCTGGTCGCATCCCTGTTGACCGGCATAACAACGCCATAGAGAAAACCTGCAAGAATCCCAAAAATTCCATGGTTTTGGCAAAATATTGGAGATTTTGACAAAATCATGGTTTTTGAGGGTTTTATATACTCGTAAGTACCTGTGGGAGGTTGTGTACAGCATGCCGAAAGAGATCCGTGACTTACATGAAGAGAAATCGTACCCAAAAAATTCTCCAAAAATTTTTCGGGCACTGAGTCTACATGTAAGGCATGGAACTTTTGGTATGTCTGTATAGAGGGTAAAGGGTAGTACACGGTGGCGTTTCGGAAATTTCGAAAAACCCCATATTTCCATGGTGAAAGTCCATTTCCCATGAAACTATGGGGTTTTTCGAAATTTTGATTACCCCCGTGTACCCCCCAGTATGTGTGTTGTGGCCTCTAGTAGGAATTGGCAGTGTTGGGAGTGCTTAAAACACCATGGTTTCCCCATAAACCATGGTTTTTGGGTTAATCATGGGTTTTCTGCACTCCATGTACGCCAAAATCCTCCTAGAGGTCCACTTTAATGTTACCAGTGAATGCCTGAGTTGTATGTGTCGTGTGTGTATGTGTATGGTGTGCCATGGCGTGAATGTGCCCGCATGTCATCATACATGGGTTAGTTTTCACCCGAGTGGAAAACGGTGGCGGCCTACATGCAATTTGCGAAACGAAAACGCACAGGTTATGGTCCGGGGTAAACGTAGTTCTCTACGTTTATCGACCGGACTAACCTAAAATCATATACTTAATTCATTTTAATTCATTCACGGATTGAGAATCCAACAGGGGATACTAGAAATAGTACAACAGGGCAAAAACACACACATTGAATTCATTTTCCATGCATTTCTTATCATCTCTTATCATCTTTCGTTCACTATCATTTGGCATTATCATCTATATGCGTTCTCGTAGCTGCAAATATACGTAGGCATGGGCCGAGTACCCATATGATTGCGGCATATGAGTATTCGACCCACTCGGCGCGGTAGATAGATACCCTTCAGTTATGACCTTCTGTTATAACTGAGGCGGTCGCGAAGCTGGTGGAGGCACAGCTCTGTTCCCCGGTTGTAATGCGTAAGCGGGTCCATGGGGAACAGGTGAGTGGTGGATCGGAGGGCTTTTTTATTAACACAATAGGTATTATTATTTTATGGGCACTATCACATGAGGCTATGGGGAGGTGATACCCCATCGTGGCGCGTCCCCAGGTTGCGGATTGGGGAACGTCCTATATCAGTGCATTTTTATGTTTGCGTGGAAATAGGACAGCCGCGAAATAAGTTGATTTTAATCAAACGAATAAGCGACCGCGGACAAAACACATGTGTGGTGTGGGTCTGTATGATTGATAGGTATGGGTGTGGAACGAGTGCATGGGATGCATTCGGTCCCATGGTGGATATTCCCAACAGACTAACCAAGGGTGAGAGTAGTAGCTCCCCGACCGGGTGCCAGGTGCATGTCTGTACCGAACCTCTACCTCGCCGCTCCTCCACTGGATTGTCTAAGGACAAACATACGGACAGACGACATAAGACTAGACAAAACGGGGACATTACGAACAAACGACCGGTATAACAAAACAGAAACAGGACTAAGACGGATTAATGAATAATGTAAGAAATAATACACTATTAAAACAATTAAACTCAGACAACATACTAACAATCCAGTGGGAGAGGGGAAGGCATGTTAAATTCTGGGAAAACCGCTGCCCTGGCATGACTGGAGCCTATGTTGGGGTTGAAGCCATGGTGTGCCGAATGCATGTATGAGGGGAGCAAAAAGGCCGGTTGCTCCACTATACCCTTTTACTGCTGTCAGGGGAAGGTATGGGCAGCAGTCGTCTAGCCTGAAGTGCGGGTGATCCCGCTCTCGGATTAGGCGGGCAACTCCCGCACAATAGGGGTGACGTTAAAACTTTGGTCACGTCGATGTGGGGGATTCCCACGCGGGTATATTACCGACGCTAAACCCCCTAACATTTATTTCTGTAGAAGCAACTGGTGCAGAATAGGGCAGGGCCACCCGATAAACCGCTTCACGGTTTTCTGTACTCATAACTAGTAGGGAATTTATCGGCATGGATAGCACCCCACCCGTGCTCTGGGGTCCCATAATGGGCGAAATGTCGTTAGATTATAAAACACAAATAATATGGATAACACAAATACAAACACAAACAAACATACGACTAGCACCCTTTTGGGTAATTTCTTCTCAGGTAACCTGAGAAGTAATGACAGGGACCAGGATATAACACTGGCAACATCGGGAATAAATTTAGTACCCGGGGGGAATAGTACTCCCTTCAAATCAGGGGGCCCTGTTGCCAGAAGCCCACCAACAACATCAGGAATAGTGGGCAATCAATCTGTGTATCTAACGCCCGCGCGGGCACCGTACACCTACGAGAATGTCCCGGGCGCAAGCAGAATCGGGCAAAAGACAAGTACTGGCTATGGCGAGCATAGTGAAAGCATTAAAAGCTTAAACGTCACTATGGCTGCCCATCTCTTGATAGAAGCGGAACTATACCAAGCGCTTAGCAAGAAGTTCGCTGAGATGACCAATCAGATTGATGCGACTGGCAACATCGCTAAGCCAGTGAAAAAACTATTTGGTGAAGCGAAAGTGATCCTTCGTAAAATGGAGGACAATTTCAAGAATCGCTCCGAGGTGTCTCAGGGTATAGTGAGGACCGTGCAGGAGTTCGTTGTCCCTCCAGCCAAGAGTTGCGTAGAAACAACGGAACAGGGTACGCAATGCACTCCACCTGCAGTGCAAGCAGCAACTTCCGCTATCCCGACAAGGGCCGCTAAGAAGAGAAAGATCATCTCCCCAACGCAGGAGGCCACGGCGAGGACAAGTATGCCAGAACTGGAGCCTGCAACCAATCAAGAAACTGCGGCAAAACCAGAGGAAACTTGGGCGACAGTGGCTTCCAGGAAAAGGAAAGGGAAGCCCAAGGCATCGGGGGAACAGGCAGCTACAGCAGCCGCCGCTACAAAAGCAAAAGGGCAACCAAAGAAGCCCACTCGGCCTAGGACACAGGCCATAATCATAAAGGGGAAAGGGATGACCACTCCTATGAGGCCACCTTGAACCTCTTACAGGAGAAAATTAACCCAACGGACCTAGGTGCGCCTGTCAAGAAGGTACGCACCACAAGAGCTGGAGACATCCTCATGGAGTTTGCGGCAGACTGTAAACCCGAAAATGTCGCCAAAATGAGGAATGCAATCCAAGGCGTGGTAGGTGCGGACACACCAGTGTTCGGTGTGTCTCAAATGGTACAGGCAACAATCACGGGGCTCGATGGCACTGCGACAGTCGAAAAATTACGCGCAGCAATCGCCGCAGAAATTAATTTATCCGCGGGAATAGACGAAAAAATCAAGGTTCTGGCGCTAAGAAACAGCTTTGCCAGAACCAAGACGGCACTTGTGGAACTCCCGGCGGAAGATGGCGAAAAGCTGATTTCCAAAGGGAAACTTCGGGTAGGATGGGCGGAGTGCAAAATAAGCCTGCGACCAAAAGTAGTTAAATGCTATAAGTGTTTAGGTGTTGGGCATATTGCCAAAAATTGCAGGAGTGAGGCCAATCGTAATGGCCTATGCAGGCGCTGCCTACAGGAAGGGCACAAGGCCTCGGACTGCAATAATCCCCCCATTTGCCCTATCTGTACGGAGAAGGGAATTAAAGATAACAGGCACATTGCGGGCAATGCAAGGTGTCAGGAGTTTAAGAAGTACTTAGAACAATGGCGACGATAGTACAGATTAATTTGAATCATTGTCGGGCTGCCCAGGACCTGCTGCAGCAGTATGCCAGGGAAAACAGGGCAACCATAGGGATTATTTCTGAACCGTATGGGAGACCAGGCGGGTGGCACATTGACCCCACAGGACATGCGGCCATTTGCGTCTGGGACTCCCATGCGAAAGTAGGAAAAGCAGATTGTAGTAACAATGGATTCGTAGCAATGTCAATGGCAGAATATATCTGCTTAGTTGCTACTTTCCACCAAATGACTCATGGCAAGTTTTTAATAACCAATTAGATGAACTAGAAAACTACGTGAATAACCTAAAAGGACAAGTATTAATTGCGGGCGACTTTAACTGCCTAAGCCCGGACTGGGGAAGCGCGACGATTAACGCCAGAGGCCTTGCGTTGGCAGATGTAATCGCCAGGCTGGGACTAGTCGTCATTAACGAAGGAAACAGCTACACGTTTAGACGTGGTAACACCGGCTCAGTCGTGGACATCACGCTCTCCAGTCCGGGCTTGGTCAAGTATATACAGGAATGGTCAGTGCAGGATGAATATACCGGCAGTGACCATCAATACATTAAATATAACATGGGGAAAGTGGCAACTAAGCAGAGGAACACGAGCAAGGGCTGGATAACCAACACCTTAGATAAGAATATGCTGTTATCCACCTTTGTAACAAGCCTCGACGCAATATTCAACGATATTAGCGACAATGGCGTCGAGACCGGTGTAAACCATCTTGCGCAGGCAATGACACTTGCCTGCAATTATTCCATGAAGACACGACAAAACAAGATAAGGAAACACCAGGCAGTTTACTGGTGGACGGATGAGATAGCAGAGCTTCGAAGAACATGCCACCGAGCAAGAAGAAGAGCCCAGAGAAAACACAAAACTGGCAATTCTGAAGAAAGGGACAGAATCTATAGGGAGGCTAGGAAGAAACTCAAAATCGCCATACTGGAAGCTAAGTCCGCGGCTTGGGAAAGGCTTTGCAAGGAGGTGGAACAGGATCCCTGGGGCAAGCCATATAAAATCGTTATGGCGAAACTCTCCAACAAGACAAACCCCATGAACTTGTTGGACCCACAGCAGATCCGCTCGGCGATTAATTTACTTTTTCCACCGGCAGAAAGTACAACGTTGGAAACTGTCATAACACCAGAACAAGACATGGAAAAGATTATATTCTCACTAACGGACCTTAAAAAAGCCGTTGGTAAGATCAAAGTTAAAAAAGCTCCAGGACCGGATGGAATACCGGAACTTGTATTAAAAATTTTAATAAATGCATACCCGGAGGCATTTTTAAGAATTTTCAACAATTGTATGGATCAAGGTATTTTCCCTGGCTGTTGGAAAGTGCAACGCCTTGTCTTAATTCCTAAGCCAGGCAAACCAATTGACGACCCTGCAGCGTTAAGGCCCTTATGCCTTATTAATGGTATCGCCAAAGTCTTTGAGAGACTAATCGCTGAGAAGCTCGCCACAATTACAGAAGGGGCGAACGGACTTAGTGATAGACAATATGGTTTTCGACCTGGCCGTTCCACAGTGGACGCGGTATATTTTATGCGATCCACTGTAGAAAGATTCTGGGACACTACGTGGCAGAGGACCAAGTACGGTATTTTTGTCACCATCGATGTGCGAAATGCATTCAACTCGGCTAGTTGGGCGCAAATTAACAATGTGATTGCCGGAAACAGAGAAATCCCTGGCGCTCTACGTAGAATCATTCGAGGCTATCTCTCTAATCGGAAAATTGTTTACGAGGACAGCGAGGGAATGAAGACAGTGCAAGTTACGCGTGGTGTGCCACAAGGATCCGTCTTGGGCCCGATCTTATGGAATATACTATATGATGGTTTGCTGAACATTCCAACTCCTAAAGACACATTCGTCATTGCATATGCAGACGATTTGGCAGTGCTAATGTTCCACGATTCTTTAGAGACATTAATTAACAACTGTGAGCGTATTTTATGTGTAATTGACGACTGGTTACAGGAAAGAGGACTGGCTATCGCCCCAGAGAAGCTGGAAATCGTACCCATATCTAGAAAAAAACAACTACCAAATTTTACAATCAGATTTAGAGACAATATAATATATACAAAACCATTTTTAAGTTACTTAGGGGTTATAATCGATAAGAGACTGACATTCAGGCAGCATATTACGGCAGTGGCCAGAAAAACCAGACAAGCCACAGCTGGTTTACTGAGACTGCTGCCAAACATTAGAGGAGCATCACAGCACAAAAGAATGCTTTACCTACATGTAATGCACTCTATGTTGCTGTACGCTTCTCCGATTTGGGTTGAGGCACTCGCCCAAAAAGGCCTGAAATGTCAGCTCCGATCGATACAAAGACAAGGGGTTATCAGAATTATTAGGGGATATAGAACAATTTCAGACATCGCGGCACTTGCTATCTCTGGGGCGATGCCTATTGACTACATTGCGAAAATTAGAGCTAGTACATATTTTGACGACTGGAAGAGTAGATACGGACCGTGGAAGGAACTCAGACCGTTACTCGATCTAGTAAATAAGTGCGATCTCCTCTACAAAGAAATAGAGGACAAAGCCTGGGGGGAGTGGCAAAACGAGTGGGTTACGGACAAGCGTGCGCACTGGACACGTAAGCTCATACCCAATGTGCGAAAGTGGGGGCAATTGGTAGCAAAGGGGCTGAGGGTCGTTACATTTGAGGCGACTCAGTTGCTGACAGGACATGGGACATTTCAGACCTACTTGTACCAGTACAATAAGGCATCAAGCCCCGAGTGTTTTTATTGTAGTGATCTATCAGATGATGTTTCCCATACGATATTTGACTGCATTGAATGGGAACATTATCGAAATAAATTGAAAAGTGAGTGCCAGTGTAAGGAACTTAACAGTCCAGAACAATTAAGTGAACTGATACATGGACCGCCAAGGAATTGGACATCCTTCCTGTGCTTCGCTAACGCAGTTATCAAACAGAAAGCGGAAGACGAAAATCGCAGGCAAGGCAAATGGACATAATGGGCTGAATCGAATAATCCACCGAAAACGTGAGTCATATTATACGAAATATTCTTTCTAAACTCCTATATGTGCACGAACATTAACCGTTAGACTATAAGGCTAAAGTAAACAACACAATAGGACGTTTAGAACCAAACAATCGCGACAAACAAATAAGTAACGGTCCTTCGACAAGTGTATAACGCAGGTGTAGCCAAGTAAATTGACCGTCAGCAAAAGGAAGCCTTACATACGATATGAAAACTGGGCATCTTTTTATAACAATAGTCCACAGCCTAACCATTTAAATACAAATTAACCGGTTTTTATAATATTACAAACATTTACTTTAAAATATTACAATCCTATTAACACAGTATTAAAGAGAATTCACAAATAACCTAACAACATATCGCATCTAAGCCCTCCTTCTGTCTGACTACACGGAACTTAAACGAAACTAGTTATTATATTACATTTACTTCTTGTTAATTTATTTAATTTATTCTATTTATTACATCATGACAAACATTTGTGTTCCGTAGGTCCTTTTAATAATTTAACACTTTTCTAATTTTTTATTTAATATTTAACTATTTATTTATTTTATTCTTATCTTTATGACTGGCTATATACACCTGATTATATTATATTTATACACTATTTATTTAATTATTTATTTTCCATAAAACTACTAACATAATTTATTACAATTTACTTATTTATTTATTCTATTTTACTTATTTATTATAAATACGCTGACGAAGACCGTTGTTCGTGTTCGGGTAATATAATTACTAAAACAAAGCTACAATTCTGCACCATACTGCTGCGGCAGGCCGTGGGCACGTTACAGAGGGAATTTTATAAGTACTTGTACATATACACCAGGGAAATTCGACGACAAAATGGCTGCCGTGATTAGTTCTCATGCATAAAGACACTGCATTGCCCGAAAATAGGGATATATGCAATAAAAATTGCACTTTTGCTAACCTTTGCGGGGTGCCTAGAAGCAGGAACGCAGGAATACAAGTAGGTGGCACGGCCGCCCAGCCTACCCGTAGGCAACCAGCCCTACGCGGCGGCTGAGACGCTCGCGCTCCCGTCCTTATCGACTGCGTGAAAACTCCACGTGCCTCGTGTGATACTGCCTATAAATGTTTAAAAATGTGTTTATTTCACAACATGAGTGAGTGTACGTATGCTTGTGTGTGTGTGTATGCACGGTATAAATGTGAAACACTGCATGTATGAGTGAGAATGACTTCGGTCATTGTATGCGTGATTATTAATAACAATCCTATATGTATTCGATTTCGGTGTTAACAAACAAATTATCCCCCCCCCCTTTTTCCTAACCCTAACCCATAACCAAATCCTTTTCCGGTCACTTGATTTAACTCCTTAAAGTGGCCGTATCCTTCCAAACTGTTTGCTTGGCACCGAAATCGAAGCAAATACGGAGTTGCGCTAGTTATTCCGCACTACGACGTCCGTGGGCTGATTCGTGGCATCACAGTATGTTCGATCAGTTCGCGGCGCTCGTGGTGTGGAATACTGCGGAAAATCTTAGGGAATACCTGCAAAGCGGGATTACCTCCAGGGTGAACACTGAAATAAGAATGCATGTATGTGTATTAATGAATATTTGGAAAAACAAGCCAAAATAACGCCAATTTTGACGGGATTTTGGCTTGTCGCATTAATGTTTCCATATTGCGACGACTTTAAAGCACATATTCTTGTGTTTTAAAGCATCAAATGTATGTGGCAAATGCGGAATGAGTCACATTCTTGTACATAAATAAATATGTACAAGAAATGTGACCTTTTCAGGGGAAATTGGTGCGAGTATGCTGCAAGTTCAAACCAAAACTATGCCAAATTTCTTGGCGTAGTGCTGGTTTGACACATGATGTATCCACGCCGCGATGATCTCAGATTGTGGAATTGTAAAATTTTTCGCAATTTGAAACATCAAAAGCGTGTGGCACATGGTAATTGCGTATACTCGTGCCAAATACACGGGAAATTTGTAGTCCTGAAAAGAAGAAAAATTAGGGAATTAATCAGATCAAAATTGCGACAACTTAACATTGTCGTAATTTTGATCTGACACACATTAATTCCGTACCACGATGACCTTAAACCATGATCTTTTTCATGGTTTAAGGCATCTGACGTACGAAGAAAAGTGTAGCATGCAAGTGAATGTGAGCGAAAATGAGAATCGAGCCAGAATTAAGGCAACTAAGTGTACCTTAATTTTGGCTCGACACACGGTTATGCCATGCAGGCGAAGACCATAAACCATGGTCTTTTCCATGGTTTATGGCTTCAAAAGCATGAGTAAGTGTGGTATGAACGGTATTTCAGTGGCTGCGTGCTCCTCTGGCCGCCACAATGTCACGCCCCGGCATCGGATACGACTAAGCCATGACGCGTCCCTACGGGAAGATCCAAAGCTTTTGGGCTTTCCTGGGACCGCTGAATGGCCTCTGGTCGTACCGATGACCGGCAAGCGACGCGAGCGAAGCGAGTCGTCGCGGAGGCGGTCATCGTGACGACCAGCGGCCACGTAGCGGTCCCAGGGTAGCCCAAAAGTTTTTTTGGATCTTCCCGTAGGGGCGCGTTATGGCTTAATTCGCACGCATACCAATGCTAGGAGGAAGAAATAACGCGTCCCCTGGGACCTTCGCCAGGGGGACGCGCGCGCAGCGCGTGCGTGTGGGGGGGGGGCGGGGGGGCGCGCGCGAAGCGCGTGCGGGGGGCGCGCCGCGCCGAGCTTGCGAGGCGCGAAAATTTTTTCAAGGTCATCTTGAAAAATAGGCCAAAAATCGACCGAATTTTAGCACCTGCGGCCAAAAATAGTCATCCTTTTGGCTGTTTTTGGTCGTAGGGACTAAGTTCTGGCTGCGCTCCCCCCGCCCTCTCGCACCCCTCTTGCGCCCCTCTTGCATCCCTGTTTTGCAGGTATAACAACCTCCCATAGAGAAAACCTGCAAGAATCCCAAAAATTCCATGGTTTTGGCAAAATATTGGAGATTTTGACAAAATCATGGTTTTTGAAGGTTTTATATACTCGTAAGTACCTGTGGGAGGTTGTGTACAGCATGCCGAAAGAGATCCGTGACTTACATGAAGAGAAATCGTACCCAAAAAATTCTCCAAAAATTTTTCGGCACTGAGTCTACATGTAAGGCATGGAACTTTTGGTATGTCTGTATAGAGGGTAAAGGGTAGTACACGGTGGCGTTTCGGAAATTTCGAAAAACCCCATATTTCCATGGTGAAAGTCCATTTCCCATGAAACTATGGGGTTTTTCGAAATTTTGATTACCCCCGTGTACCCCCCCGAGGATGTGTGTTGGGGGGGGGAGGTGGATTTGGGGGTATTTAGAATGCTTAAAACACCATGGTTTTCCCATAGACCATGGTTTATGGGTTAATCATGGGTTTTCTGCACTCCATGTATGCCAAGTATCTCAATGTTATTGTGAATGCCTGGGCCTTGTGTGTATGTGTATGGTGTGCCATAGAGGTTCACTTTCAATGTTATTGTGAATGCCTGGGTTTGTCGAAGTCTTGTGTGTATGTGTATGGTGTGCCATGGCGTGAATGTGCCCGCAGACCATCACATGGGTTAGTTTTCACCCGAGGGGAAAACGGTGGCGGCCTACATGCAATTTGCGAAGCGAAAACGCACAGGTTATAGTCCGGGGTAAACGTAGTTCTCCTACGTTTATCGACCGGACTAACCTAAAATCATATACTTAATTCATTTTAATTCATTCACGGATTGAGAATCCTCAAGGGAACAGATCATCGCCCTGACTGGGCGGCGGATACTAGAAATAGTACAACAGGGCAAAAACACACACATCGGAATTTTACATCATTTTGGTGGATCAGGTGCGTCACGCTTATATTGGGTGTACCTCGCCCATTGACCCTCGTGGAGTTCTATCGCTGCTGGATGGGCTGGGGAGGGTTAATCCTGTCCCGTCAACTTTAGTGCATCCCCTAGGGCCGACCCACGGGGGGATGTGCTGGTAGACTGGTCCTCCGGTCTGGATCTCCGGATCCTCAACCGGGGATCTGCCAGCACGTGCGTGCGGCCGCAGGGGGAGTCCATTGTGGACTTGTCCTGGGCTTCTCCGGCGGCCGCGCGACGTGTTGGAGCGTGGAGGGTCGCAGATGACCTCGCGACCCTCAGCGACCACCTCTACATCATGTTTGATGTAGGGGGGGTGGCCCCAATTGGGGGCCCACCCCCCCATAGGAGCTGGGCGCTTACGCACCTGGACGAGGACGCGCTGATGGCGGCCTCCTATGCCGCGGCCTGGCCCTCGTACGGGCCAGAGCCCGTCGCGGACGTAGACGAGGAGGCCTCCTGGCTCCGGGGGCAAATGGCGGCAATTTGTGACGCCGCCATGCCCCGGGTCAGGAGGGTGCAGCGGCGGGCGGTCTACTGGTGGTCGGGCCAGATAGCCACACTCAGAGAAGAGAGTGTGGCGGCCCGACGCCGGTGGACAAGGGCCCGCCGCCGAGCAGTCCGCGACCATGCGGTGGAGGCCACACTCCGCGAGGCATATCGAGACGCATCGAATGCCTTGCGGAGAGCCATCAGGGAGGCCAAGGCATCGGCCTGGGAGGAACTCCTGGGCTCTCTGGACGCAGACCCGTGGGGACGCCCGTACCGGTTGGTACTGGGCCGCCTACGCCCCGCGGGTCCTTCCGTCACAGAGAGCCTAGAACCCGCCGTGCTCCGGTCGGTGGTAAATAAACTGTTCCCCCTCGATGAGTGGTGCAGACCACCACCGGAGCCGCTCGCGGCGGCGCTGCCCGCGCTGCCACCATGCGCGGCCAGCGACGAGGAGTTCCGGGACGCCGTCGCCAAGTTAAGAGGGCGGAACACCGCCCCCGGTCCAGACGGCGTCCCAGGCAAGGCGTTAGCCTTGGCCTTACGCGTCCTCGGGCCCCGCCTGAGGTGGCTGTTCGACAGCTGCCTTCAGGCGGGGCGGGTCCCCCTCTTGTGGAAGCAGGCCACGATGGTCCTGCTTCCCAAGGGGGGTGGCAAGCCGGCAGCCTCTCCCAAGGCGTACCGACCCATATGCCTCCTTGATGAGGCGGGAAAGCTCTTTGAGAGAATCATAGCTTCCCGCCTCTGGGGGCATATGTCCCGTGTAGGTCCGAACTTGGCACCGTGCCAGTTCGGCTTCCGCGAGGGCCGATCGACCATAGACGCGGTCGATCATGTCAAGGCCCTCGTGGATGAGTCTGTCTCCCGGGGTGGGATGGCGTTGGCGGTGTCTCTTGACATCGCCAACGCCTTCAACTCCCTGCCCTGGGACAGGATTGCGGGGGCACTGGTCGACCATCAGGTGCCCCCGTACCTGAGGAGAGTCCTGGCAGACTACCTCCGGGACAGACGGGTGATATACCCGGGTCGGTACGGGGTGGTAACGCGGGAGGTGAACCGCGGTGTACCCCAGGGGTCCGTGTTAGGACCGTTGTTGTGGAACCTGGGGTACAACCGGGTTCTCCTCACCGCGCTCCCTCGCGGCGTCACAGTCGTCTGCTATGCAGACGACACTCTGGTGATAGCCGTGGGGGAGGAATGGGAGAGGCTGCTGGGCCTTGCCGAGGCGGGGGTGGCCTCGGTAGTGGCCTCCGTCCGTCGGCTGGGGCTGCAAGTGTCTCCGGAGAAAACGGAGGCAGCCTGGTTTCATGGGCTGCCTCTGACCCGGAGACCGCCCCAGTCGGTCGTCCGAGTAGGGCCGGTCTTTGTCCGGGTCGAGGAACGAATTAAGTACCTCGGCCTGGACATTGACAGCCGCTGGCGCTTCGAGGGTCACTTTGACCGACTCGTCCCCCGAGTAGAGGGGGTAGCCGCCCTGTTGGGTCGGCTACTGCCCAATATCGGGGGACCTGAAGAGAGGGTCCGCCGCCTCTACACGGGGGTGGTGCGGGCCATGTGCCTCTACGGGTGCCCAGTCTGGGCCCCGTCCCTGGCGGCCGGGCGGCGCAGCCGTCTAATGCTGCGCCGCGTATACCGGCGTATGGCCGTCAGGGTGGCACGTGGTTACCGCACTATCTCCCATGAGGCGGCGGCAGTCCTGTCGGGGGTAATCCCCTTCGACCTGCAGGCGGAGGCCGAGGCCCGCGTCTTTCGACGGGTCCGGTCACTCCGCCGGGGCGAAGGGGATCCGGCAGGACTGTCGGTCGGTGACCTGAGGCGTCAGGCCCGGCAGCTCGCACTTAGAAAATGGCGGGCGGAGCTCGAAAATTATCGAGCCGCCCGCCAGCGAGCTGTCGGCGCGATCCTCCCACATTTGGAGGAGTGGGTGGATCGTCGGCACGGTAGGCTTACCTACCGGACGACGCAGGTGCTCTCCGGACATGGATGTTTCGGAGAGTACCTGCATAAAATCGGAGCGGAGGCCACACCAGAGTGCCTGTCGTGTGGCGTGGGGGTGGTCGACACCCCCAGCCACACGATAGAGGAGTGCCCAGCCTTTGGCTCGGCACGAGAAGACGTGCGGGCCGTGATTGGCCCGGACCTCTCGCCGCCAGCACTTGTTACGGCAATGCTGGCGAGCGAGAGGTCTTGGAGAGCGGTGGCCTCCTTCTGCGAAACCGTTATTTCGCAGAAGGAGGCCGCCGAGCGGGATCGGGAGTCTTCCGATCCCGCTCGGCAGGAGAGAAGGCGGGCCAGGAGAGGGCTCCGCTTTAGGCGACCCCCCCCCAAGAGGCCCGCCACCGTAATAGAGGCGGGCGGACCCGGCACCAGTGTTCATTTGGTGCCGGGCTCCGCCCGAGTGAGGAGGTAGGTGCCGCTCCGGCGTCGTGTGCCGGGACTTCGGTCCTGGCCGGTCGGGAGCGGCACCGAGGGCTTGGGGAGGACCGCGGTTGGGGCCGCGCCCTCCCCTTGTTATAGCCCACGTTGGCCGCATGGAAGTGTGACCCTTCCATGCGGCGGAGTCAGGAGCGCCGACTTTGCAGGCGCTCCGTGGGGGAGCAGGCATTTCTGACTGCTCCCCCGCGAGCACGGATTCCTCTTCCCACGACTGGGAAGAGGTCCACTCTTCCCAGTCGGGGAAGAGGACCTCCCGAGGCGGCGGTCCGGTAGTGTGACCTAGCTTGGTCGTTCCCGGACCGCCGCCGAAGTCGGGCGAGATGGTGGTCACCGTGGGGGTTTTAGTCGGTAAAAATCCGACACTACCCGCCGTCGCCCCAACGGCGGCGGGTGTCTTTGGAACATTTCCCCCACGTTAAAAAAAAAAAAAAAAAAAAAAAATGGGTTAGGTCTGGGTTCTCGGTCCGCTTCGGCGGAGGCCTTGCGTGGGCAACCGAGCGCGTCCCCGGGTTGCGGATAGGGGAACGCCCTTCATTGTCATGGTTCTTTGAAGGGTAGCTGCGAAATAAGCGGGGGTAACCCCGACGAATAAGCAGCCGCGGACAGCACGCCGGTTTGGACGGAACCGTAAGCCTGGTGTCAGGTGCCGTCTCCGGGGAGGTGCCACCCCGGTCATCAAAAAGGGCACAACCCCAGGGGCTGTCGGCCGCAAGGTCGGCGGTACGGGTCTGGCGAACCCGGGGTGCCTGAGCTGGGGATGGATGAACGCCATCCATCTCCTAATTCCGTAAGTCTCTTGGCGGCTTCAACGACCATCACAGGGCGTAGTGGTGGAACGTTGCCGTCAAGGGACCCGGAGGGCCTGCCTTCACCGGCCGGCCTGCGAGGAAGAAAACCTCTATAAAAAATTACCCTCAATCCTAAGGTATGGTGCGCGCCGATAGGATGCATGGCTGGGAGGTTGGCCAGTCTTTAGCGACCAAACTCCCCTGGGGCACCTGCCGAACCCCAGGGTGTATTAGGCTTACCCGGGTATGGCGGCTCTGCCCGGGTGGACCACCCCTTCCGACCATACTCGTGGGAACAATTATGGAACCGACAAATTTATATAAAAAAATGACGGACGAGGAGGAGCAGGAGCGGCGAGCGAGCTTGGGGTGAGCTCGGCCGTCTCCGCGATAGAGAAGGGAGAGGTCCCTGCAGAGGGACATGGGAGAAGAGAGTCCGCTCGCCATGAGCGAACTCGAGGAGGTGCCAGCGACACCTCCAGCGTTGCTGGCACCTCCGGAGGCGCCGTAAAGCGCAAGAGAGGCCGCCCCCCAACAACCGGGGAGTACGCTTGGGCTCGCGAAAGCAAAACGAGCCCACGCAGAAGCGGTCCTGATGGCGGACGAAGCCGACGCCATCAGGGCCTTGGATGACCCGGCCGTTAAGGCTAGGCCGCCATCCAAGTCGGCGATTCCGCTGCGGGACGA
Source organism: Cryptocheilus praepositus (assembly GCA_033815515.1). Taxonomy (NCBI): domain Eukaryota; kingdom Metazoa; phylum Arthropoda; class Insecta; order Hymenoptera; family Pompilidae; genus Cryptocheilus; species Cryptocheilus praepositus. Next base: position 178,787 of record JAWWQZ010000184.1, on the reverse strand, counting down.
GGCGGAGCTTCTCGCGGAGCTCCGTCACGCCCCCGCAGCGGACTTATCCGCGCGGGCGATCGAGGAGGCCGCGCGGATAGAGAAGGTCGCCTCCACATCCCGCAACCTCCATGGGACTTACGTCCGGAAGTTGCGGGAGGCGGCGCAGATTGTGAGGTGTGTCGCCGCGGAGCACGCGCAGCGGGCCGCCTCCTCGTCCCGGGAACGGGACTTGGAGGTGGCAGTGGCGGAGCTGAGGGCGCGAAACGAGGCCCTGGAGGCCCAGGTCGCGACCCTCATCGCAGCGGGGCGTGGGAAGGGGGCCTTTACCCCTCCCCGCCCCAACACATTAAAGGAGGCGACGCCCTCCTCTCCACTTACATCTCGGAGAGGAGGGGCATCAACGTCGGGGTCTCTTCGGCAGACCCCCAGCGTGGCGGTGAGGCCACGAGGCCCTGGAGGACCGGAGGAGGATACAGACTCCGATTTCCTCCAGGGCCTCGTGGAGAGGTCCCCGCGGATCTCTCCACGTAAAGTCCCCCGCCCCCGGGCGTCCCCCCCACCGCCCTCCTCGGAGAACGGAGAGGGGATGGCGGATCGGGTGGCGGAGGCAGTGGAGGCGAGGATACTCGCCCGTCTTCGTCCTCTCTTAGAGATGGCGGAGCGGGCGGGTGAAATCCTCCCTCCTAGGAGGAAAGGGCCTTCCACCGATACGGAGGGTGGGGCCCTCTCCTCTTCCGCCCTTAGGAGGCGGAAGAGGGGAAAGAAGGTGCGGGCCCCTGCCCCGCCTCCCCCGTCCACCCGGTCAGCTCGTCCTCCCTCCCAGGGGGACGTTCCTTCGACCAGGACGGGGAAAGGCGCGGGCGGGACCCGCGGCTCTTCCGCCCCGGGAACCGGTGCCCCTCCCCCTACCAGGCCAGCTCGCCCCTCCTCAGGGAGGGACGTTCCGTCGGCCCAGGGGGAGTGGGTATCGGTCCTGGGGAGGAAGGCCAAGAGGGCGCAGCGCCGGGTGGCTGTGGCCCCACAACCTCCCTCTCGGAGGGGGGCGGGGCCCGCCACCGGTGCTGCGGCGGCACCCTCTGGCCCCCAGGGGGGCCAGAAGACGGGAAAGGGGGGGGGGAAGGGGAAGACGGGTGCCTCGGCACCTGTCTCCCCTCCCCCTCCCAACCCCATCAAGACGGCGAAGGAGAAGCCCCGCCTTCCGCGTTCTCCCAAGAGGGCGGCCGTATCGCTAACGGTCGCCCCGGGAGCAAGACCTCCTACGCGGAGGTCATGCGGAAGGCGGTGGCCAATGTCGACCTCAAGGAGGTCGGCATTCAGGAGGTCAGGTACCGGAAGGGCCAATCGGGATCCTCCATCATAGAGATCCCGGGCCCTTCCGGTACCGAGAAGGCGGACGCCCTGGCGCAACGCCTCGCCGAACTCTTCGGCGGGGACGGCGTCAGGGTGGCCCGCCCCGTGAAGACCGCTGAGGCTCGCCTCAGCGGTCTTGACGAAGCCACCACCACCCAACAGGTGGTGGAGGCGGTGGCCAAGGTGGGGGAGTGTCCGGCGGGCCAGGTCACTACTGGCCCAATCCGGACCTCCCCCAATGGACTTGGCACCATTTGGGTCAGGTGCCCGCTCGCGGCCGTGCGCAAACTGGCCGCGGCGGGCCGCCTCCGCCTGGGGTGGTGCTCACCCCGGGTGGAGGTCCTGGCGGCACGCCCTCCCAGGTGCCATCGGTGCCTGGAGGTGGGACACCTCCAGTCCCGATGCCCTGGGGGGCAGATAGGGGTGGCCGGTGCTACCGCTGTGGTGGCACCGGTCACGTGTCGCGGGCATGCCGGGCACCCCCGAGGTGCCCGGTCTGCGTCGACCTGGGTCGCCCAGCCAACCATGTGCTGGGCGCCCCGGGTTGTGCTCCTCCCCCTCCAAAAGGAAGAGGAGGGGGGGGAGAAAAAGCAGGCGGGGCCTGTCGGGGGTGCGACGGCGTCGGCCGGGAGTGCCGAGCCACAGCGCCCCCCCGTACCATCCCCCGCCCCTCCGGCGGCGACGCTGGTGATGGACGTGGACGAGGTGGAGCCGGTTGCTCCACCAAAAAGTCCACGTCCACCCCCCTCCTCCGGTAGCGGGCCCCTCCGGGCCCGTGGAAAGGGGAGGATCGTCGACCCTCCCCCGCCCCAAGTCCAAGAAGACGGGCGGGGGAGCAGTCTCCGAGGGAGAGGGCCCGGCCCTCCCCCGAGAAGGGACCACCCTCGGCCACCCCGAGGAAGGTCGGCGTCAGCGGGCGTCGTCCGTCTCCGCCGCCGAACCCCCCGTGAGAGGGGTGGACTATTGGCGGCGGTTGGCGGACCCGGACATCCTCGGGGGTAGGCAACCGAGGGTGGTGCTGACAAGGGCGGGCAATACCCGCCCTGTCAGCTCCGAGATGGAGGCCGAACCGGCCGCCAACCTGGAGGAGGAGGGGAAGGCTAACCGATAATGCCCCCTCCTCCTCCAGTTAGGGTGCTGCAGGCCAATCTCAACCACTCGGCTGGGGCACAGGACTTGTTTGTCCAAACCCTGGCCGAGTGGGGGATTGGCCTGGCGGTCGCGGCGGAGCCGTACAGAGTTCCCGATCGCCCTGACTGGGCGGCGGATCTGTGCGGCTCCGTCGCGATCGCGGCGAACTCGGCACCCCTCCGGGTGATCGGAAGGGGTGCCGGGTTCGTGGTGGTGGAGTCCAGGTGCGTCACGCTGGCCGGGGTGTATGCCTCGCCCAGCCTGACCCTCGTGGAGTTCGAGTCGCTGCTGGATGGGCTGGGGAGGGTACTGAACCCTCTCCTGTCCCGTCCAGTGTTGGTCCTAGGGGACTTTAATGCCAAATCCCCAACTTGGGGATCCCCTAGGGCCGACCCACGGGGGGATGTGCTGGTAGACTGGTCCTCCGGTCTGGATCTCCGGATCCTCAACCGGGGATCTGCCAGCACGTGCGTGCGGCCGCAGGGGAGTCCATTGTGGACTTGTCCTGGGCTTCTCCGGCGGCCGCACGACGTGTTGGAGCGTGGAGGGTCGCAGATGACCTCGCGACCCTCAGCGACCACCTCTACATCATGTTTGATGTAGGGGGGGTGGCCCCAATTGGGGGCCCACCCCCGTAGGAGGTGGGCGCTTACGCACCTGGACGAGGACGCGCTGATGGCGGCCTCCTATGCCGCGGCCTGGCCCTCGTACGGGCCAGAGCCAGTCGCGGACATAGACGAGGAGGCCTCCTGGCTCCGGGGGCAAATGGCGGCAATTTGTGACGCCGCCATGCCCCGGGTCAGGAGGGTGCAGCGGCGGGCGGTCTACTGGTGGTCGGGCCAGATAGCCACACTCAGAGAAGAGAGTGTGGCGGCCCGACGCCGGTGGACAAGGGCCCGCCGCCGAGCAGTCCGCGACCATGCGGTGGAGGCCACACTCCGCGAGGCATATCGAGACGCATCGAATGCCTTGCGGAGAGCCATCAGGGAGGCCAAGGCATCGGCCTGGGAGGAACTCCTGGGCTCTCTGGACGCAGACCCGTGGGGACGCCCGTACCGGTTGGTACTGGGCCGCCTACGCCCCGCGGGTCCTTCCGTCACAGAGAGCCTAGAACCCGCCGTGCTCCGGTCGGTGGTAAATAAACTGTTCCCCCTCGATGAGGGGGGCAGACCACCACCGGAGCCGCTCGAGGCGGCGCTGACCGCGCTGCCACCATGCGCGGTCAGCGACGAGGAGTTCCGGGACGCCGTCGCCAAGTTAAGAGGGCGGAACACCGCCCCCGGTCCAGACGGCGTCCCAGGCAAGGCGTTAGCCTTGGCCTTACGCGTCCTCGGGCCCCGCCTGAGGTGGCTGTTCGACAGCTGCCTTCAGGCGGGGCGGGTCCCCCTCTTGTGGAAGCAGGCCACGATGGTCCTGCTTCCCAAGGGGGTGGCAAGCCGGCAGCCTCTCCCAAGGCGTACCGACCCATATGCCTCCTTGATGAGGCGGGAAAGCTCTTTGAGAGAATCATAGCTTCCCGCCTCTGGGGGCATATGTCCCGTGTAGGTCCGAACTTGGCACCGTGCCAGTTCGGCTTCCGCGAGGGCCGATCGACCATAGACGCGGTCGATCATGTCAAGGCCCTCGTGGATGAGTCTGTCTCCCGGGGTGGGATGGCGTTGGCGGTGTCTCTTGACATCGCCAACGCCTTCAACTCCCTGCCCTGGGACAGGATTGCGGGGGCACTAGTCGACCATCAAGTGCCCCCGTACCTGAGGAGAGTCCTGGCAGACTACCTCCGGGGCAGACGGGTAATATACCCGGGTCGGTACGGGGTGGTAACGCGGGAGGTGAACCGCGGTGTACCCCAGGGGTCCGTGTTAGGACCGTTGTTGTGGAACCTGGGGTACAACCGGGTTCTCCTCACCGCGCTCCCTCACGGCGTCACAGTCGTCTGCTATGCAGACGACACACTTGTGATAGCCGTGGGGGAGGAATGGGAGAGGCTGCTGGGCCTTGCCGAGGCCGGGGTGGCCTCGGTAGTGGCCTCCGTCCGTCGACTGGGGCTGCAAGTGTCTCCGGAGAAAACGGAGGCAGCCTGGTTCCATGGGCTGCCTCTGACCCGGAGACCGCCCCAGTCGGTCGTCCGAGTAGGGCCGGTCTTTGTCCGGGTCGAGGAACGTATTAAGTACCTCGGCCTGGACATTGACAGCCGCTGGCGCTTCGAGGGTCACTTTGACCGACTCGTCCCCCGAGTAGAGGGGGTAGCCGCCCTGTTGGGTCGGCTACTGCCCAATATCGGGGGACCAGAGAGAGGGTCCGCCGCCTCTACACGGGGGTGGTGCGGGCCATGTGCCTCTACGGGTGCCCAGTCTGGGCCCCGTCCCTGGCGGCCGGGCGGCGCAGCCGTCTATGCTGCGCCGCGTATACCGGCGAATGGCCGTCAGGGTGGCACGTGGTTACCGCACTATCTCCCATGAGGCGGCGGCAGTCCTGTCGGGGATAATCCCCTTCGACCTGCAGGCGGAGGCCGAGGCCCGTGTCTTTCGACGGGTCCGGTCACTCCGCCGGGGCGAAGGGGATCCGGCAGGACTGTCGGTCGGTGACCTGAGGCGTCAGGCCCGGCAGCTCGCACTTAGAAAATGGCGGGCGGAGCTCGAAAATTATCGAGCCGCCCGCCAGCGAGCTGTCGGCGCGATCCTCCCACATTTGGAGGAGTGGGTGGATCGTCGGCACGGTAGGCTTACCTACCGGACGACGCAGGTGCTCTCCGGACATGGTTGTTTCGGAGAGTACCTGCATAAAATCGGAGCGGAGGCCACACCAGAGTGCCTGTCGTGTGGCGTGGGGGTGGTCGACACCCCCAGCCACACCATAGAGGAGTGCCCAGCCTTTGGCTGGGCACGAGAAGACGTGCGGGCCGTTATCGGCCCGGACTTCTCGCCGCCAGCACTTGTTGCGGCAATGCTGGCGAGCGAGAGGTCTTGGAAGCGGTGGCCTCCTTCTGCGAAACCGTTATTTCGCAGAAGGAGGCCGCCGAGCGGGATCGGGAGTCGTCGATCCCGCTCGGCAGGAGAGAAGGCGGGCCAGGCGGGGGCTCCGTTTTAGGCGGCCCCCTCCAAGTGGCCCGCCACCGTAATAGAGGCGGGCGGACCCGGCACCAGCCATTCATTTGGTGCCGGGCTCCGCCCGAGTGAGGAGGTAGGTGCCGCTCCGGCGTCGTGTGCCGGGACTTCGGTCCTGGCCGGTCGGGAGCGGCACCGAGGGCTTGGGGAGGACCGCGGTTGGGGCCGCGCCCTCCCCTTGTTATAGCCCAGTTGGCCGCGTGGAAGTGTGACCTGCTCCCCCGCGAGCACGGATTCCTCTTCCCACGGGAAGAGGACCTCCCCGAGGCGGCGGTCCGGTAGTGTGACCTAGCTTGGTCGTTCCCGGACCGCCGCCGAAGTCGGGCGAGATGGTGGTCACCGTGGGGGTTTTAGTCGGTAAAAATCCGGCACTACCCGCCGTCGCCCCAACGGCGGCGGGTGTCTTTGGAAGATTTCCCCCACGTTAAAAAAAAAAAAAAAAAAAAAAAAAAAAAAAAAAATGGGTTAGGTCTGGGTTAGGTCTCTCGGCCGCTTCGGCGGGGCCTTGCGTGGGCAACCGAGCGCGTCCCCGGGTTGCGGATAGGGGAACGCCCTTCATGGTCATGGTTCTTTGAAGGGTAGCTGCGAAATAAGCGGGGGTAACCCCGACGAATAAGCAGCCGCGGACAGCACGCCGGTTTGGACGGAACCGTAAGCCTGGTGTCAGGTGCCGTCCCCGGGGAGGTTTCCACCCCGGTTATCAAAAAGGTTACAACCCCAGGGGCTGTCGGCCGCAAGGTCGGCAGTACGGGTTTGGCGAACCCGGGGTGCCTGAGCTGGGGGCGGATGAGCGCCATCCGCCTCCTAATACCGTAAGCCTCTTGGCGGCTTCAACGACCCCCACAGGGCGTGGTGGGGGAACGTTGCCGTCAAGAGGCCCGGGGGTCTTGCCTTAACCGGCCGGACCGCGAGGAAGAAAACCTCTATAAAAATTACCCCAATCCCAAGGTATGATGCGCGCCGAGGGGATGAATGGCCGGTGGGTTAACCGGTCGCTAGCGATCAATCTCTGGGGCACCTGCCGAACCCCAGTTGTATCTAGGCTTACCCTGGTATGGCGGCTCTGCCAGGGTGGACACCCTTTCCGACCATACTCGTGGGATTTAGTTATGGATGACAGCAAACAAACAAATCGAAAGTCTGATGAGGAGACCCGTGTGGCAAGGCCAACAGCTGCCGGGGAAAAACCAACCACTGGAGCCGGAACATCTGGCGCTAGTTCGGTTGATGAGGCCGCATCAGGAGTCTTCCTGATGCCGTCAAACCGTAGAGGGGGCATCAAAGTCGATCGCCTGCCGGGCGAATCGGTGAAGGCGTATCGATCGCGCAAGAGTAAGCTTGGCCTTGCTGCCAAGCGGCTCAGGAGCAGCGCAAGCCCGGAGGTGCCGGAGGTGTCGGAGTCAATGACGGACACGGACACGTCCGATTATGATGTTGATATGTCGTCTGGGGCGGCTTCTTTCTATGACTTTGATAAGTCTAGAGAGAACAAGCTTCTCAAAGCGGAACTGGAAACGATGAAGGTCGAGCTTGAGACGTGTAGGCAGCAGCTGCTCTGTTTATCTGAACAGATAGAGTCGCTGACTGCTTCCCGCTCGGCAACTAAAGAGGCACCCGTGCCGGTCGTTTCTGCCCCATTTCCCGTTAGTAATGATGGTCTTAGGACCATCATTACGGAGATAATTAAGGAGGTTTTGGGTTCGCCGGAAATGGCAGGTTTTCGGACTGCCACCCCAGGCACGGGCCATATACCCCCAAGTGAGAAGACCTCGAGGAAGAGGCGGCGGCTGCGGTGTCCCGGTATCCCTCATAGTGGCAGTACATGCACGTGTACTGCCACTGATGAGGAGTTGATGCCGCCCCCACCACCGCCACCACCGCGTACGAAGCCAGCGCAGGAGGCCTGGGTGGAGGTCACCACTAAGAGGGCTAGGCGTCTCCTTCAACGGAGTAGCCCTGCAAGCGCACCTGTGGCGGCGAAAAGTAGTGCACCGGAGAAGGGAGCACCGAAGGAGAGGAAGAAGGCTCCGAGACCACCTAGGAGGAGGCCAGATGCGGTGGTTGTAAAAGTTACAACCGACCGCACATATCTGGAGGTCCTAAAGGACATTAGGAGCAAGGGCGTCCTCACGGAGGTGCAGGTGACAGGCCATAGGAAAACTAGGGCTGGCGACCTCCTTATTGAGGTCGAAGGTAAAGAGGGCCAAGCCGAGAAGGCGCAGGAAGAATTGAGGCGAGTGCTTGGGGAGTCTAGTGAAACTAGAGTCCTCAAAGAGATGAGGGATTTCGAGATTAAAGGGCTTGATGCCCTCTCTGAAAAGGAAGAGGTCAGGGACGCTGTCGCTGCCCTACTACACGAGTCTGCCCACGTGGATATTAAGACCATGCGCCTGGGCTTTGGTGGGAGTAAGATCGCTCACGGGGTCGTTTCGGCCCAGTATGCCGAAATACTGGAAAAGATTGGGCGGGTCCGTGTCGGCTTTGTTTATGGCAAGGTCGTCATGGTCCCCCAAATCTTAAGATGTTTTAAGTGCCATCACTTTGGGCACCAGGCGGCACGATGCTCTGTCGACGAGGATTTGTGTAGGCGCTGCGGAACCGCAGGCCACAAGATGGGCACTTGTACTGCCAAATACAAGTGCACAATATGTGCTAAAGAAGGGAAGGCGTCTGACCACCTCGCGGGGTCAGCTAGATGTCCTGCATATAAGGAGATCCTCGCGAGGTGGCGACCCTCTTAGGTCGCTAAAAAGTGAGTAAAAGGCGGCGTCCCCTTGAAGCAATGCCTAACGGTGATACCGGGGGGGCGTATCGACCTAAGAGGGTCGTACGGGGGGGGGTTTTAGTGGGTATGGGGCGTTCGCGCCCGAGTCCCACACTACCCGGCGCATGGCCGCACTCGTTCGCGGGTGCGGACATGCGTCGGGTGTGCGTAAAAAGCATTTCCCCTCCCCAGTCATAAAAAAAAAAAAAAAAAAAAGGTCTGGGTTAGGTCTGGGTTAGGTCTCCACGTGCCTCGTGTGATACTGCCTATAAATGTTTAAAAATGTGTTTATTTCACAACATGAGTGAGTGTACGTATGCTTGTGTGTGTGTGTATGCACGGTATAAATGTGAAACACTGCATGTATGAGTGAGAATGACTTCGGTCATTGTACGCGTGATTATTAATAACAATCCTATATGTATTCGATTTCGGTGTTAACAAACAAATTATCCCCCCCCCCCTCCCCTTTTTCCTAACCCTAACCCATACCCAAATCCTCTTTCGGTCACTTGATCTAACTCCGTAAAGTGACCGAATCCTGCCCAAACTGTTTGCTTAGCACCGAAATCGAAGCAAATACGGAGTTCCGTCAGTTATTCCGCACTACGACGTCCGTGGGCTGATTCGTGGCATCATGGTATGTTCGATCAGTTCGCGGCGCTCGTGGTGTGGAATACTGCGGAAAACATAGGGAATACCTGCAAAACAGGGCTTCCTCCAAGGTGAACACTGAAATGACGTATGTATGTATGTGAATACATGAATATTTGGAAAAACAAGCCAAAATAACGCCAATTTTGACGGGATTTTGGCTTGTCGCATTACTGTTTCCATACTGCGATGACTTTAAAGCACATATTCTTGAGTTTTAAAGCATCAAATGTTTGTGGCAAATGCGGAGTGAGCCACATTCTTGCACATAAACAAATATGTGCAAGAAATGTGACCTTTTCAGGGGAAATTGGTGCGAGTATGCTGCAAGTTCAGACCAAATCTATGCCAAATTACTTGGCGTAGCTTTGGTCTGACACATGATGTATCCACGCCACGATGATCCCAGATTGTGAAATTGTCAAATTTTTCGCAGTTTGAGACATCAAAGGCGTGTGGCACATGGAATTGCGGATACTCGTGCCAAATACACGGGATATTTGTAATCCTGAAAAGTGAAAGAGAAAAGAGTGAACTAACAGATCAAAGTTGCGACAACTAAAAATTGTCGTAACTTTGATCTGATACATGTTAATTCCGTACTGCGATGACCCTAAACCATAATCTTTTTCATGGTTTAAGGCATCTGACGTACGAAGCAAGTGTATTATGCATGGGATTGTGAGTACAAATGAGAATCGAGCCAGAATTAAGGCAACCAAGTGTACCTTATTCTTGGCTCGACACACGGTAATACCATGCAGGCGAACACCATAAATCATGGTTTTTCCATGGTTTATGGCTTCAAACGCATGAGAAAGTGTGGTATGAGTGATATTTCAGTGGCGGAGTGCTCCTCTGGTCGCCACAATGCCACGCTCCGGCATCGGGAACGGCTAAGCCATAACGCGTCCCTACGGGAAGATCCAAAGCTTTTGGGCTTCCTGGGACTGCGGAGTGGCCTCTGGTCGTCCCGATGACCGGCAAGCGACGCGAGCGAAGCGAGGCCACCAGAGGCCACTCCGCAGTCCCAGGGAAGCCCAAAAGCTTTGGATCTTCCCGTAGGGACGCGTTATGGCTTAGCCGTTCCCGATAGCATAGCATACCAATGCTGGGAAGGCGAAACAACGCGTCCCAATTTGGGAAATTCGCCAAGGGGGGGGGGGCGCCGCGCCGAGCTTGCGAGGCACGAAAATTTTTCAAGGTCATCTTGAAAAATAGGCCAAAAATCGACCGAATTTTAGCACCTGCGGCCAAAAATAGTCATCCTTTTGGCTGTTTTTGGTCGTAGGGACTAAGTTCTGGCTGCGCTCCCCCCGCCCTCTCGCACCCCTCTTGCATCCCTGTTTTGCGGGTATAACAACCTCCCATAGAGAAAACCTGCAAGAATCCCAAAAATTCCATGGTTTTGGCAAAATATTGGAGATTTTGACAAAATCATGGTTTTTGAGGGTTTTATATACTCGTAAGTACCTGTGGGAGGTTGTGTACAGCATGCCGAAAGAGATCCGTGACTTACATGAAGAGAAATCGTACCCAAAAAATTCTCCAAAAATTTTTCGGGCACTGAGTCTACATGTAAGGCATGGAACTTTTGGTATGTCTGTATAGAGGGTAAAGGGTAGTACACGGTGGCGTTTCGGAAATTTCGAAAAACCCCATATTTCCATGGTGAAAGTCCATTTCCCATGAAACTATGGGGTTTTTCGAAATTTTGACTACCCCCGTGTACCCCCCAGTATGTGTGTTGTGGCCTCTAGTAGGAATTGGCAGTGTTGGGAGTGCTTAAAACACCATGGTTTCCCCATAAACTACGGTTTTTGGGTTAATCATGGATTTTCTGCACTCCATGTACGCCAAAATCCTCCTAGAGGTCCACTAGTAATACTGGTCAGTATGCCTGAGTTGTATGTGTCGTGTGTATACTTGTATGGTGTGCTATGGTGTATGGATGTGCCCGCATGTCATCTCACATGGGTTAGTTTTCACCCGAGTGGAAAACGGTGGCGGCCTACATGCAATTTGCGAAACGAAAACGCACAGGTTTGGTCCGGGGTAAACGTAGTTCTCTACGTTTATCGACCGGACTAACCTAAAATCATATACTTAATTCATTTTAATTCATTCACGGATTGAGAATCCAACAGGGGATACTAGAAATAGTACAACAGGGCAAAAACACACATATTGAATTCATTTTCCATGCATTTCTTATCATCTCTTATCATCTTTCGTTCACTATCATTTGGCATTATCATCTATATGCGTTCTCGTAGCTGCAAATATACGTAGGCATGGGCCGAGTACCCATATGATTGCGGCATATGAGTATTCGACCCACTCGGCGCGGTAGATAGATACCCTTCAGTTATGACCTTCTGTTATAACTGAGGCGGTCGCGAAGCTGGTGGAGGCACAGCTCTGTTCCCCGGTTGTAATGCGTAAGCGGGTCCATGGGGAACAGGTGAGTGGTGGATCGGAGGGTTTAAAAAAAAAAAAAAAAGGTCTGGGTTAGGTCTGGGTTAGGTCTATCCCCAGGGGCCGCGGACCTCTTTGGTCCATTGCACGCGGTACGGGCCTAGCGAACCCGGGGTTACCCGAGCAACCTTTTCCCCCTTCCTCCCCCACCCCCAGGGGCCGTGGGGCCATAGAAATATGTCTCCACGGTACGGGTTTAGCGAACCCGGGGGCTACCCGAGCTACCTCCCCAGGGACCGCGGACCTTTTGGTCCTTGCACGCGGTACGGGTCTGGCGCACCCGGGGTTAACCGAGCTGTCTTCCTCTTTATACCTACCTTCCCTCATCCCCCTCCTCCCAGGGACCGCGGACCTTTTGTCCTTGCACGCGGTACGGGTTTAGCGCACCCGGGGTTACCCGAGCTGTCCTCCTCTTTATACTTACCTGCCCCCATCCCCCTCCTCCCAGGGACCGCGGACCTTTTGTCCTTGCACGCGGTACGGGTCTAGCGCACCCGGGGTTACCCGAGCTGTCTTCCTCTTTATACTTACCTGCCCCCTTTCCCCCTCCCCCCAGGGACCGTGGACCTTTTTGGTCCTTGCACGCGGTACGGGTTTAGCGCACCCGGGGTTACCCGAGCTGTCTTCCTTCCTCTTTATACTTACCTGCCCTCATCCCCCTCCTCCCAGGGACCGCGGACCTCTTGGTCCTTGCACGCGGTACGGGTCTAGCGCACCCGGGGTTACCCGAGCTGTCTTCCTCTTTATACTTACCTGCCCTCATCCCCCTCCTCCCAGGGACCGCGGACCTTTTGTCCTTGCACGCGGTACGGGTCTAGCGCACCCGGGGTTACCCGAGCTGTCCTCCTCTTTATACTTACCTGCCCCCATCCCCCTACTCCCAGGGACCGCGGACCTTTTTGTCCTTGCACGCGGTACGGGTCTAGCGCACCCGGGGTTACCCGAGCTGTCTTCCTCTTTATACTTACCTGCCCCCTTTCCCCCTCCCCCCAGGGACCGCGGACCTTTTGGTCCTGCACGCGGTACGGGTTTAGCGAACCCGGGGATACCCGAGCTACTACCCCAGGGGCCGTGGAATGCTTTCCGCGGTACGGGTCTGGCGAACCCGGGGGACCCGAGCTGGGGGTGGATGAACGCCATCCACCTCCTAATTCCGTAAGTTCCTTGGCGGCTTCAACGACCATCACAGGGCGTAGTGGTGGAACGTTGTCGTCACGGGACCCGGAGGACTCGCCTTAACCGGCTGGTCTGCGAGGAAGAAAACCTCTATAAAAAATTACCCCTCCCTGAACGGTACGGTGCTGGCCTAGTAAGGGCGCATGGGGATGAGAGTAATTGACCCATGCGGGGTCCTGGGAAAGTGGACCGATTACACGCCAACCCCCGAGGACCGGCCGAACCTCGGGGCGTATAAGGCTTCCCCGGGTCGGGGCTGAGGGCCCGGGGTGACTTTCTAATTCCCCTTTAAATCGGAGGCGGGGCTACGCTACGGCGGAACCCTGCCGTTTATGAAAATGATTACAACCCACAAAAAGAAAAACACGCAGCCGGATAGATATACGGAATCGACCATGGCAACTCATAGACGTTCAGAGGACAGTTTGGAATATGTAGATAGTGGCGAGAGTGTGCAAGAGGAGGAGACGTCACACAAATATAATAAAAGAGGTGGAATCCGCGTGGAAAGACTGCCAGGCGAGACGGACTCCGCTTATAGGTCCCGTAGAGCAAAAATCGGGATTGCCGCTGAGAAAGCTGGCTCTAGAGCGGAGGTAGCGCGCAAGGAGCGTAATATGCCACCTGGCAGAACCACGCGATGCGCCACACAAAATAAAGACGAGCGTATCAACAGTGCTCCGGAAGAAGAGGACTCCGAAAACACTGCTGAAAGTACCAAGCGTACTAGAGCACGATCGGACACTCCCCCAAGCGCTCAACAATACAAGAGGGCCGCTAAAGAACGCGAAAATGATACGTCGTCTGACGACGATGGTGTCGGGGAGATGTATGGGACCCCAAGAGGAGGCGATGGCTCTAGTGGGATTGGCTCCATCGGCACAACCAGCGGGACAGTGGCATCAAATGTCATCTTAGACGCGCAGATGGGCCTCAGAAATGAAGTTTTAAAACGACAGCTTCTGGAAGAACGCAAAATGAACGTCCAACTACTAGGAGAACTAGAGGATGCTAAGGCGGAGAGAATGAAGCTGCAGTCTCTCATTTCTGAGCTCGGAAACGAAATCGCTGGTCTTAAGAGACAACTTGAGAACATGCCCAGGGGAGAAAAGGATGAGTCTTTTGTCACCCAAAGGGATTTGGAGAGGACTGTTGCCTCCATAGTGAGTAATGTGCTGAAAACACAGGCAGCAGAACTCATAACGCCAAGAAACCGCAGCGCCGAGCTAATCCGCCCTAGAAATGTGTGTGACACACCGAAAAAACAGGGAAAGGATATGTCTCCCGTATCATCGGAGATACAAAATATGAGAGGGGTCCTCGAAGGAAACTACAGGAGTGCGGTAAAGGCCATTGCAGCCGAAGAAACACCAAACGTAGACCCGATCCAGAGAGGTATAACCAGACGGCTGAGAGCAACCTCTGACCCTACGCCACTCTCCATGGACGGCAAAGGGCTCAAGAACACGGAAGAGTGGACCATGGTTGTTAGGAGGAAGAAGAAACAGAGTAATGCTGTGAGGATTGAAGCACCCACCACAGAGAGAGCCGGACGTATCAAAAAGCAGCTAGCCCCTCCTAGAAAACGGACACGAGGGGACGCCATTGCGATAAAGGTAACTGAAAAAGCAACATTTGCTGAGGCTCTGAAAAGGGTGAAAGGCAAATTGGGCCCTACCGTGGAAGGTGTAAAATCAGTCAGGAAGACAGCTACTGGGAATCTCCTTCTCGAATTCTATCCAAAAGCTGACGCGGGTGACTACCTGACCCAAATCAAGGCTGCTCTAGGAGACGATGCCACTGTAAGGCGCCTCCAACCGCGCACCATAATCGAGATCAGGGACATTGAACCCTTAACGGAACAGGACGAGATTGTGGAAGCAGTGGCGAAAATAAATAATCAAGGACAGAACAGCGACGAGATCCGTTGTAGATTTCTGCGAGAGGGTCCGCGTGCTACAAAAGTCGCCGTGGTGGAAGTCCCCAGACAAGCTGCGGAAACCATCCAAAAAACGGGAAGAATCCGAATTGGCTGGGTATCTTGCAGGGCAAGGGAAATACCCGATATTACAAGGTGTTTTAAGTGTCACGACATAGGGCACTTCGCACGGAACTGTACAAAGGTTCCAAATGACACGTACGTGTGCCGCAAGTGTGGGGAACACGGACATAAAATTGAATCTTGTGGACAACCTGCAAAATGCCTCCTATGTACAGCCCGGGGATTCTCAGCAGCACAGACAATGCACATTGCAGCTTCAACTCGCTGCCATGTGTATAAAGAATATGTTGATGCCAAGAATAGGGCAGGGGGAATATCGAAATAGAAATGGGAGGAATCAGATTTCTTCAAGTAAATCTCAACAGATGCTGGGAAGCTGACACGCTGTTAGAGCACACCCTTATGGAAAAAGACATTGACATCGCTGCCATCAGTGAGCCTATTAATTTTAAAAGGACTGACGGGTGGTTTCACGACACCGATAAAAAGGCATCCATATGGATAAATACGCGGACGATGGGCGCTAGGCAACCCCCCCGAATACAACGACAGGGAAACGGATATATTGCTATAGAGGTGGACGAAATGACCGTGGCCAGCGTCTATCTCTCTCCAAATGCTACCTGGGATATGTTTGAATATAGCCTGGAGGAATTAGAGTCTATAGTGGCAGCAAACTGCGGTAGGGACCTGGCACTAGCGGGGGATTTTAACGCAAGCTCACCACTATGGGGCTCAAAGAGACGCGACCGACGTGGGGATGAAGTTGCCTGTTTTTGTGCCAAATATGGGCTCATACCTGCCCGCAGCACAGGTACCGCGACCTTTGAAAGACAAGGGAAAACTTCTCTAATAGATATCATCCTCTGTAGCCCTAGGCTATATAGGTGCCTGAAATCTAGTGATATCTTACCTGACTACAACGGATCCGATCATAGGTACTTGTTGCACATTTTTGACCTCCCGGGAACCTGTGGACCTGACAGCAAAAGCAGACCCCCTGTAATTGAAGGCTCCTTCTCCTTAAAAACATTTGTTAAAAAGTATGAAAGAGGATGCAGGCCCTGGCATATACAGCTACCTTCCACCACGGAAGCTGCGATGGAATATGTCAACTTTGTCAACATTTGTGCGAGACTCGCAAGAGGACCCACCCATCCGGCATTGAGAGGCAAAAAAGCAGCTTGGTGGTGGAACAATGACATTGCTCAGCTCCGCAACAAAGCCCTACAGCTGCGGAGAAAGCTACAACGAGCGTACAAACGACGGATGCCAGACCGTGACCTCGACATCCTCCGTGAACACGCTAAGGAAGCAAGAAGGACGCTTAAAAAAGAAATTAAAATCGCAAAAACCGAAGGGTGGAAGCACTTCCTCGGTGCCCTGGATAGTGATCCCTGGGGCCGCCCGTACAAAACCGTAATAAACTCCCTGCGAGGTAAGGTTAGCCCCCCATGCCTAGATAAGAGCTCAGCGCCGGGTATAATCAAAGAATTATTTGTAACTAGTAACTCAGGAAACCCAACCTGCGACATCCCAGCGCTGCCTATAGAAAGGGACGCACGAATAGAGGTTTCGAAAGACGACGTTCGAGCAGCGCTTGCCAAAATGAAAGAAAAAGCCCCTGGGCTCGATAAAACACCTGTTGCAGCGCTCAAATGGATATATGAAAAGACACCAGGAAACGTAGTTCAAACTTTCGATACCCTACTCGATAACGGCGTGTTCCCAAATGAATGGAAGGTGGGCAGGCTAGTCCTTATACCTAAAAAAAAGACACCAGATAAGGCGCAGGGCTGGCGCCCACTGTGTATATTATCAAACTGGGCTAAGCTATTCGAACATATAATAAAATTATATATAATGAAAGTAGTCCACCTCGCCGAAAACCAGTACGGTTTCTGCAAGGGCAAGAGCACGGTAGGAGCGATCCTTGACATGATGGACAGATGGAATGGCGCCAAGAGAGCTGGGAAACACTGCCTCCTGGCAGCCATCGATGTCAGGAACGCATTTAACACGGTTACTTGGCGTAGCATCCTAACTGAAGCCCGCAGACGACAGCTTCCTGGAAAAATAGAAAGGATATTAAGAGCTTACCTATATAATCGAAGAATAGCTTACCGTTCGGCGGATGATACCATGGAAGTCCAGGTACATGCAGGCGTTCCCCAGGGATCTGTGTTGGGACCTACATTATGGAATATTGTGTATGATTCGCTCCTACAAATGCCAACACCGCAAGGAGTTCACCTAATCGGGTATGCGGACGATGTCCTGATTGTGTGCGTGGGCGCAGACTTAGAAAAGTTAAAATCTAAACTAAAGACCACCCTAGACCAAACCAGTAAATGGTTTAAAGAACAAGATATGACAATAGCTTCGGAAAAAACCGAAGTCTTGCTTTTAACCGGACGAAAAATAAAGGAGCCGCTGAAAATTAGACATGACGAAGCCGACATCATGGCGAGAAAAGGAATCCGATACCTCGGTATGGTCATCGAAGGAAATCAAAGGTTCAAAACACACATCCACGATATATGTAAAAAGGCACTGAACGTAGCAGGTGCACTGGCCCGGATAGCGCCAAACCTTGCTGGGGGTGGTTTCCAAAGTAGGCTCCTGCACTATAGAACGGTTGAGGCCGTGGTCCTATACGCTGCACCAGTATGGGCTATAGACACCTGCCTAACAGCGAACATCAAAGAGCTTAACAGCGTACAAAGAGCGGCTTTGACCAGAGTCATTAGGTCTTACCGGACGGTCTCAATATCCGCAGCCTGCGTACTGGCAGGGTGTATGCCAATCGACATTTTGGCCTCAGAACGGAGGAGAATTTACTTAAAGCTAGCAAATAAGCATATAGACAAAACGACGAGAAGCAAAATATATAAAGACGAAAGACTGGAGTCCCTAAACAGATGGCAAAACAGATGGGATAATGCGGCCCATGGGGGATGGACTAGAAAACTCATCCCAAACATCCGGGAGTGGCTTATATGGGGCCCTAAAACCCTAAATTACCATCTTACCCAGGTATTTACCGGCCACGGCTGCTTTGCAGCATACCTACATAAAATAGGTAAACGGGAGACTCCACTATGTTGGTACGGCTGCGGAAAAATTGACGACCCCGCACACACTCTGTTTGAATGCGGCAAATGGGATCCTGAAAGAAAAGAGATGATGAATAGCACCGGATATATAGACGTAGCAAACTTTCTGCTAGAATATAAAAGCGAAAAAAGGAAATTTATTACCAGCTTCGTTGAGATTGTAATGAGGAATAAAGAAGAACACGAGAGGCAATGGGAACGCGATAACACCTAAAACAGTATGGGTTAGAATAATTGTTTCACTAAACGGAACCCAAAGAACGGCGAAATAATAAAAAGCCACACTTACCTGAAGATCTAAAAAAGGGATGTCTCTGAAGTACTGGTCCACGGACTATCCCGGAGACAATTTCCCCCTGATCCCAAAATAGAATGCAGAGGCGGGGTTTTTAGTTGGTAAACCTATTTAGGGAGTCCAACACTACCCGGCGCACAACATCTTTGTCGGGGGTGGGTAACGCATTTTCCCCCCCCCGCTAAAAAAAAAAAAAAAAAAAAAAAAGGTCTGGGTTAGGTCTGGGTTAGGTCTGGGTTTCCCCCAGGGACTGTCGGCTGCAAGGTCGGCAGTACGGGTTTGGCGAACCCGGGGTGCCTGAGCTGGGGATGGATGAACGCCATCCATCTCCTAATTCCGTAAGTCTCTTGGCGGCTTCAACGACCATCACAGGGCGTAGTGGTGGAACGTTGCCGTCAAGGGACCCGGAGGGCCTGCCTTCACCGGCCGGCCTGCGAGGAAGAAAACCTCTATAAAAAATTACCCTCAATCCTAAGGTATGGTGCGCGCCGAGAGGATGCATGGCTGGGAGGTTGGCCAGTCTTTAGCGACCAAACTCCCCTGGGGCACCTGCCGAACCCCAGGGTGTATTAGGCTTACCCGGGTATGGCGGCTCTGCCCGGGTGGACCACCCCTTCCGCCCCTACTCGTGGGAACAATTATGGAACCGAGACACTTATATAAAAAGACGGACGAGGAGGCGCAGGAGCGGCGAGCGAGCTTGGGGTGAGCTCGGCCGTCTCCGCGATTAGAAGGGAGAGGTCCCTGCAGAGGGACGTAGGAGACGAGAGTTCGCTCGCCATGAGCGAACTCGAGGAGGGTGCCAGTGACACCTCCAGCGTTGCTGGCACCTCCGGAGGCGCCGTTAGGCGAAAGAGAGGCCGCCCCCCAACAACCGGGGAGTACGTTGGGCTCGCAAACGCAAAGCGAGCCCACACAGAAGCGGTCCTGATGGCGGACGAAGCGGACGCCATCAGGGACTTGGATGACCCGTCTGTGAAGCCGAGGCCACCATCCAAGTCTGCGATTCCGCTGCGGGACGAGGCGGAGCTTCTCGCGGAGCTCCGTCACGCCCCCGCAGCGGACTTATCCGCGCGGGTGCTCGAGGAGGCCGCGCGGATCGAGAAGGTCGCCTCCACATCCCGCAACCTCCATGGGACTTACGTCCGAAGGTTGCGGGAGGCGGCGCAGCTGGTAAGATGCGTCGCCACGGAGCACGCGCAGCGGGCCGCCTCCTCGTCCCGGGAACGGGACTTGGAGGTGGCAGTGGCGGAGTTAAGGGCCAAAAATGAGGCCCTAGAGGCGCAAATTGCGACCCTCATTGCAGCGGGGCGTGGGAGGGGGGTCTTTACCCCTCCCCCACCCGGCAGATCGAAGGAGGCGACCCCCTCCTCTCCACTTACATCTAGGAGAGGAGGGGCATCAACGTCGGGGTGTCTTAAAAAGACCCCCAGCGTGGCGGTGAGGCCACGAGGCCCTGGAGGACCGGAGGAAGATACAGACTCCGATTTCTTCCAGGGCCTCGTGGAGAGGTCCCCGCGGACCTCTCCACGTAAAGTCCCCCGCCCCCGGACGTCCCCCCCTCCGCCCTCCTCGGGGAACGGAGAGGGGTTGGCGGATCGGGTGGCGGAGGCAGTGGAGGCGAGGGTGCTCGCCCGTCTCCGTCCTCTCTTGGAGATGGCGGAGCGGGCGGGTCAAACCCTCCCTCCTAGGAAAAAGGGGCCCCCCCCTTCCACCGATACGGAGGGTGGGGCCCTCTCCTCTTCCGCCCTTAGGAGGCTGAGGAGGAGAAAGAAGGTGCAGGCCCCTGCCCCGCCTCCCCCGTCCACCCGGCCAGCTCGTCCTCCCTTCAAGGAGGACGTTCCTACGGCCAGGACGGGGAAAGGCGCGGGCGGGACCCGCGGCTCTTCCGCCCCGGGAACCGGCGCCCCTCCCCCTACCAGGCCAGCTCGCCCCTCCTCAGGGAGGGACGTTCCGTCGGCCACGGGGGAGTGGGTGGCGGTCCTGGGGAAGAAGGCCAAGAGGGCGCAGCGCCGGGTGGCTGTGGCCCCACAACCTCCCTCTCGGAGGGGGGCGGGGCCCGCCACCGGTGCTGCGTCGGCACCTTCTGGCCCCCAGGGGGCCAGAAGACGGGAAAGGGGGGCGGGAAGAAGAAAAAGGGGAAGACGGGTGCCTTGGCACCTGTCCCCCCTCCCCCTCCCACCCCAAAAAACAAGGCGAAGGAGAAGCCCCGCCTTCCGCATCCTCCCAAGAGGGCGGCCGTATCGCTAACGGTCGCCCCAGGGAGCAAGACCTCCTATGCGGAGGTCATGCGGAAGGCGGTGGCTAATGTCGACCTCAAGGAGGTCGGCATTCAGGAGGTTAGGTACCGGAAGGGCCAATCGGGATCGTCCATTATAGAGATCCCGGGCCCTTCCGGTACCGAGAAGGCGGACGCCCTGGCGGAACGCCTCGCCGAACTCTTCGGCGGGGACGGCGTCAGGGTGGCCCGCCCCATGAAGACCGCTGAGGCTCGCATCAGCGGTCTTCATGAATCCACCACCACCCAACAGGTGGTGGAGGCGGTGGCCAAGGTGGGGGAGTGTCCGGCGGGCCAGGTCACTACTGGCCCAATCCGGACCTCCCCCAATGGACTTGGCACCCTGTGGGTCAGATGCCCGCTCGCGGCCATGCGAAAACTGGCCGCGGCGGGCCGCCTCCGCCTGGGGTGGTGCTCACCCCGGGTGGAGGTCCTGGCGGCACGCCCTCCCAGGTGCCATCGGTGCCTGGAGGTGGGACACCTCCAGTCCCGATGCCCTGGGGGGGCAGATAGGGGTGGCCGGTGCTACCGCTGTGGTGGCACCGGTCACGTTTCGCGCGCATGCCGGGCACCCCCGAGGTGCCCGGTCTGTGTCGACCTGGGTCGCCCAGCCAACCATGTGCTGGGCGCCCAGGGTTGTGCTCCTCCCCCTCCAAAAGGAAGAGGAGGGGGGAGAAGAAGAGGCAGGCGGGGCCTGCCGGGGGTGCGGCGGCGTCGGCCGGGAGTGCCGACCCGCAGCGGCCCCCCGTACCATCCCCCGCCTCTCCGGCGGCGACGGTGGGGATGGACGTGGACGAGGTGGAGCCGGTTGCTCCACCACAAAAGTCCACGTCCACCCCCCCTCCTCCGGTAGCGGGCCCCTCCAGGCCCGTGGAAACAGGAGGTTCAACGACCCTCCCCCGCCCCAAGTCCAAGAAGAAGGGCGGGGGAGCAGTCTCCGAGGGAGAGGGTCCGGCCCTCCCCCGAGAAGGGACCACCCTCGGCCACCCCGAGGAAGGTCGGCGTCCGCGGGCGTCGTCCGTCTCCGCCGCCGATCCCCCCTTGAGAGGGGAGGACTATTGGCGGCGGCTGGCGGACCCGAAGGTGGCGCTGGCGGATATCCTCGGGTCAAGGCAACCGAGGGTGGTGCTGACAAGGGCGGGAAATACCCGCCCTGGCAGCTCCGAGGTGGAGGCCGAACCGGCCGCCAACCTGGAGGAGGAGGGGAAGGCTAACCGATAATGGCTCCTCCTCCTCCAGTTAGGGTGCTGCAGGCCAATCTCAACCACTCGGCTGGGGCCCAGGACTTGTTTGTCCAAACCCTGGCCGAGTGGGAGATTGGCCTGGCGGTCGCGGCGGAGCCGTACAGAGTACCCGATCGCCCTGACTGGGCGGCGGATCGGGGCGGCTCCGTCGCGATCGCGACGAACTCGGCACCCCTCCGAGTGATCGGAAGGGGTGTCGGGTTCGTGGTGGTGGAGTCCAGGTGCGTCACGCTGGCCGGGGTGTATGCCTCGCCCAGCCTGACCCTCGTGGAGTTCGAGTCGCTGCTGGATGGGCTGGGGAGGGTTCTGACCCCTCTCCTGTCCCGTCCAGTGTTGGTCCTAGGGGACTTTAACGCCAAATCCCCAACTTGGGGATCCCCTAGGGCCGACCCACGGGGGGATGTGCTGGTAGATTGGTCCTCCGGTCTGGATCTCCGGATCCTCAACCGGGGATCTGCCAGCACGTGCGTGCGGCCACAGGGGGAGTCCATAGTGGACTTGTCCTGGGCTTCTCCGTCGGCCGCACGACGAGTTGGAGCGTGGAGGGTCGCAGATGACCTCGCGACCCTCAGCGACCACCTCTACATCATGTTTGATGTAGGGGGGGTGGCCCCAATTGGGGGCCCACCCCCGTAGGAGGTGGGCGCTTACGCACCTGGACGAGGACGCGCTGATGGCGGCCTCCTATGCCGCGGCCGGGCCCTCTTTCGGGGCAGAGCCAGTCGCGGACATAGACGAGGAGGCCTCCTGGCTCCGGGGGCAAATGGCGGCAATTTGTGACGCCGCCATGCCCCGGGTCAGGAGGGTGCAGCGGCGGGCGGTCTACTGGTGGTCGGGCCAGATAGCCACACTCAGAGAAGAGAGTGTGGCGGCCCGACGCCGGTGGACAAGGGCCCGCCGCCGAGCAGTCCGCGACCATGCGGTGGAGGCCACACTCCGCGAGGCATATCGAGACGCATCGAATGCCTTGCGGAGAGCCATCAGGGAGGCCAAGGCATCGGCCTGGGAGGAACTCCTGGGCTCTCTGGACGCGGACCCGTGGGGACGCCCGTACCGGTTGGTACTGGGCCGCCTACGCCCCGCGGGTCCTTCCGTCACAGAGAGCCTAGAACCCGCCGTGCTCCGGTCGGTGGTAAATAAACTGTTCCCCCTCGATGAGGGGGGCAGACCACCACCGGAGCCGCTCGAGGCGGCGCTGACCGCGCTGCCACCATGCGCGGTCAGCGACGAGGAGTTCCGGGACGCCGTCGCCAAGTTAAGAGGGCGGAACACCGCCCCCGGTCCAGACGGCGTCCCAGGCAAGGCGTTAGCCTTGGCCTTACGCGTCCTCGGGCCCCGCCTGAGGTGGCTGTTCGACAGCTGCCTTCAGGCGGGGCGGGTCCCCCTCTTGTGGAAGCAGGCCACGATGGTCCTGCTTCCCAAGGGGGGTGGCAAGTCGGCAGCCTCTCCCAAGGCGTACCGACCCATATGCCTCCTTGATGAGGCGGGAAAGCTCTTTGAGAGAATCATAGCTTCCCGCCTCTGGGGGCATATGTCCCGTGTAGGTCCGAACTTGGCACCGTGCCAGTTCGGCTTCCGCGAGGGCCGATCGACCATAGACGCGGTCGATCATGTCAAGGCCCTCGTGGATGAGTCTGTCTCCCGGGGTGGGATGGCGTTGGCGGTGTCTCTTGACATCGCCAACGCCTTCAACTCCCTGCCCTGGGACAGGATTGCGGGGGCACTGGTCGACCATCAGGTGCCCCCGTACCTGAGGAGAGTCCTGGCAGACTACCTCCGGGACAGACGGGTAATATACCCGGGTCGGTACGGGGTGGTAACGCGGGAGGTGAACCGCGGTGTACCCCAGGGGTCCGTGTTAGGACCGTTGTTGTGGAACCTGGGGTACAACCGGGTTCTCCTCACCGCGCTCCCTCACGGCGTCACGGTCGTCTGCTATGCAGACGACACACTTGTGATAGCCGTGGGGGAGGAATGGGAGAGGCTGCTGGGCCTTGCCGAGGCCGGGGTGGCCACAGTAGTGGCCTCCGTCCGTCGACTGGGGCTGCAAGTGTCTCCGGAGAAAACGGAGGCAGCCTGGTTCCATGGGCTGCCTCTGACCCGGAGACCGCCCCAGTCGGTCGTCCGAGTAGGGCCGGTCTTTGTCCGGGTCGAGGAACGTATTAAGTACCTCGGCCTGGACATTGACAGCCGCTGGCGCTTCGAGGGTCACTTTGACCGACTCGTCCCCCGAGTAGAGGGGGTAGCCGCCCTGTTGGGTCGGCTACTGCCCAATATCGGGGGACCAGAGGAGAGGGTCCGCCGCCTCTACACGGGGGTGGTGCGGGCCATGTGCCTCTACGGGTGCCCAGTCTGGGCCCCGTCCCTGGCGCCCGGGCGGCGCAGCCGAATAATGCTGCGCCGCGTATACCGGCGTATGGCCGTCAGGGTGGCACGTGGTTACCGCACTATCTCCCATGAGGCGGCGGCAGTCCTGTCGGGGGTAATCCCCTTCGACCTGCAGGCGGAGGCCGAGGCCCGCGTCTATCGACGGGTCCGGTCACTCCGCCGGGGCGAAGGGGATCCGGCAGGACTGTCGGTCGGTGACCTGAGGCGTCAGGCCCGGCAGCTCGCACTTAGAAAATGGCGGGCGGAGCTCGAAAATTATCGAGCCGCCCGCCAGCGAGCTGTCGGCGCGATCCTCCCACATTTGGAGGAGTGGGTGGATCGTCGGCACGGTAGGCTTACCTACCGGACGACGCAGGTGCTCTCCGGACATGGTTGTTTCGGAGAGTACCTGCACAAAATCGGAGCGGAGGCCACACCAGAGTGCCTGTCGTGTGGCGTGGGGGTGGTCGACACCCCCAGCCACACGATAGAGGAGTGCCCAGCCTTTGGCTGGGCACGAGAAGATGTGCGGGCCGTTATTGGCCCAGACCTCTCGCCGCCAGCACTTGTTACGGCAATGCTGGCGAGCGAGAGGTCTTGGAGAGCGGTGGCCTCCTTCTGCGAAACCGTTATTTCGCAGAAGGAGGCCGCCGAGCGGGATCGGGAATCCTCCGATCCCGCTCGGCAGGAGAGAAGGCGGGCTAGGAGGGGGCTCCGCTTTAGGCGACCCCCTCCAAAAGGCCCGCCACCCTAATAGAGGCGGGCGGACCCGGCACCAGTCATTCATTTGGTGCCGGGATCCGCCCGATTGAGGAGGTAGGTGCCGCTCCGGCGTCGTGTGCCGGGACTTCGGTCCTGGCCGGTCGGAAGCGGCACCGAGGGCTTGGGGAGGACCGCGGTTGGGGCCGCGCCCTCCCCTTGTTATAGCCCACGTTGGCCGCATGGAAGTGTGACCCTTCCGTGCGGCGGAGTCAGGAGCGCCGACTTAGTCGGCGCTCCGTGGGGGAGCAGTCACTTGCTCCCCCGCGAGCACGGATTCCTCTCCCCACGACTGGGAAGAGGACCTCCCCGAGGCGGCGGTCCGGTAGTGTGACCTAGCTTGGTCGTTCCCGGACCGCCGCCGAAGTCGGGCGAGATGGTGGTCACCGTGGGGGTTTTAGTCGGTAAAAATCCGACACTACCCGCCGTCGCCCCAACGGCGGCGGGTGTCTTTGGAAGATTTCCCCCACGTAAAAAAAAAAAAAAAAAAAAAATGGGTTAGGTCTGGGTTAGGTCTGGGTTAGGTCTCTCGGTCCGCAGTGCCGAGCAGGGGTGTCTGAACACGCCTGGTCAGGTTGAGGAAAGTCCTCTGCTTTATTCAGGAGCGATGGCTGCTCTGCTTTCTGGTGGATGTCGCAGTACCTGCAGAAAGAAGTGAGGAAAGCCACCCCCCTCGTATCGGTCTTACCCACCGATCGAGTCCGGGTGCGCCGTACTTACCTTTCTTTTTGTATGGGAAGTGTGACATTCTCCGGGCAGCAACGTAGTTCTTCCTTCTGATGGGTCCTTGAGTACCTGCTGGGAAATGTAAGGAACCCCACTCCCCTCGTAACGGTCCCCGAGTGGCTGGGCTTGCCCAGCGACCCGGTACGCCGTTCGAGTCCGAGTGGGTGTATTTACCTTTCCTGGTGTGGGAAGCGAGGATCCATCGGCGGGATGGAGCGGACATCGTCCCTGGAAAAGCATGAATTATACCTACCTGATCGGGCGTGGGAGGACATCTCTGCTGGGCATTCTTTATCCTGCGGAGGCCTTGCGTGGGCCACCGAGCGCGTCCCCGGGTTGCGGATAGGGGAACGCCCTTCATTGTCATGGTTCTTTGAAGGGTAGCTGCGATATAAGCGGGGGTAAGCCCGTTGAATAAGCAGCCGCGGACAGCACGCCGGTTTGGACGGAACCGTAAGCCTGGTGTCAGGTGCCGTCTCCGGGGAGGTTCCACCCCGGTCACCAAAAAGGACACAACCCCAGGGGCCGTGGATCCGTCGTGGTCCGCGGTACGGGTTTGGCGAACCCGGGGTGCCCTAGCTGGGGGTGGATGAACGCCATCCACCTCCTAATTCCGTAAGTTCCTTGGCGGCTTCAACGACCATCACAGGGGCTGTCAGGCGTAGTGGTGGAACGTTGCCGTCAAGGGACCCGGAGGGCTTGCCTTCACCGGCTGGCCTGCGAGGAAGAAAACCTCTATAAAAAATTACCCCTCCCCGAAAGGTATGGTGCTCGCCTAGTAGGGGCGCATGCGGATGATCGTAAGTGACGCATGCGGGGCCATGGGTTAGTTGACCAATTAGAGACCAACCCCCGAGGAACGGCCGAAGCTCGGGGAGTACTAGGCTTGCTGAGGGTGGGGCTGTGACCCTCAGTTGACTTCCGTTTTACCCCAATTGAATCGGTGGCGGGGCGAGGCTTCGGCCAGACCCTGCCGATTATGAACATGATGGACACAAACAAAGAAAATTTACAAAACGAACACACCACGACCCGGTCCGATGAGGATTCCTCGGATTACAGTCAGTCAAATTTGGTAATTGACTTAACGGATATGAGGCCCTTTGATTTTAAGGAGGTTATGACTCGGAAACCTATGCCCTATAAGCAGAGGAGAGGGAAGAAAGGCGCCTCGAAGATCGTCCCAAAAGATGACGACGACGATAGCGCTCACACCAGTCTTATTACCCCGAAATCATCAACTCGGAGTATCCACAGAGCATCCCCTATGGATCAATTCATGACTCCAAAGGCAATATATTACCACCGAGAGAGCAAATGACACCACCGACAGATTCGGTGCAAAGACGTCTAGGATCGTCATTAAAAATAATATCCAGACTGGCCTCCATGTGCGAGGAATTAGCGTCCGCCCTCAAGCACAATGAAACGCTGGATCCGAGGACCATGCGGCTGAGTACGAGAGCTGCCCGAGATGCTTATGAGGTTCAAGAACTCCTACAAGAGGTCGTTCAGGAGCACCGGGCGGATAGACCGGATAATATAGAAGCCCCGATAGTGACAAGGGAACAAAGGTCGGTTAACACCCAGGTTACCCCTCCTACACCAATCATCCCTAGACCTCCACCGCTTCCCAAGGTGATGAAGAGTGTAAAAAGCCAGACGGAACCGCGTAGAGCGACTCGGAGTACAAAAGATGGCGTGTGTACGGTCTCAATCCCTACTCCAGCCGGTAAAATTAGTAAAAGGAAATTCGTTTCCCCCCTCGGGAACGAAGAACAGAAGAAGTCGAGGCAAATGTCCTATGCTGCAGTTACGGCACAGGATACCCCAAGTGCGGTGGAGAGTGAAGCCACCGAGGAAGGCTTCACCGCGGTGGCGTACAGACGTCGGTCCCCTAGGAAGGCGCCAGAGTCCAGAGCATCAAAGAGGACAGACCCGAAAGAGCAGGAGCAAAGCGCAAAAGTAGGGGTGGCGCGGAGAACCCGGATTAGGCCAGAGGCAATACTTATCATGGTCACTGAAGCGTCCAACTACTTGGAGTCCTATAAGAAGCTCAGCGAAAAAGGACGGGCTATCCTGAAAGACATTAGACGCGTCAGGAGAACCAGAGCTGGACATATATTAATAGAGTGCCCCAGAAATGTAGACACGGGTCAAATGGCGGCGGATCTTCGAGTGGCGTTAGGGGATGATGAAGTAGTTTCGGTACTACAGGAAAAATGTAGTATCGAAATCCGTAATGTCGACCCCCTGACCTCTAGAGAAGAGCTTGCCTCAGATATTGCAAAGGCATTAGGCCGAGAAGACGTAGCTGACATAAAAGTTAGGGTGCTAAGGGCAACCCCAGCAGGAGTTCAACAAGCGATTGCCGAGATACCTGCAAATATGTTCCCAAGGAAGACCGATCTTCTGAAAATTAAAACAGGTCTAACAATGGCAAGCGCCAAAGTACTTCCCAGAGTGATCAGGTGCTTCCGTTGTCATTCCCTGGGGCATATTGGAAATATGTGTACAGTCCTTGGTCCTGATAAGGAGTTATGCCGCAAATGCGGAGCAGAGGACCATATTATTGGGAATTGTGTGAATACACCTCGATGTATCCTATGCGTAGCCCGGGGGATACAAGAGAGTAGGGCCCGACATGTTGCGGCGTCACTAAACTGCCCCACGTATCGGATGGAAATTGGTGGACAGAACACCAAAGATTTATGAGGATAGCCCAAATTAACCTGAATAGGTGTAAGCTGGCGGAAAGCCTGATGCCCCAATATGCAGCGACTGGCAACTTTGACGTGGTTGTTATAGCAGAACCTTACAGCCAAGGCCCCGGATGGATAAATGATCCGGCAAACCTGGCCTCTGTTTGGGTAACGGGCTACAACGGACACCTCTCCCAACACGGATCGATAGAAGTCCACCCTGGTCTCGTGGTCGTGGAAGTGAATCACATCGTGGTCATTGCGGGCTATTGTCCCCCGAGTGTCACTAAGACAGATTTTCTCGCGTATCTGGCTACCCTGGAATCGATTGTTATCCAGCGACACAAGTCTGGTAAAGCGATTGTAATCGTCGGGGATTATAATGCAAAGTCCCCAATGTGGGGAGGCGTAGCCACTAACTACAGGGGGTCATGCCTGCTAAGTCTCTTCGCAAAATTAGACATCGTTCCGGCGACAATTAATGAACCGTATACCTATGACCACCCCGGAAGCTTAGGTAGAAGAAATCGGTCATTTATTGATATTTTGTCCATGGAGAGGGGCTTAGTGAATTCCTACAGGGGTGGGAGGGTGGCGCATGAAATTTTCTCCGCATCTGACCACCTGTACGTAATTCACACCTTTGATCCTAAACACACAAATGAGGACCTACCCGTGTTATGGGCGCCATACTCAATTAAAACAATGAACACCGAAGAAATTGTTCGCTGTTTCGATGATCTGCTGGCCAGAGAAGACTATATTAGGCAGCGCGCAGAAGTCGGCGAAGCGGGAATTATCCAGCGAGCGATAGAAGAGACCTGTACGATGACCCTAAAAAAGAAATTTATTCCATCAGGACGGCGTCGAATCAATTATTGGTGGACGGATGAAATCAACGACTTACGGAAGACAACCATAAAGGCTAGGAGACGGTACTAACGAGCGAGAAAGAAGATGAAGCCAGATCTGGAGCATTTCAAGGAGTCTTTTAGGCTAGCTCGGAAGGGCCTCCAAACAGCTATTTTCAGAAGCAAGGAACGGGCCTGGAGGGAATTTTGCTCTACCATCGACAAAGACCCATGGGGCCGCCCTTACCAAGTTGTTATGGCCAAGTTGAAGAAAGACTCGATTACAACACAACTTTCACAAGAACAAGTGAAACAAATTATTGACGTTCTTTTTGTAACCAACCCAACTTCGAGTTCAATTCATCCCACCGACGAGAACCCACTGCGGGAAGTACACCCCGAGATTACCGAAAATATATTGAACCTGGAGATGATCCAGTCTGCCGTGGCCAAATTAAAACCTGGTAAAGCCCCTGGAGTTGATGCTGTACCCGTAGAAGTTATGGCGGCTATCGCGAAATAGAGACCATCGGTCATAAAGGATATGGCCGTAGATATATTAAATCGAGGAAGGATCCCTACGATCTGGAAAACAGCCCGTGTGATTTTAATCCCTAAACCCGGAAAAAGTGGTGCGGATCCGAGAGGCTACCGACCAATTAGTGTGCTTCCAGCACTTTCGAAATGCTGGGAATATATTTTTAAAGGGATCATTGAATCCCAGATCGGACAAGACCC
Source organism: Cryptocheilus praepositus (assembly GCA_033815515.1). Classification (NCBI taxonomy): domain Eukaryota; kingdom Metazoa; phylum Arthropoda; class Insecta; order Hymenoptera; family Pompilidae; genus Cryptocheilus; species Cryptocheilus praepositus. The sequence continues at coordinate 149,070 of JAWWQZ010000184.1, read as the reverse complement.
TTTTCACCGGTCGCAATACGGTTTCCGACGTGGAATGGGTACGGTGGAAGCGATTTCCCGGGTGAACAGCTTTGCGGACAAGTGCCGGGAGAAAGGTAAAATTTGCACCCTTATTAGTATCGATGTTCGCAACGCGTTTAATACGCTGGACGGATCACTCGTGCTCAACGAATTAGCCAAAAGAGGGGTGTCACAACGGATCCTCACATTGATTAGGGATTACTTTAATGAACGGACTGCGTATATATATACAAAACTTGGCCTGGTAGAAAGGCAGATCTATGCAGGTGTGCCGCAAGGGGCAGTGTTGAGTCCTCTCCTTTGGAATATTATGTACGACGGGGTCCTAAGAATGATCGAGCCGCCTAACTGCGAGGCAATCGCATACGCCGACGATCTGGCGATTGTCGTACAATCGGATAATATAGCCCAGATACAGACAAGGATAAACCGAGTTATGTCCGTGGTTCAGTCGTGGTTTGAGGACAACAAACTTACGATTGCCGTTGAAAAAACAGGAATAATATTACTGACAGCTAAGCGTGTGCCAAAGATCATTGAAATTAATATAAGTGACAACATCATTTGGAGCCGGGATACTCTAAAATACTTAGGGGTGGACTTCGATAACTTCCGAAGGTATAGGGCCCATCTGGAGAGAGTGACGGCAGCAGCAGAGAAAAATGGTTGGGGCCTTAACGAGACTCCTCCCGAACGCACGAGGACCATCTAGAATGGCACGAAATTTGTACTATAACGTATGGGAGTCCGTCGTCCTGTACGCCTCACCAGCTTGGTCTACAGTGTTGCAGCTCTCTACGAATAGAGATTTGATCAGGAAGGCGCAACGATCTGCGTTAGTCAGGACGACAACCGCATACCGTACAACTGCATACGAAGCTTTATGCGTTCTCACCGGAAGACTGCCGTTAGCTCTTAAGATTGTACAGAGAACGGAATTATATAACCTGAGGATAGCGTGGAAAGATAAAATACGGGATAAAGGTAATAAAGAATATAACAACGCGAAAGCAGCTATATACAAGAAAACCATACAATCATGGCAAGTACAATGGGACCGGTTCGATAGTGATAATTGGACACACCGGCTAATTGCAAGGGTTGAAACGTTTCAGTGTAAAAGCAACAATGATTATACCCAAGACTATTGGACCATGCAAACGTTGACGGGACACGGTATTTTTAATAAATATAGGCGCCGTATAAACAAATCGGTCACGGAAGCATGCTGGGATTGCGGGTATTTCAAAGATGACCCCGAACACCTTATTTTCCACTGCCCAAAATGGGAACAGGAGAGGCGCAACTTGTGTGCAGAACTTGGAGGACAAATATCCGTTAGCAATTTGGTTGATAAAATTACGAACACACCACAAACATGGAAAGCCTACCAACAATTTGCATATATTGTAATGAAGGAAAGAGAAAGGCACGAACGGATCCTAGAGCGGCGGAATAGATAAGATTTTAGATCTAGCGAATGGTAGGAAGACATACCCGAAAATGGCGTTGGGGCATATAAGAATATATCCTAGCTCCCGCGATGCAATACGATAGTAGTTCCGAGGGGAGCTGGGGTGATGCCTGTACCCTGGAAGGAAAAGAGGGGCAAGACGGTAGTCCCGGCATAGGGGAACGCCCTTCATCACCAGGTTCTTTGAAGGGGTAGCTGCGTAAATAAGCGGGGGTAACCCCGACGAAACAAAAAAAAAAAAAAAAGCCGGTTTGGACGGAACCGTAAGCCTGGTGTCTGGTGCCGTCTCCGGGGAGGTGCCACCCCGGTCATCAAAAAGGGCACAACCCCAGGGGCTGTCGGCCGCAAGGTCGGCGGTACGGGTCTGGCGAACCCGGGGTGCCTGAGCTGGGGATGGATGAACGCCATCCATCTCCTAATTCCGTAAGTCTCTTGGCGGCTTCAACGACCATCACAGGGCGTAGTGGTGGAACGTTGCCGTCAAGGGACCCGGAGGGCCTGCCTTCACCGGCCGGCCTGCGAGGAAGAAAACCTCTATAAAAAATTACCCTCAATCCTAAGGTATGGTGCGCGCCGAGAGGATGCATGGCTGGGAGGTTGGCCAGTCTTTAGCGACCAAACTCCCCTGGGGCACCTGCCGAACCCCAGGGTGTATTAGGCTTACCCGGGTATGGCGGCTCTGCCCGGGTGGACCACCCCTTCCGACCCTACTCGTGGGAACAACTATGGAACCCGAAAATTTATATAAAAAAACGGACGAGGAGGCGCAGGAGCGGCGAGCGAGCTTGGGGGTGAGCTCGGCCGTCTCCGCGAGTAGAAGGGAGAGGTCCCTGCACAGGGACCTAGGAGACGAGAGTTCGCTCGCCATGAGCGAACTCGAGGAGGGTGCCAGCGACACCTCCAGCGTTGCTGGCACCTCCGGAGGCGCCATTAAGCGCAAGAGAGGCCGCCCCCCAACAACCGGGGAGTGCGCGGGCCTCGCGAGGGCAAAACGAGCCCACGCAGAAGCGGTCCTGATGGCGGACGAAGCCGACGCCATCAGGGCCTTGGATGACCCGGCCGTTAAGGCTAGGCCGCCATCCAAGTCGGCGATTCCGCTGCGGGACGAGGCGGAGCTTCTCGCGGAGCTCCGTCACGCCCCCGCGGCGGACTTATCCGCGCGGGCGATCGAGGAGGCCGCGCGGATAGAGAAGGTCGCCTCCACATCCCGCAACCTCCATGGGACATACGTCCGGAAGTTGCGGGAGGCGGCGCAGCTTATAAGGTGCGTCGCCACGGAGCACGCTCAGCGGGCCGCCTCCTCGTCCCGGGAACGGGACTTGGAGGTGGCAGTGGCGGAGCTGAGGGCGAAGAATGAGGCCCTGGAGGCCCAGGTCGCGACCCTCATCGCAGCGGGGCGTGGGAAGGGGGTTACCCCTCCCCACCCGGTCAGAACAAAGGAGGCGACCCCCTCCTCTCCAATAACATCTCGGAGAGGAGGGGCATCAACGTCGGGGTCTAAGACCCCCAGCGTGGCGGTGAGGCCACGAGGCCCTGGAGGACCGGAGGAGGATACAGACTCCGATTTCCTCCAGGGCCTCGTGGAGAGGTCCCCGCGGACCTCTCCACGTAAAGTCCCCCGCCCCCGGGCGTCCCCCCCTCCGCCCTCCTCGGAGAACGGAGAGGGGATGGCGGATCGGGTGGCGGAGGCAGTGGAGGCGAGGATACTCGCCCGTCTCCGTCCTCTCTTAGAGATGGCGGAGCGGGCGGGTGAAATCCTCCCTCCTAGGAGGAAAGGGCCCCCTCCTTCCACCGATACGGAGGGTGGGGCCCTCTCCTCTTCCGCCCTTAGGAGGCGGAAGAGGGGAAAGAAGGTGCGGGCCCCTGCCCCGCCTCCCCCGTCCACCCGGTCAGCTCGTCCTCCCTCCCAGGGGGACGTTCCTTCGACCAGGACGGGGAAAGGCGCGGGCGGGACCCGCGGCTCTTCCGCCCCGGGAACCGGTGCCCCTCCCCCTACCAGGCCAGCTCGCCCCTCCTCAGGGAGGGACGTTCCGTCGGCCCAGGGGGAGTGGGTATCGGTCCTGGGGAGGAAGGCCAAGAGGGCGCAGCGCCGGGTGGCTGTGGCCCCACAACCTCCCTCTCGGAGGGGGGCGGGGCCCGCCACCGGTGCTGCGGCGGCACCCTCCGGCCCCCAGGGGGGCCAGAAGACGGGAAAGGGGGGGAAGAGGGGGAAGGGGAAGACGGGTGCCTCGGCACCTGTCTCCCCTCCCCCTCCCAACCCCACCAAGAAGGAGAAGCCCCGCCTTCCGCGTCCTCCCAAGAGGGCGGCCGTATCGCTAACGGTCGCCCCGGGGAGCAAGACCTCCTATGCGGAGGTCATGCGGAAGGCGGTGGCTAATGTCGACCTTAAGGAGGTCGGCATTGAGGAGGTTAGGTACCGGAAGGGCCAATCGGGATCGTCCATAATAGAGATCCCGGGCCCTTCCGGTACCGAGAAGGCGGACGCCCTGGCGGAACGCCTCGCCGAACTCTTCGGCGGGGACGGCGTCAGGGTGGCCCGCCCCATGAAGACCGCTGAGGCTCGCCTCAGCGGTCTTCATGAATCCACCACCACCCAACAGGTGGTGGAGGCGGTGGCCAAGGTGGGGGAGTGTCCGGCGGGCCAGGTCACTACTGGCCCAATCCGGACCTCCCCCAATGGACTTGGCACCATTTGGGTTAAGTGCCCGCTCGCGGCCGTGCGTAAACTGGCCGCGGCGGGCCGCCTCCGCCAGGGGTGGTGCTCACCCCGGGTGGAGGTCCTGGCGGCACGCCCTCCCAGGTGCCATCGGTGCCTGGAGGTGGGACACCTCCAGACCCGATGCCCCGGGGGGGCAGATAGGGGTGGCCGGTGCTACCGATGTGGTGGCACCGGTCACGTATCGCGCGCATGCCGGGCACCCCCGAGGTGCCCGGTCTGTGTCGACCTGGGTCGCCCAGCCAATCATGTGCTGGGCGCCCAGGGTTGTGCTCCTCCCCCCTCCAAAAGGAAGAGGAGGGGGGAGAAGAAGAGGCAGGCGGGGCCTGCCGGGGGTGCGGCGGCGTCGGCCGGGAGTGCCGCCCCGCAGCGCCCCCCGTACCATCCCCCGCCTCTCCGGCGGCGAGGTGGTGATGGACGTGGACGAGGTGGAGCCGGTTGCTCCACCAAAAAAGTCCACGTCCGCCGCCCCTCCTCCGGTAGCGGGCCCCTCTAGGCCCGTGGAAGGAGGAGGCCCGTCGACCCTCCCCCGCCCCAAGTCCAAGAAGCCGGGCGGGGGAGCAGTCTCCGAGGGAGAGGGCCCAGCCCTCCCCCGAGAAGGGACCACCCTCGGCCACCCCGAGGAACGTCTGCGTCCGCGGGCGTCGTCCGTCTCCGCCGCCGCCCCCCTTGAGAGGGGAGGACTCGGCGGTTGGCGGACCCTGGTGTCGCTCGCGGACATCCTCGGGGGTAGGCAACCGAGGGTGGTGCTGACAAGGGCGGGAAATACCCGCCCTGTCAGCCTCGAGATGGAGGCCGAACCGGCCGCCAACCTGGAGGAGGAGGGGAAGGCTAACCGATAATGCCCCTTCCTCCTCCAGTTAGGGTGCTGCAGGCCAATCTCAACCACTCGGCTGGGGCACAGGACTTGTTTGTCCAAACCCTGGCCGAGTGGGGGATTGGCCTGGCGGTCGCGGCGGAGCCGTACAGAGTTCCCGATCGCCCTGACTGGGCGGCGGATCTGTGCGGCTCCGTCGCGATCGCGGCGAACTCGGCACCCCTCCGGGTGATCGGAAGGGGTGCCGGGTTCGTGGTGGTGGAGTCCAGGTGCGTCACGCTGGCCGGGGTGTATGCCTCGCCCAGCCTGACCCTCGTGGAGTTCGAGTCGCTGCTGGATGGGCTGGGGAGGGTACTGAACCCTCTCCTGTCCCGTCCAGTGTTGGTCCTAGGGGACTTTAATGCCAAATCCCCAACTTGGGGATCCCCTAGGGCCGACCCACGGGGGGATGTGCTGGTAGACTGGTCCTCCGGTCTGGATCTCCGGATCCTCAACCGGGGATCTGCCAGCACGTGCGTGCGGCCGCAGGGGGAGTCCATTGTGGACTTGTCCTGGGCTTCTCCGGCGGCCGCACGACGTGTTGGAGCGTGGAGGGTCGCAGATGACCTCGCGACCCTCAGCGACCACCTCTACATCATGTTTGATGTAGGGCGGGTGGCCCCAATTGGGGGCCCACCCCCCCGTAGGAGGTGGGCGCTTACGCACCTGGACGAGGACGCGCTGATGGCGGCCTCCTATACCGCGGCCTGGCCCTCGTACGGGCCAGAGCCAGTCGCGGACATAGACGAGGAGGCCTCCAGGCTCCGGGGGCAAATGGCGGCAATTTGTGACGCCGCCATGCCCCGGGTCAGGAGGGTGCAGCGGCGGGCGGTCTACTGGTGGTCGGGCCAGATAGCCACACTCAGAGAAGAGAGTGTGGCGGCCCGACGCCGGTGGACAAGGGCCCGCCGCCGAGCAGTCCGCGACCATGCGGTGGAGGCCACACTCCGCGAGGCATATCGAGACGCATCGAATGCCTTGCGGAGAGCCATCAGGGAGGCCAAGGCATCGGCCTGGGAGGAACTCCTGGGCTCTCTGGACGCAGACCCGTGGGGACGCCCGTACCGGTTGGTACTGGGCCGCCTACGCCCCGCGGGTCCTTCCGTCACAGAGAGCCTAGAACCCGCCGTGCTCCGGTCGGTGGTAAATAAACTGTTCCCCCTCGATGAGGGGGGCAGACCACCACCGGAGCCGCTCGAGGCGGCGCTGACCGCGCTGCCACCATGCGCGGTCAGCGACGAGGAGTTCCGGGACGCCGTCGCCAAGTTAAGAGGGCGGAACACCGCCCCCGGTCCAGACGGCGTCCCAGGCAAGGCGTTAGCCTTGGCCTTACGCGTCCTCGGGCCCCGCCTGAGGTGGCTGTTCGACAGCTGCCTTCAGGCGGGGCGGGTCCCCCTCTTGTGGAAGCAGGCCACGATGGTCCTGCTTCCCAAGGGGGTGGCAAGCCGGCAGCCTCTCCCAAGGCGTACCGACCCATATGCCTCCTTGATGAGGCGGGAAAGCTCTTTGAGAGAATCATAGCTTCCCGCCTCTGGGGGCATATGTCCCGTGTAGGTCCGAACTTGGCACCGTGCCAGTTCGGCTTCCGCGAGGGCCGATCGACCATAGACGCGGTCGATCATGTCAAGGCCCTCGTGGATGAGTCTGTCTCCCGGGGTGGGATGGCGTTGGCGGTGTCTCTTGACATCGCCAACGCCTTCAACTCCCTGCCCTGGGACAGGATTGCGGGGGCACTAGTCGACCATCAAGTGCCCCCGTACCTGAGGAGAGTCCTGGCAGACTACCTCCGGGACAGACGGGTGATATACCCGGGTCGGTACGGGGTAGTAACGCGGGAGGTGAACCGCGGTGTACCCCAGGGGTCCGTCTTAGGACCGTTGTTGTGGAACCTGGGGTACAACCGGGTTCTCCTCACCGCGCTCCCTCACGGCGTCACAGTCGTCTGCTATGCAGACGACACACTTGTGATAGCCGTGGGGGAGGAATGGGAGAGGCTGCTGGGCCTTGCCGAGGCCGGGGTGGCCACAGTAGTGGCCTCCGTCCGTCGACTGGGGCTGCAAGTGTCTCCGGAGAAAACGGAGGCAGCCTGGTTCCATGGGCTGCCTCTGACCCGGAGACCGCCCCAGTCGGTCGTCCGAGTAGGGCCGGTCTTTGTCCGGGTCGAGGAACGTATTAAGTACCTCGGCCTGGACATTGACAGCCGCTGGCGCTTCGAGGGTCACTTTGACCGACTCGTCCCCCGAGTAGAGGGGGTAGCCGCCCTGTTGGGTCGGCTACTGCCCAATATCGGGGGACCAGAGGAGAGGGTCCGCCGCCTCTACACGGGGGTGGTGCGGGCCATGTGCCTCTACGGGTGCCCAGTCTGGGCCCCGTCCCTGGCGGCCGGGCGGCGCAGCCGAATAATGCTGCGCCGCGTATACCGGCGTATGGCCGTCAGGGTGGCACGTGGTTACCGCACTATCTCCCATGAGGCGGCGGCAGTCCTGTCGGGGGTAATCCCCTTCGACCTGCAGGCGGAGGCCGAGGCCCGCGTCTATCGACGGGTCCGGTCACTCCGCCGGGGCGAGGGGATCCGGCAGGACTGTCGGTCGGTGACCTGAGGCGTCAGGCCCGGCAGCTCGCACTTAGAAAATGGCGGGCGGAGCTCGAAAATTATCGAGCCGCCCGCCAGCGAGCTGTCGGCGCGATCCTCCCACATTTGGAGGAGTGGGTGGATCGTCGGCATGGTAGGCTTACCTACCGGACGACGCAGGTGCTCTCCGGACATGGTTGTTTCGGAGAGTACCTGCATAAAATCGGAGCGGAGGCCACACCAGAGTGCCTGTCGTGTGGCGTGGGGGTGGTCGACACCCCCAGCCACACGATAGAGGAGTGCCCAGCCTTTGGCTGGGCAAGAGAGGGCTTGCGGGCCGTTATTGGCCAGGACCTCTCGCCGCCAGCACTTGTTACGGCAATGCTGGCGAGCGAGAGGTCCTGGAGAGCGGTGGCCTCCTTCTGCGAAACCGTTATTTCGCAGAAGGAGGCCGCCGAGCGGGATCGGGAGTCTCTCGATCCCGCTCGGCAGGAGAGAAGGCGGGCCAGGAGGGGGCTCCGTTTTAGGCGGCCCCCTCCAAGAGGCCCGCCACCATAGATAGGCGGGCGGACCCGGCACCAGTTATTCATTTGGTGCCGGGCTCCGCCCGATTGAGGAGGTAGGTGCCGCCCCGGCGTCGTGTGCCGGGACTTCGGTCCTGGCCGGTCGGGAGCGGCACCGAGGGCTGGGGGAGGACCGCGGTTGGGGCCGCGCCCTCCCCTTGTTATAGCCCACGTTGGCCGCATGGAAGTGTGACCCTTCCATGCGGCGGAGTCAGGAGCGCCGGCTTTAGTCGGCGCTCTGTGGGGGAGCAGTCATTTCTGACTGCTCCCCCGCGAGCACGGATTCCTCTTCCCACGACTGGGGAGAGGTCCACTCTTCCCAGTCGGGGAAGAGGACCTCCCCGAGGCGGCGGTCCGGTAGTGTGACCGAGTGTGGTCGTTCCCGGACCGCCGCCGAAGTCGGGCGAGATGGTGGTCACCGTGGGGGTTTTAGCCGGTAAAAATCCGGCACTACCCGCCGCCGCCCCAACGGCGGCGGGTGTCTTTTTAAGATTTACCCCACGTTAAAAAAAAAAAAAAAAAAAAAAATGGGTTACCTCCCTCTCGGACCTTTTTCCCCCTTCCTCCCCCACCCCCAGGGGCCGTGGGACCATAGAAATATGTCTCCACGGTACGGGTTTAGCGAACCCGGGGGCTACCCGAGCTACCTCCCCAGGGGCCGTGGACCCTTTGGTCCCTGCACGCGGCACGGGCCTAGCAAACCCGGGGGTCCCGAACCCCCCCGGGGCCGCGGGGCCATAGGAATATGTCCCCACGGTGCGTCCCCGAGCTGTGTGTGAGTGTGTGTGTGTGTGTGTGTGCGTCTTTTTTTCCCTTTCCTATCCCCAGGGACCGCGGACCTCTTTGGTCCATTGCACGCGGTACGGGCCTAGCGAACCCGGGGTTACCCGAGCAACCTTTTCCCCCCTTCCTCCCCCCCAGGGGCCGCGGGGCCATAGGAATATGTCCCCACGGTACGGGTTTAGCGAACCCGGGGTACCCGAGCTGTGTGTGAGTGTGTGTGTGTGTGTGCGTGTTTTCTTTTTTCCCCTTTCCTATCCCCAGGGACCGCGGACCTCTTTGGTCCATTGCACGCGGTACGGGCCTAGCGAACCCGGGGTTACCCGAGCAACCTTTTCCCCCTTTCCTCCCCCCCGCAGGGGCCGCGGGGCCATAGGAATATGTCCCCACGGTACGGGTTTAGCGAACCCGGGGTAAGCTGTGTGTGAGTGTGTGTGTGTGTGTGTGTGTGTGTTTTCTCTCTTCTTTCTTTTTCCCCTTTCCTATCCCCAGGGACCGCGGACCTCTTTGGTCCATTGCACGCGGTACGGGCCTAGCGAACCCGGGGTTACCCGAGCAACCTTTTCCCCCTTTCCTCCCCCCCAGGGGCCGTGGGGCCATAGAAATATGTCTCCACGGTACGGGTTTGGCGAACCCGGGGTTACCCGAGCTGTTGGTGTGAATGTGTGTGTGCGTGGGCTGTGTGAATGGGGTGCGGCCAGGCCTCGGTGGATATTCCCCGTAGACTAGCCAAGGGGGGAGTAGTAGCCCCCCGACCGTGTGTCCGAGATATGTCTGTACCGGGCCTCTGTGGCTGAAGGCGCACAGGACCGCTGGAAGCCACATGCAAACTGTGGGAAAACCGCTACTCGGACATGAACGGAGCCAATGCGGGGGTTGAAACCGAGTGCCCTGGGCGCACGTATGGAGGATTACTTGGCCAGTATTTCCTCATACCCGGAGCCGCGTAGGGTAAATCGCGGCACCGTCTAGCCTGAGGTGAGGGTCAGGCATCCGGTCGGATCGGGTGTCGCCCACACGATAGGGGTGACGTTAAACCTTTAACATCACACCGCGTGGACGGCCCCTCGGGGTATTGGTGTAAAACGTCCTAACATTTTCTAATAGAGTCACTAGGGTCAGATAGGGTTGGCCACACGACAAAACCGCTTCTCGGTTTTTCTGACCATGTCATTAGGGTACAAATATCGGCGGGGAAAGAAGCCCAGCTGCGGCTGGGCTCCCATGATGGGCGAACCGTCGTAAACAGAGTCACATATAAACATGGCATCTTTTAAAAAACCTAAACAGGCGAAGAAGTCACAGGGGGAATGCACTGACAGTGCCAGCGAAATAGAATTAGCCTCTGACCCGGAAACCGAGCTAATGCCCGACCACGAGCCAAGGGGCAATTCACGTCTCAGCCTCGGGGCAAGGAGCAGCCGACTGAGCGTCCAGCTAAAGGAGACGGAGAGGGAAAAACGGAGAGCGCAAACGACGATGGAGCAACTCATAAACACACTGCAACGAAGATTCATGGGACCCGATAACGCAGTGGACACACAGAGGATCGCGAAGAGCACGATCAAGCACTGCCGAAGGCTACTGGACGCGTGTACTGATCACAGTACAAAATTAAAAGCATGGGAAAGGGCCATTGAGGATGAAGCCCGAATGCTCGCGGATAAAGCCAGCAGCCAATTTATGGAAGGCATGCCCCCAAAGGCTGCCAAAACAGTAAGTGTGGAGACGCAAACGGACGGGTCGGAGAAAGGTACCGCTCGCAGGAATATCGAGGTCTGTGAAAAAGAAACGCAGACAGAATACTCCGGAATATCGGTACAAGTCCAGACCGATGAATGGCTGGTAAAGGGGAAAGAGCCATTAAGGGAAAATGAAAAACCCGCTGTTACACAGGTGACCGATGTACAGGCCGACCTAATTACCTTTCTTGCCGACACAAACCGAGGCACGTCAGTAGACGCTCGGAAAAAAAGTCTAAAGGCCAGTTCGGCCAAAAGGAAACGAGAGTCACCCCCGACGCAAAATCAGAGGGAGAAACGGAAAGCTGCACTGGAAACACAAACGGACAATCAGCCACCAGTACACGAGACGGGACACACAGATAATGAAGTCGCCACAAACGCACCCCGGATGAAAGCAACAGCTGGGTTACCGTGGTAAAAAAGAAAACCGGACAAAAACGAGTAAACCCCGAACAAGCAAACGGGTCAACAAGTACAAGAGCGCCCAGCAAACCGACCAGATTACGAACAAGGCCGGCGGCAATATCGGTAAAGCTGAGAGAAGGACAACTATACCAAGACGTCCTACGTAACGTTAGAGCAGCCCCGGAATTAGGCAAATGCGGGCCAATTAGCGGAATAAGGCGGTCACGGTCGGGTGATATACTCATCGAGCTAGTTAGAGGCGCAGAGAAGGAAGCAGCAACCCTGCGCGAATCCCTCGAACAAACACTGGCCGGCCAAGCTAGTGTTCGACAACTCGGCCTAGCCACGGACATCGAGATACGTGATATGGATGAATTAACGACGGACGAAGAAATAATATCATCTATATGTGCCGCCGTCCCGGAGGAAATAGCTGCTGGGGCTGTGAGGGTCAAGATACTCCGGAAGGGTTTCGGGGGAACCCAAACAGGTATAGTTTCCGTGCCTAGATCGGTAGCGGCGATTGTGCTCCGACAGGGTAAAATAAAGGTGGGGTATATCTCTTGCCGAGTAAGAGAAGCGGCAAAGCTCGTTACGTGCTTTAGATGCCACGAGTTTGGGCACCAAGCCGTTACGTGCGAGCTTGCCTCTAGAAATATTGTGCTTTGCCGCCGGTGTGGGGAAGGGGGCCACACAACGGAAGACTGCACTAATAATATAGCGTGCAGGATATGTAAAAAAAGGGGTTTGACAACCATTAACCACATATGTGGATCGGCCAGATGCCCCGCTTACAAGGAGGCGGTCAGAAGAAACGCAAGGACCAACAATGCGCATCCTGCAATTTAATGCTAACCACGCCAAAGAAGCGCATATGCTTCTGGAGCGTACCTTGCCGGAACACCGGATTGACGTGGTCCTAATTTCCGAATATCTTGTACTTGAGGACGGGTGGCACTGCGACACAACGGGTAGAGCGGCAATCGGATTCCGAGGAGGCGCTGCTGGACCCACACTGGGGGGCATGGGAAGGAGTGGACCTGGCTTCGTGTCAATGAAAGTGCAGGCCGTGCTACTTCTCGCCTAATGATACGTTAATTAACTACGAAAATGATTTATCCCTTCTCGAGGGAAGCATCCGTCAAACCGTAGGTGAAATCTTTCTGGCTGGAGACTTCAACTCCAAATCGCAGTCCTGGGGGAGCACTACGACGGACAGAAGAGGCATCCTCCTGGAAAGTATGGTTTCAAGATTAGGGCTTGCGCCTGTGGATACGGGAGGAAGACCTACCTTTGAGAGGAGAGGAGCCTCGTCCCTTATCGATATCGCGTTTGCTAGACCCGGTACCCTTAAAAAAATGAGCCGGAACACGGTGCTGATGGAGTACTCCGGAAGTGACCATTATTACTTGTTACACGAACTACACACTAAGCAAATATGCAAACCTGACCTGACTTACCGCAAAGCTGGAACCTGGGCCTGTAAGAAGCTGGAAAGAGAAAACCTGGAAAGAGAAGCAGTTAGATTAGAAAATGAATTTAAGACTAAGAACATTGAACTTACCTTACTGGACGCCACCGCAGCCGCTGAATACTGCATGGAGAACCTCAAGAAAGCGTGTGATGCCGGAATGCCGAGAGTGAAAACCTGGAACAAAACAAACCATAAGCCAGTGCATTGGTGGAATTTAGAAATAGAAACACAGAGAAGGCTATGCCTGAAAGCACGAAGGACAGCGCAACGGTCCCTGAGGAAAGGTCTTCCCAATGCTGCAGAGCTGCAACAAAAATATAAAAATGAAAAACGGACTCTGAACAGGCTCATTAAGACAGCCAAAGGTAAGGCCTGGGAAGCAATTTGCAATGCCGTAGATGCCGACCCCTGGGGAAACAGTTATAAGATAGCCACTGCAAAATTGAAAGGCAAGACAGCGACTCCCAATCTGCCTATGGGAAAAGTCGAGGTCATCATTAAAGAGCTTTTCCCAAACAGACCGACACAGGAATGGACCGGCACCGCCCTTGACCAACGCCCCGAAGACATCCCATTGTTTAACCACGAGGAGCTATCTGAGGCGGCACGGAAATTAAAACCGGGTAAGGCCCCTGGGCCGGACGGGGTCCCTAATATAGCTACGACCATCTTCGCTAGTGCAGCCCCTAACATAATGCTCCATACATACAACATGAGCCTTAGGACTGGGACATTCTACGATGGATGGAAGACACAACGACTAGTTTTAATCCCCAAAAAAGATAAGGACCTAAACCAGGCGTCATCCTATAGGCCGCTATGCCTCCTTGATGGGGCCGGAAAAATATTAGAATCGCTCCTCGTGGATAGACTCGAGAAGGCGCTCCAGAGGAGTGGAGGATTATCCGAAAATCAATATGGATTTAGGAAAGGTCGGTCTACCACCGATGCACTATTCGCGGCTACAGAATTTGTGAATGCCGCCCATAAAAAGGGACACATCTGCAGTTTTGTGGCTGTCGATATTAAGAACGCATTTAATAGCATTAATTGGCGTGAAATTAACGTCGCGCTCTTAGAACGGGACATACCCAAATACCTACTCCGGCTCTTGTCTAATTATTTCAAAGACAGGATAATTAGATATGAAGGTGCCAATGGGCATTACAGCACACATGTTACTAGTGGGGTTCCTCAAGGCTCCAAACTGGGTCCCCTGATTTGGAATATTGTTTATGATGGCGTCCTTTCGCTCCCTCTACCGACGGGATGTAAAAGTATACCATACGCGGATGATCTTGCGTTATTGGCCTCAAGCAAAGATATGGATTCCCTAGTTGACAAAACATCTATAGCCCTGAACCTGACAACCCAGTGGCTGGAAAACAAAGGTTTACAAGTTGCGCCGCAAAAGACGGAGGCTGCAATCCTCTCCAACCGTAAGAAAAGACCGGAGCTCCCAACCATGAAATACATGGATATCCACATTAAATTCAAAGACTCGATTAAATACCTTGGAGTCACGTTGGACATGAAAAGGTCCTTCCGGGAACACATAAAAAAGGCGTGCGAACGAACCCTCAACATGGCAGGCGCCCTTGCACGTATCCAGCCTAACATTGGAGGACCACGGGATACCACCCGGAAGCTATACATCAACGTGCTTTCCTCTATTATGCAGTACGGCGCACCTATATGGGCCCATGTCACAGAGTATGACAGCATAAGCCGCTTACTACAATCTGCAATGAAGATATGCGGGCAAAGAGTCATTAGAGCCTACCGTACAGTTTCGGTCTCAGCAGCGTGTCTCCTAGCCGGTACCCCCCCGGTGGAAATTATGGCGAAAGAAAGGAAAAGGAAGTACCTAGAGAGCCGCCAAGCGCGAGGCACCGAATATGGTACTTGCCTGGATGCGGGCGAAGACCGACGAAGAACTGGAAGAAACAAAAACAGCTACAGCAAAACAGCTCTAGAAAAATGGCAGCGGTGGTGGGATAGACAAGGGTCCCGTAATTGGACGCACACCTTGGTCCCCAATGTTGAGACCTGGATTACTGGATATAGGGGGGTCCTAACATACAGACTGACCCAAATTCTGACAGGCCACGGTTGTTTCGCGGCGTACCTGTATAAAATAGGGAAGGAATCCAGACCGAATTGTTGGTTCTGTGACGCGACCGAAGACACTGTAGACCACACTGTATTCCACTGCGACAGGTGGTCACCTTTCAGACTGGAGCTTGAGGCAGAATTGGAAATCGGCGGGGCGATTAGCGTGGATAATCTTGTAAGTAGGATGCAGATGGACGCATCGAAATGGACAGCGGTCACCAACTTTGCAGAAAAAGTCCTGAAACTGAAAGAAGAAGCCGAAAGGCAAAGAGAAAGAGGCGGCCTAAGAGGGTGGAAAAAATACTAATAACAGTGGATTAATACATACCTGTAGTTGATGGCGTTGGGCGTACGAAGCAATGCTTGCCAGCGGTACCATACGTCTGCGTTTCCAAACTCTGCGGGGAGGGGGTTTTTTAGTGGGTAGTGCCTCCGGGCGAGTCCCACATACCCCCGAACATCTGGGGAATGCGTAAAAGCATTTTTCCCCCTCCTCCTATAAAAAAAAAAAAAAAAAAAAAAAAAAAGGTCTGGGTTACCTCCCTCTCGGAGGGGGGCGGGGCCCGCCACCGGTGCTGCGGCGGCACCCTCTGGCCCCCAGGGGGGCCAGAAGACGGGAAAGGCGGGTGGGGGGAAGAAGAAAAAGGGGAAGACGGGTGCCTCGGCACCTGTCTCCCCTCCCCCTCCACCCACCACCACAAAGAAGGAGAAGCCCCGCCTTCCGCGTGCTCCCAAGAGGGCGGCCGTGTCGCTAACGGTCGCCCCGGGGAGCAAGACCTCCTATGCGGAGGTCATGCGGAAGGCGGTGGCTAATGTCAACCTAAAAGAGGTTGGCATCGAGGAGGTCAGGTACCGGAAGGGCCAATCCGGGTCGTCTATTATAGAGATTCCGGGCCCTTCCGGTACCGAAAAGGCGGACGCCCTGGCGCAACGCCTCGCCGAACTCTTCGGCGAGGACGGCGTCAGGGTGGCCCGCCCCATGAAGACCGCTGAGGCTCGCCTCAGCGGTCTTGAGGAGTCCACCACCACCCAACAGGTGGTGGAGGCGGTGGCCAGGGTGGGGGAGTGTCCGGCGGGTCAGGTCACCACTGGCCCAATCCGGACCTCCCCCAATGGACTTGGCACCATATGGGTGAGATGCCCGCTCGCGGCCGTTCGCAAACTGGCCGCGGCGGGCCGCCTCCGCCTGGGGTGGTGTTCACCCCGGGTGGAGGTCCTGGCGGCACGCCCTCCCAGGTGCCATCGGTGCCTGGAGGTTGGACACCTCCAGTCCCGATGCCCTGGGGGGGCAGATAGGGGTGACCGGTGCTACCGATGTGGTGGCACCGGTCACGTGTCCCGCGCATGCCGGGCACCACCGAGGTGCCCGGTCTGCGTCGACCTGGGGCGCCCGGCAAATCATGTGCTGGGCGCCCAGGGTTGTGCTCCTCCCCCTCCAAAAGGAAGAGGAGGGGGGGGGAGAAGAGGCAGGCCGGGCCTGCCGGGGGTGCGACGGCGTCGGCCGTTAGTGCCGCCACGCAGCGCCCCCCGTACCATCCCCCGCCCCTCCAGCGGCGTCGATGAGGATGGACGTGGACGAGGTGGAGCCGGCTGCTCCACCTAAAAAGTCCACGTCCACCCCCCCTCCTCCGGTAGCGGGCCCCTCCAAGCCCGCGGAGGGAGGAGGATCCTCGACCCTCCCCCGCCCCAGGTCCATGAATAAGGGCGGGGGAGCAGTCTCCGAGGGAGAGGGCCCGGCCCTCCCCGAGAAGGGACCACCCTCGGCCGACCCGAGGAAGGTCTGCGTCCGCGGGCGTGGTCCGTCTCCGCCGCCAGGCCCCCCTTGTTAGGGGAGGACTTTCGGCGGCGGTTGGCGGACCCGAAGGTGGCGCTGGCGGACATCCTCGGGTCCAAGGAACCGAGGGTGGTGCTGACAAGGGCGGAGAATATCCGCCCTGTCAGCCATGAGATGGAGGCCGAGCCGGCCGCCAACCTGGAGGAGGAGGGGAAGGCCAACCGATAATGGCTCCTCCTCCTCCAGTTAGGGTGCTGCAGGCCAATCTGAACCACTCGGCTGGGGCTCAGGACTTGTTTGTCCAAGCCCTGGCCGAGTGGCAGATTGGCCTGGCGGTCGCGGCGGAGCCGTACAGAGTTCCCGACCGCCCTGACTGGGCGGCGGATCTGTGCGGCTCCGTCGCGATCGCAACGAACTCGGCACCCCTCCGGGTGATCGGTAGGGGTGCCGGGTTCGTGGTGGTGGAGTCCAGGTGCGTCACGCTGGCCGGAGTGTATGCCTCCCCCAGCCTGACCCTCGTGGAGTTTGAGTCGCTGCTGGATGGGCTGGGGAGGGTTCTGAACCCTCTCCTGTCCCGTCCAGTGTTGGTCCTAGGGGACTTTAACGCCAAATCCCCAACTTGGGGATCCCCTAGGGCCGACCCACGGGGGGATGTGCTGGTGGATTGGTCCTCCGGTCTGGATCTCCGGATCCTCAACCGGGGATCTGCCAGCACGTGCGTGCGGCCACAGGGGGAGTCCATAGTGGACTTGTCCTGGGCTTCTCCGTCGGCCGCACGACGTGTTGGAGCGTGGAGGGTCGCAGATGACCTCGCGACCCTCAGCGACCACCTCTACATCATGTTTGATGTAGGCGGGGTGGCCCCAATTGGGGGCCCACCCCCCGTAGGAGGTGGGCGCTTACGCACCTGGACGAGGACGCGCTGATGGCGGCCTCCTATGCCGCGGCCTGGCCCTCGTACGGGCCAGAGCCAGTCGCGGACGTAGACGAGGAGGCCTCCTGGCTCCGGGGGCAAATGGCGGCAATTTGTGATGCCGCCATGCCCCGGGTCAGGAGGGTGCAGCGGCGGGCGGTCTACTGGTGGTCGGGCCAGATAGCCACACTCAGACAAGAGAGTGTGGCGGCCCGACGCCGGTGGACAAGGGCCCGCCGCCGAGTAGTCCGCGACGATGCGGTGGAGGCCACACTCCGCGAGGCATATCGAGACGCATCGAATGCCTTGCGGAGAGCCATCAGGGAGGCCAAGGCATCTGCCTGGGAGGAACTCCTGGGCTCTCTGGACGCTGACCCGTGGGGTCGCCCGTACCGTTTGGTACTGGGCCGCCTACGCCCCGCGGGTCCTTCCGTCACGGAGAGCCTGGAACCCGCCGTGCTCCGGTCGGTGGTGAATAAACTGTTCCCCCTCGATGAGGGGGGCAGACCACCACCGGAGCCGCTCGAGGCGGCGCTGGCCGCGCTGCCACCATGCGCGGTCAGCGACGAGGAGTTCCGGGACGCCGTCGCCAAGCTAAGGGGGCGGAATACCGCCCCCGGCCCAGACGGCGTCCCAGGCAGGGCACTAGCCTTGGCCTTACGCGTCCTCGGGCCCCGCCTGAGGTGGCTGTTCGACAGCTGCCTTCAGGCGGGGCGGGTCCCCCTCTTGTGGAAGCAGGCCACGATGGTCCTGCTTCCCAAGGGGGTGGCAGGCCGGCAGCCTCTCCCAAGGCGTACCGACCCATATGCCTCCTTGACGAGGCGGGAAAGCTCTTCGAGAGAATCGTAGCTTCCCGCCTCTGGGGGCATCTGTCCCGTGTAGGTCCGAACTTGGCACCGTGCCAGTTCGGCTTCCGCGAGGGCCGATCGACCGTAGATGCGGTCGATCACGTCAAGGCCCTCGTGGATGAGTCTGTCTCCCGGGGTGGGATGGCGTTGGCGGTGTCTCTCGACATCGCCAACGCCTTCAACTCCCTACCCTGGGACAGGATTGCGGGGGCACTGGTCGACCACCAGGTGCCCCCGTACCTGAGGAGGGTTCTGGCAGACTACCTCCGGGACAGAAGGGTGATATACCCGGGTCGGTACGGGGTGGTAACGCGGGAGGTGAACCGCGGTGTACCCCAGGGGTCCGTGTTAGGCCCGTTGTTGTGGAACCTGGGGTACAACCGGGTTCTCCTCACCGCGCTCCCTCACGGCGTCACAGTCGTCTGCTACGCAGACGACACTCTAGTGATAGCCGTGGGGGAGGAATGGGAGAGGCTGCTGGGCCTTGCCGAGTCAGGCGTGGCCCTGGTGGTGGCCTCCGTCCGTCGGCTGGGGCTGCAAGTGTCTCCGGAGAAAACGGAGGCAGCCTGGTTTCATGGGCTGCCTCTGACCCGGAGACCGCCCCAGTCGGTCGTCCGAGTAGGACCGGTCTTTGTCCGGGTCGAGGAACGTATTAAGTACCTCGGCCTGGACATTGACAGCCGCTGGCGCTTCGAGGGTCACTTTGACCGACTCGTCCCCCGAGTAGAGGGGGTAGCCGCCCTGTTGGGTCGGCTACTGCCCAATATCGGGGGACCGGAAGAGAGGGTCCGCCGCCTCTATACGGGGGTGGTGCGGGCCATGTGCCTTTACGGGTGCCCAGTCTGGGCCCCGTCCCTGGCGGCCGGGCGGCGCAGCCGACAATGCTGCGCCGCGTATACCGGCGAATGGCCGTCAGGGTGGCACGTGGTTACCGCACCATCTCCCATGAGGCGGCGGCAGTCCTGTCGGGGGTAATCCCCTTCGACCTGCAGGCGGAGGCCGAGGCCCGTGTCTTTCGACGGGTCCGGTCCCTCCGCCGGGGCGAAGGGGATCCGGCAGGACTGTCGGTCGGTGACCTGAGGCGTCAGGCCCGGCAGCTCGCACTTAGAAAATGGCGGGCGGAGCTCGAAAATTATCGAGCCGCCCGCCAGCGAGCTGTCGGCGCGATCCTCCCACATTTGGAGGAGTGGGTGGATCGTCGGCACGGTAGGCTTACCTACCGGACGACGCAGGTGCTCTCCGGACATGGTTGTTTCGGAGAGTACCTGCACAAAATCGGAGCGGAGGCCACACCAGAGTGCCTGTCGTGTGGCGTGGGGGTGGTTGACACCCCCAGCCACACGATAGAGGAGTGCCCAGCCTTTGGCTGGGCACGAGAGGATTGCGGGCCATTATTGGCCCGGACCTCTCGCCGCCAGCACTTGTTACGGCAATGCTGGCGAGCGAGAGGTCCTGGAGAGCGGTGGCCTCCTTCTGCGAAACCGTTATTTCGCAGAAGGAGGCCGCCGAGCGGGATCGGGAGTCTCCGATCCCGCTCGGCAGGAGAGAAGGCGGGCCAGGAGGGGGCTCCGTTTTAGGCGACCCCCTCCAAGAGGCCCGCCACCGTAATAGGCGGGCGGACCCGGCACCAGTATTTGGTGCCGGGCTCCGCCCGAGTGAGGAGGTAGGTGCCGCTCCGGCGTCGTGTGCCGGGACTTCGGTCCTGGCCGGTCGGGAGCGGCACCGAGGGCTTGGGGAGGACCGCGGTTGGGGCCGCGCCCTCCCCTTGTTATAGCCCACGTTGGCCGCATGGAAGTGTGACCCTTCCATGCGGCGGAGTCAGGAGCGCCGACTTAGTCGGCGCTCTGTGGGGAGCAGTCATTTCTGACCTGCTCCCCCGCGAGCACGGATTCCTCTTCCCACTGGGAAGAGGACCTCCCCGAGGCGGCGGTCCGGGAGTGTGGCCTAGCTTGGTCGTTCCCGGACCGCCGCCGAAGTCGGGCGAGATGGTGGTCACCGTGGGGGTTTTAGTCGGTAAAAATCCGGCACTACCCGCCGTCGCCCCAACGGGGGGGGGTGTCTTTGAATATTTCCCCCACGTTAAAAAAAAAAAAAAAAAAAAAAAAAATGGGTTAGGTCTGGGTTAGGTCTCTCGGTCCGCAGTGCCGAGCAGGGGTGTCTGAACACGCCTGGTCAGGTGGAGGAAAATCCTCTGCTTTCGTCAGGAGCGATGGCTGCTCTGCTTTCTGGTGGATGTCGCAGTACCTGCAAAAAGAAGTGAGGAAAGCCACCCCCCTCGTATCGGTCTTACCCGCCGATCGAGTCCGGGTGTGCCGTACTTACCTTTCTTTTTGTATGGGAAGTGTGACATTCTCCGGGCAGCAACGTAGTTCTTCCTTCTGATGGGTCCTTGAGTACCTGCTGGGAAATGTAAGGAACCCCACTCCCCTCGTAACGGTCCCCGGGTGGCTGGGCTTGCCCAGCGACCCGGTACGCCGTTCGAGTCCGAGTGGGTGTACTTGCCTTTTCCGGTGTGGGAAGCGAGGATCCATCGGCGGGATGGAGCGGACATCGTTCCTGAAAAAGCATGAATTATACCTACCTGATCGGGTGAGGGATGACATCTCTGCTGGGCATTCTTTATCCTGCGGAGGCCTTGCGTGGGCCACCGAGCGCGTCCCCGGGTTGCGGATAGGGGAACGCCCTTCATTGTCATGGTTCTTTGAAGGGTAGCTGCGATATAAGCGGGGGTAAGCCCGTCGAATAAGCAGCCGCGGACAGCACGCCGGTTTGGACGGAACCGTAAGCCTGGAGTCAGGCGCCGTCCCCGGGGAGGTTCCACCCCGGTCACCAAAAAGGACACAACCCCAGGGGCCGTGGACCTGTTGATCTGCGGTACGGGTTTGGCGAACCCGGGGTGCCCTAGCTGGGGGTGGATGAACGCCATCCACCTCCTAATTCCGTAAGTTCCTTGGCGGCTTCAACGACCATCACAGGGCGTAGTGGTGGAACGTTGCCGTCAAGGGACCCGGAGGGCCTGCCTTCACCGGCCGGCCTGCGAGGAAGAAAACCTCTATAAAAAATTACCCCTCCCTGAACGGTATGGTGCTCGCCTAGTAGGGGCGCATGCGGATGATCGTAAGTGACGCATGCGGGGCCATGGGTTAGTTGGCCGCCTAGAGACCAACCCCCGAGGAACGGCCGAACCTCGGGGTGTATAAGGCTTCCTCGGGTCGGGGCTGAGGGCCCGGGGTGACGTCTTTTTTTCCCCTTTTGAATCGGAGGCGGGGCGATGCTACGGCAAACCCCTGCCGTACATGAATATGAATACGACCCACAAAAACAAAAATTCTCAAACGGACGGATACACGGATATGACCACGGCAACACGAACACGCACTGAAGACCGAACGGATAACGTGGACAGTGGGGAAAGTTTAAATGAGGACGACACGACCCGAAAATATAATAGAAAGGGTGGAATCCGTGTTGATAGGCTTCCTGGGGAAACTGACTCGGCGTATAGGTCGCGCAGGGCCAAGATAGGAATAGCGGCAAAAAAGGCCAGCGCCAATTCGGAAGCCACTAGGCACCAGCGTAACACGCCACCTGGTAGCGAAACGAGGAAAAAGTTACGGGGTAGAGGGGAGCTTTCTAGTAGTGCCCCAGAAGAGGACGACCTTGAGCAAGCACAAGAAAGCTCCAAACGAACTAGAGCTAGTCCTGACACTCCGCCAAGCAGGCAGCAGTATAAGAGGGCCGCGAAACTAATCGAGAGTGGTACTTCGTCCGAGGAAGAGGCTATGGGGGAGGTGTTTCAGACACCGAAAGGAGGCGAGGCCATAGGTGAAAGCGGTACACTCGTTGCTAATACGGGGACAGCAACGACAAATGTCACTCTTGACGCCCAAGCGAGTCTGAGAATCGAAGTCCTTAAACGACAGTTATTGGAGGAACGCAAGGTTAACAGCCAGCTACTTGCGGAATTGGAGGACGCGAAGGCTGATAGGATGAAGCTGCAAACCCTCATTGGCGAACTCGGAAATGAGATACTGGGGCTTAAGAGACAGTTGGAGTCATTGGCTAAGGGCGAGAAGGGGAACACCTTCCCCACCAAAAAAGAACTTGAGGAGGTGGTTGCCACCGTAGTACGAAATATATTGAAGACGCAAGCAACCGACGTCAGGGCGCCGAGGAAAAGTGGGGTGGATTCTGGCCGGTCAAATACGACACCCGTCCCTCAATATAGACAGGGCAAAAATAATATCTCCCCCATTTCGACCGAAATAGAAATTCTGAGAGGGACATATGAAGCCAGTCTTAACTGTGTTGAAGCGGTCGTGGACGCCGAGGAGATCCCTAGAGACAGCATGCTCCAGGCCGCCGAAAACAAGATAGGGAGGGCAGGTTCTGACCCTACGCTATTTTCCGCCGTAGTGAGTGGGCCAAAAAATTTAGAAGACTGGACCACCGTCGTGAGGAAAAAGAAAAAGAACAACGAGAAAGGAACGCCTACGACGGTGGGAGCTGGATCTCCTAAAAAACGGGGTGCCCCTCTCCCCAGAAGACGGATACAAGGGGAAGCTATTTCAATCCAGGTCACCGAAAAAGCGTCCTTTGCTGAGGCCCTAAAGAGGGTTAAAGGCAAACTGGGACCTACTGTAGAGGGGGTTAAGGCAGTGAGGAAGACGGCGACGGGAAACCTCCTGCTGGAATTTTATCCCAAAACTGATCCGAGGGACCTTCTAGTTCAAATAAAATCGGCACTAGGGGAAGATGCTCCGGTCAGACGTCTGCAGCCTCGGTCGATAATTGAAATTAGGGACATAGAACCCCTAACGGACCCGGAGGATATTTGCGTGGCTGTTGCCAAAGTAGGTAGCCAATCACAGGACTACAGCGATATCCGGTGTAGATCCCTAAGGGAGGGCCCACGTGCTACTATGGTCGCCGTGGTAGAGGTTCCGTGCCCGATGGCGGAAATTATACAGAAGACGGGCAGGGTGCGGATCGGGTGGGTGTCTTGCAGGGCAAGAATCATACCCGACATCACCAGATGTTTCAGATGTCATGATCTTGGGCATCATGCAAGAAACTGCCCTGTAGCCCCAAATGATACGGTTCTCTGCCGCAAATGTGGTGAACCTGGTCACAAAATCGAGAATTGTGAACAGGCAGCTAAATGTCGTTTATGTGTGGCACGGGGAGTCCCTGATATGGAGGCCACACACATTGCAGCCACCACGAGGTGCCTTGTATATAGGCAATATGTTACAGCAAAATATGGGCCCGGGGGGTTCCGAAATAAAAATGGCGGGAATAAATATTTTACAAGTTAATTTAAATAGGTGCTGGGAAGCTGATTCCTTGCTGGAACACACCCTAATCGAGAAAGAAATCGATATAGCGATTATTAGTGAGCCCATAAATTTTAAAAGGATAGATGGATGGCACTATGACACTAATAAAAAGGCAGCCCTCTGGATTAATGCATGTACGATGGGCGGAAAACAACCCCCACGGCTAGTAGGACTAGGAGATGGATATATTGCCATCGAGGTAGATGATATCATTTTTACTAGTGTCTACCTTTCTCCCAATGCCACCTGGGACACCTTCGAGGCCAGTCTTGGAGAGCTGGAGGATTTAGCTGCTGCTTCTCGGGGTACGTCTATGGTTCTTGCAGGCGATTTTAATGCCAGCTCTCCGTTGTGGGGGTCAAAAAAGAGCGACCGTCGTGGGGCTGAGGTGGCCGTTTTCTGCGCTAAGCTTGGGCTTATACCCGCCCGGAGCGAAGGTGAGGCGTCCTTTGAAAGACAGGGCAAAACGTCCCTCATTGACATTTTTCTTTGTAGCCCTAGCCTGTATAGGAATTTAAAATTAAGTAAAATTCTCCCCGATTATAATGGCTCAGACCATAAATACCTCTTTCATATCGTAGACCAGCCAGGACATCGTGGACAGGAGCGAAATAGGAAAATGCCGGTAGTTGAAGGCACTTTTTCAATTGACACCTTCGCTAAAAAATATGAAAGAGGTATCGATGCTTGGCATGCTGCCCCACCTACAACTATTAAAAAGGCAATGGGATTTGTTAATTTTGTTAATCAGTGCGCTAGATCTGCCAGAAGTCCTCCCCACCCCGCACTTCGTGAAAAAAAAGCTGCCTGGTGGTGGAATAAAAATATTGCTCAGTTACGAAATAACGCGTGTAAATCGCGAAGGAAATTACAGCGGGCGTATAAACGACGGCTACCAGACAATGCACTCGACGTCTTAAGGGAAAGGGCTAAAGAAGATAAAAGGAAACTTAAAAAAGAAATTAAAACAGCCAAAATAGAAGGCTGGAAATGCTTTCTCGGCACTCTCGATAAAGACCCTTGGGGCCGGCCCTATAAAACAGTGCTTAATACACTACGCGGAAAGACTAGCTCCCCCTCCCTCGATAAAAACGCAGCACTGGCGATTATTAAGGACCTATTTATTATTAGAAATCCCGCTGTTGTGAGCTTCGACCCACTTGCTCTAAGTCCGGATAGAGACTGTCAAGTAGCTACTACGAAAGAAGAAGTAAATGCAGTGATAGCCAGAATGAAAGAGAAATCTCCTGGTATAGATAAAACACCTGTAGCTGCTATTAAATGGATAAATACTAAAACACCAGACAGTATAGTACAGGCCCTAAATACGCTACTTGACAATGGAGTATTCCCTAAGGAGTGGAAGGTGGGAAGATTGGTCCTTATTCCTAAGAAAAAGGCCCCGGATAAGGCGCAGGGGTGGCGACCACTCTGTATTCTTTCCAATTGGGCGAAGCTCTTTGAATATATTATTAAAATTAAAATTATGAAAGGGGTCCAATTCGCGGTAAACCAGTATGGCTTCTGCAAGAACAAAAGTACGGTAGGAGCCATACTGGATATGGTCAATAAATGGAATGGCGCTAAGAGTGCCGGTAAACATTGCCTGCTAGCAGCCATAGACGTGCGTAATGCGTTTAACACAGTCACTTGGGACAGCATCTTAAATGAGGTACGCCGTCGAAAACTCCCGGTTAAAATCGAGGAAATTTTAAAATCATACCTTTCTGAGCGGAGCATATATTACCGGGCGACGGATGAGCCTTTTGAGGTATCGGTCTACGCAGGGGTTCCCCAGGGCTCGGTCCTTGGCCCCACACTCTGGAATATAGTCTATGACTCGCTATTGCAAATGGCCACACTTGAAGGGGTCCATTTAATTGGCTATGCCGACGATGTTTTGATTGTATGCGTGGGCCGTGACCTAGAACAATTAAAAGTTAAATTAAAGATAACCCTCGATCGAATAGGGGAGTGGTTTAAGGAACAGAAGATGTCAATAGCCTCCGAAAAAACAGAAATATTGTTGTTAACAGGACGAAAGATCAAGGAACCTGTAAAAATCACTTACGACGAGGCTGTTATTACTGCTAAAAAGGCTATCCGCTATTTAGGGATGATTGTAGAAGGAAACCAAAGGTTTAAAACGCATATAGATACCATCTGTAGGAAAGCGTTGAGTGTGGCTGGCGCCCTTTCTAGGATCGCCCCAAATCTTGGTGGTGGAGGGTACTTAAGCAGGGTACTGCACTACAGAACGGTCGAGGCGGTGTTATTATACGCGGCACCGGCGTGGGCGACTGATCCCTGTCTATACACAAATGCAAAACACCTATTTAACGTTCAAAGGGCGGCGTTGGCTAGGGTGACAAGGGCATATCGTACGGTGTCGTTAGCCGCGGTATGTGTCCTCTCCGGGTGTATCCCCATTGATATTATGGCCCTAGAACGAAGAAGAATTTTTCTTAGGTTACAAAACACGGATAAAAATAAAGAGATAAAGAACAAAATATATAGAGATGAAAGAATCCTGACCTTAAGTATGTGGCAGAGGAGCTGGGAAACCTCAGCCCATGGTATCTGGACGAAAAAATTGATACCGAACATCCAGGAGTGGCTGGTATGGGGTCCTAAAACACTAAATTACCACCTGACCCAGATTTTCACGGGGCATGGATGTTTCTCAGCGTATCTCCACAAAATTGGAAGGCGCGAGTCTCCTTTATGCTGGTATGGATGCCAGGAGATTGATGACGCGGAGCATACTTTGTTCATTTGTATGGAATGGAAGGATGAAAGAACAGACATGGAAAAAGGGACCGGTAAGGTAAACATTGAGGGCTTCCTGAAAACCTATAAAAATTGTGAAAAAAGAAAATATATTATTACTTACGTGGAAAAGGTTATGCGAAGGAAAGAAGAAGATGAGCGCCAATGGGAGCGAGAGAACCTAGAACAAAAAAGAAATCAGTTAGTACAATATAACAAATAGAGAAAAATAGATAATTAAATGGTGTAATGTAATAAAGGATTATGATTAAGAGGAAATGTATACTTATCTGAAGATCGCCAGGAGAATTCCCCAGTGGAAACGGTAACGAGAGAACCTGAAACAAAGAAGATAAAATTAGTTAATTAAAATTAGTTAATTAGTTTCTATATAATAAGGAAGAAGTTAAATGATGAATTTGTAAATTAAATTAATATAATATAATATAATATAATATAATAAATAAAGAAAAGATTAAAGACGTAATGTAATGAAGGTCTTAAATAAAAGAGTTAGAGAAAGTATACTTATCGTTGGATCGCTAGGGGAAAACCACTGAAGTAATGGTCTAAGGACTTTCCCGGAGGTTTTTTGTTCATCCCCGATCCCGTCTAGAAAACAGAGGGTGGTTTTTTAGTTGGTAGACCCATCCCTATGGGATGGGGAGTCCAACACTACCCGGCGCATAACAACATTGCCGGGTGTGCCTAATGCATTTTTCCCCCTCTGAAAAAAAAAAAAAAAAAAAAAAAAAAAAAAAAAAAAAAAAAAAAAAAGGTCTGGGTTAGGTCTGGGTTAGGTCTGGGTTAGGTCTCGTGCTCCGTTAGGTCTGGTTAGGTCTGTTCCCCCTCGATGAGGGGGGCAGGTAGGCACCGGAGGTCTGGGTCCGCTCGGGTTAGGCTGGGCGCTGCCACCATGCGCGGTCAGCGACGAGGAGTTCCGGGTTACGCCGTCGCCAAGTTAAGAGGGCGGAACACCGCCCCCGGTCCAGACGGCGTCCCAGGCAAGGCGTCTAGCCTTGGCCTTACGCTGGGTCGGGCCCCGCCTGGGTGGCTGTTCGACAGGTTGGGTCAGGCTGGGCGGGTCCGGGCTCTTGGGAAGCAGGCCACGATGGTCCTGCTTCCCAGGGGGTTAGGCCGGCAGCCTCTCCCAAGGCGTACCGACCCATAGGCCTGGGATGAGGCGGGAAAGCTCTTTGAGAGAATCATAGCTTCACGCCTCTGGGGGCATATGTCCTCTGTTCTTCAGGAGCGATGGCACCTCTGCTTCCTGGTGGATGTCGCGAGTACCTGCGACCATAGAAGTGGTCCACCCCCTCGTATCGGTCTTACCCGCCGGATGAGTCTGTCTCCGGTCCGGGTGTGCGTACTCACCTTGTCTCTTGACATCGGAACGCCTGTGACATTCTCCGGGACAGGGCGGGGTTCTTCGACCATCAAGTCCCCCGTGATGAGGTCCTTGCAGTACCTCCTGGGACAGAAGGTGATATCCCCGGGTCGGTAACGGTCCCGCGGGAGGTGGGCCGCCCAGTGTACCCCAGGGTGTCTTAGAGACCGTTGTTGTGGAACCTGGGGTACAACCGTGTTTCCGGTCCCTCAAGCGGGATCCAGTCGGCTGCTATGGACGACACACTCGTTCCGTGGGGGATGCATGGGAGAGGCTGCTGGGCCTTGCCGATCGGGCGTGGGTGGCCATCTCTGTGGGCTCCGTCCGTGCGGGGCTGCAAGTGGGCCACCGAGAGGTCAGCCTGGTTGCGGATGCCTCTGACCCGGAGACCGCCCTTCAGTCATGGTTCGTCCGAAGGGCGGGTAGCCGCGATATAAGTCGGGTCGAAGAACGTCGAATAAGCAGCCGGCGGACAGCACGCCGGTGGACGCTTCGGGTCACTTTGACCGACTCGTCCCCCGGGAGGGGGTAGCCCCCTGGGGTGGGCTCACTGGACCAATATCGGGGGACCAGAGGATCCGTCGTGGTCCGCCTCTACACGGGTTTGGTGCGAACCCGGCCTGCCCTAGCTGGGCCCCGTGAACGGCATCGCCGGGCAATTCCGTAAGTTCGCCGCGTATACCGGCAAAACGACCATCCAGTCGTAGGGTGGAACGTCCCGTCAGGGGCGGAGTCCTGTCGGGGTCAATCCCCTTCGACCTGCAGGCGGAGGCCGAGGCCCGCATATCGAACGGTATGGTGCTCGCCTAGGCGAGGGGCGCATGCGGCATGATGTCCAGTCGGTGGTGGCCATGAGGCGTCAGGCCCGGCAGCTCGCACTTAGAAAATGGCCGGAGCTCGAAAATTATCGAGCCGCCCGCCAGCGAGCTGTCGGCCTGCGGATCCTCCCTTGGAGGAGTGGGTGGATCGTCGGCACGGTAGGCTTACCTACCGGACGACGCAGGTGCTCTCCGGACATGGTTGTTTCGGAGAGTACCTGCAAAAATCGGACGGGGAGACCACCACCAGAGCCTGTCGTGTGGCGTGGGGGTGGTCGGACACCCCCAGCCACACGATGCCGGTGCCCAGCGTTTGGCTGGGCACGCGAAGATGTGCGGAAAACCGTTATTGGCCCAGACCTCTCGCCGCCAGCACTTGTTACGGCAATGCTGGCGAGGCGAGGTCTTGGGCGGTGGCCTCCTTCTGCGAAACCGTTATTTCGCACAGGCCTAGGCGGGATCGGGAATCCTCCGATCCCGCTCGGCAGGAGAGAAGGCCTGGCCAAGGGGCTCCGCAAGGCGACCCCCTCCCCGAGAGGAACATCCCCTCATAGAGGGCGGACCCGGCACCAGCATTCTTTGGTGAATGGGCTCCCCCCTGAGAGGTAGGTGCCGCTCCGGCGTCGTGTGCCGGGACTTCGGTCCTGGCCGGTCGGGAGCGGCACCGAACTGCCAGGCCAGCTTGAGGACCGCGGTTGGGGCCGCGCCCTCCCCTGTCATAGCCCCTCGTGGCCGCATGGAAGTGTGACCCTTCCAAGGGGGAGGGAGTGGCGGCTCTCGACAAAGTCGCCAAGGGTGTCCTTCAACTCATGTCCCCCCTCGCAAGAGCAGGAGGGCCCACTGGGAAGAGGACCCCGCTACCCACTAGGCGGTCCGGTAGTGTGACCTAGCTTGGTCGTTCCCGGACCGCCGCCGAAGGCGGGCGAGAAGGTGGTCACCGTGGGGGTTTTAGTCCGGTAAAAATCCGACCGTGTACCCGCCGTCGCCCCAACGGCGGCGGGGTCTTTAAGCGCTCCCTCCCCCACGTTAAAAAAAAAAAAAAAAAAAGGCCAAAAGTACTGGGTTCCCACGGGGGGAGGTGCTGGTAGCTTGGGCCTCCGGTCTGGATCTTCGGATCCTCAACCGGGGATCCGCCAGCACGTGCGTGCGGCCACAGGAGGAGTCCATAGTGGACTTGTCCTGGGCTTCTCCGTCGGCCGCACGACGAGTTGGAGCGTGGAGGGTCGCAGATGACCTCGCGACCCTCAGCGACCACCTCTACATCATGTTTGATGTAGGGGGTGTGGCCCCACCCCCCCGTAGGAGGTGGGCGCTTACGCACCTGGACGAGGACGCGCTGATGGCGGCCTCCTATGCCGCGGCCTGGCCCTCTTACGGGCCAGAGCCAGTCGCGGACATAGACGAGGAGGCCTCCTGGCTCCGGGGGCAAATGGCGGCAATTTGTGACGCCGCCATGCCCCGGGTCAGGAGGGTGCAGCGGCGCGCGGTCTACTGGTGGTCGGGCCAGATAGCCACACTCAGAGACGAGAGTGTGGCAGCCCGACGCCGGTGGACAAGGGCCCGCCGCCGTGCAGTCCGCGACGATGCGGTGGAGGCCACACTCCGCGAGGCATATCGAGACGCATCGAATGCCTTGCGGAGAGCCATCAGGGAGGCCAAGGCATCGGCCTGGGAGGAACTCCTGGGCTCTCTGGACGCTGACCCGTGGGGTCGCCCGTACCGACTGATACTGGGCCGCCTACGCCCCGCGGGTCCTTCCGTCACGGAGAGCCTAGAACCCGCCGTGCTCCGGTCGGTGGTGAATAAACTGTTTCCCCCCGATGAGGGGGCAGACCACCACCGGAGGCTCGAGGCGGCGCTGACCGCGCTGCCACCATGCGCGGTCAGCGACGAGGAGTTCCGGGACGCCGTCGCCAAGTTAAGGGGCGAAATACCGCCCCCGGTCCAGACGGCGTCCCAGGCAGGGCATTAGCCTTGGCCTTACGCGTCCTCGGGCCCCGCCTGAGGTGGCTGTTCGACAGCTGCCTTCGGCGGGGCGGGTCCCCAACTTGTGGAAGCAGGCCACGATGGTCCTGCTTCCCAAGGGGGGGGCAGGTCGGCAGCCTCCCCAAGGCGTACCGACCCATATGCCTCCTTGATGAGGCGGGAAAGCTCTTTGAGCGAATCAAAAAAAAAAAAAAGGTCTGGGTGTAGGTCCGAACTTGGCACCGTGCCAGTTCGGCTTCCGCGAGGGCCGATCGACCATAGATGCGGTCGATCACGTCAAGGCCCTCGTGGATGAGTCTGTCTCCCGGGGTGGGATGGCGTTGGCGGTGTCTCTCGACATCGCCAACGCCTTCAACTCCCTACCCTGGGACAGGATTGCGGGGGCACTAGTCGACCATCAGGTGCCCCCGTACCTGAGGAGAGTCCTGGCCGACTAACTCCGGGACAGACGGGTGATATACCCGGGTCGGTACGGGGTGGTAACGCGGGAGGTGAACCGCGGTGTACCCCAGGGGTCCGTGTTAGGACCGTTGTTGTGGAACCTGGGGTACAACCGGGTTCTCCTCACCGCGCTCCCTCACGGCGTCACAGTCGTCTGCTATGCAGACGACACTCTTGTGAAAGCCGTGGGGGAGGAATGGGAGAGGCTGCTGGGCCTTGCCGAGGCCGGGGTGGCCTCGGTAGTGGCCTCCGTCCGTCGGCTGGGGCTGCAAGTGTCTCCGGAGAAAACGGAGGCAGCCTGGTTTCATGGGCTGCCTCTGACCCGGAGACCGCCCCAGTCGGTCGTCCGAGTAGGGCCGGTCTTTGTCCGGGTCGAGGAACGAATTAAGTACCTCGGCCTGGACATTGACAGCCGCTGGCGCTTCGAGGGTCACTTTGACCGACTCGTCCCCCGAGTAGAGGGGGTAGCCGCCCTGTTGGGTCGGCTACTGCCCAATATCGGGGGACCAGAAGAAAGGTCCGCCGCCTCTACACGGGGGTGGTGCGGGCCATGTGCCTCTACGGGTGCCCAGTCTGGGCCCCGTCCCTGGCGGCCGGGCGGCGCAGCCGTCAAATGCTGCGCCGCGTATACCGGCGTATGGCCGTCAGGGTGGCACGTGGTTACCGCACCATCTCCCATGAGGCGGCGGCAGTCCTGTCGGGGGTAATCCCCTTCGACCTGCAGGCGGAGGCCGAGGCCCGTGTGTTTCGACGGGTTCGGTCACTCCGCCGGGTCGAAGGGGATCCGGCAGGACTGTCGGTCGGTGACCTGAGGCGTCAGGCCCGGCAGCTCGCACTTAGAAAATGGCGGGCGGAGCTCGAAAATTATCGAGCCGCCCGCCAGCGAGCTGTCGGCGCGATCCTCCCACATTTGGAGGAGTGGGTGGATCGTCGGCACGGTAGGCTTACCTACCGGACGACGCAGGTGCTCTCCGGACATGGGTGTTTCGGAGAGTACCTGCATAAAATCGGAGCGGAGGCCACACCAGAGTGCCTGTCGTGTGGCGTGGGGGTGGTCGACACCCCCAGCCACACGATAGAGGAGTGCCCAGCCTTTGGCTGGGCAAGAAGTTGCGGGCCGTTGTTGGCCAGGACCTCTCGCCGCCAGCACTTGTTACGGCAATGCTGGCGAGCGAGAGGTCCTGGAGAGCGGTGGCCTCCTTCTGCGAAACCGTTATTTCGCAGAAGGAGGCCGCCGAGCGGGATCGGGAGTCTCTCGATCCCGCTCGGCAGGAGAGAAGGCGGGCCAGGAGGGGCTCCGTTTTAGGCGGCCCCCTCCAAGAGGCCCGCCACCGTAATAGAGGCGGGCGGACCCGGCACCAGTCATTCATTTGGTGCCGGGCTCCGCCCGAGTGAGGAGGTAGGTGCCGCCCGGCGTCGTGTGCCGGGACTTCGGTCCTGGCCGGTCGGGAGCGGCACCGAGGGCTTGGGGAGGACCGCGGTTGGGGCCGCGCCCTCCCCTTGTTATAGCCCACGTTGGCCGCATGGAAGTGTGACCCTTCCATGCGGCGGAGTCAGGAGCGCCGACTTTAGTCGGCGCTCTGTGGGGAGCAGTCATTTCTGACTGCTCCCCGCGAGCACGGATTCCTCTTCCCACGACTGGGAAGAGGTCCACTCTTCCCAGTCGGGGAAGAGGACCTCCCCGAGGCGGCGGTCCGGTAGTGTGACCTAGTGTGGTCGTTCCCGGACCGCCGCCGAAGTCGGGCGAGATGGTGGTCACCGTGGGGGTTTTAGTCGGTAAAAATCCGGCACTACCCGCCGTCGCCCCAACGGCGGCGGGTGTCTTTGGAAGATTTCCCCCACGTTAAAAAAAAAAAAAAAAAAAAAAAAAAAGGTCTGGGTTAGGTCCCACTCGGTCCGCTTCGGCGGAGGCCTTGCGTGGGCAAAAAAAATTGTCAAAAAAAGCGGGGTAACCCCGACGAATAAGCAGCCGCGGACAGCACGCCGGTTTGGACGGAACCGTAAGCCTGGTGTCAGGTGCCGTCTCCGGGGAGGTGCCCCCCCGGTCATCAAAAAGGGCACAACCCCAGGGGCTGTCGGCCGCAAGGTCGGCGGTACGGGTCTGGCGAACCCGGGGTGCCTGAGCTGGGGATGGATGAACGCCATCCATCTCCTAATTCCGTAAGTCTCTTGGCGGCTTCAACGACCATCACAGGGCGTAGTGGTGGAACGTTGCCGTCAAGGGACCCGGAGAGCCTGCCTTCACCGGCCGGCCTGCGAGGAAGAAAACCTCTATAAAAAATTACCCTCAATCCTAAGGTATGGTGCGCGCCGATAGGATGCATGGCTGGGAGGTTGGCCAGTCTTTAGCGACCAAACTCCCCTGGGGCACCTGCCGAACCCCAGGGTGTATTAGGCTTACCCGGGTATGGCGGCTCTGCCCGGGTGGACCACCCCTTCCGACCCTACTCGTGGGAACAATTATGGAACCGAAAATTTATAAAAAAATGACGGACGAGGAGGAGCAGGAGCGGCGAGCGAGCTTGGGGTGAGCTCGGCCGTCTCCGCGATTAGAAGGGAGAGGTCCCTGCAGAGGGACACAGGAGAGAGAGTTCGCTCGCCATGAGCGAACTCGAGGAGGGTGCCAGCGACACCTCCAGCGTTGCTGGCACCTCCGGAGGCGCCGTTAAGCGCAAGAGAGGCCGCCCCCCAACAACCGGGGAGTACGCTGGGCTCGCGAAAGCAAAACGAGCCCACGCCGAAGCGGTCCTGATGGCGGACGAAGCCGACGCCATCAGGGCCTTGGATGACCCGGCCGTTAAGGCTAGGCCGCCATCCAAGTCGGCGATTCCGCTGCGGGACGAGGCGGAGCTTCTCGCGGAGCTCCGTCACGCCCCCGCAGCGGACTTATCCGCGCGGGCGATCGAGGAGGCCGCGCGGATCGAGAAGGTCGCCTCCACCTCCCGCAACCTCCATGGGACTTACGTCCGGAAGTTGCGGGAGGCGGCGCAGCTTATAAGGTGCGTCGCCACGGAGCACGCGCAGCGGGCCGCCTCCTCGTCCCGGGAACGGGACTTGGAGGTGGCAGTGGCGGAGCTGAGGGCGAAGAAACGAGGCCCTGGAGGCCCAAGTTGCGACCCTCATCGCAGCGGGGCGTGGGAAGGGGGCTTTACCCCTCCCCGCCCCAACAGATTAAAGGAGGCGACCCCTCCTCTCCACTACATCTCGGAGAGGAGGGGCATCAACGTCGGGGTCTTTTAAAAAGACCCCCAGCGTGGCGGTGAGGCCACGAGGCCCTGGAGGACCGGAGGAGGATACCGACTCCGATTTCTTCCAGGGCCTCGTGGAGAGGTCCCCGCGGACCTCTCCACGGAAAGTCCCCCGCCCCCGGACGTCCCCCCTCCGCCCTCCTCGGAGAACGGAGAGGGGATGGCGGATCGGGTGGCGGAGGCAGTGGAGGCGAGGATACTCGCCCGTCTCCGTCCTCTCTTGGAGATGGCGGAGCGGGCGGGTGAAATCCTCCCTCCTAGGAGAAAGGGCCCCCCCTTCCACTGATACGGAGGGTGGGGCCCTCTCCTCTTCCGCCCTTAGGAGGCGGAGGAGGGGAAAGAAGGTGCGGGCCCCTGCCCCGCCTCCCCCGTCCACCCGGCCAGCTCGTCCTCCCTTCAAGGAGGAAGTTCCTTCGGCCAGGACGGGGAAAGGCGCGGGCGGGACCCGCGGCTCTTCCGCCCCGGGAACCGGCGCCTCTCCCCCTACCAGGCCAGCTCGCCCCTCCTCAGGGAGGGACGTTCCGTCGGCCCAGGGGGAGTGGGTGTCGGTCCTGGGGAGGAAGGCCAAGAGGGCGCAGCGCCGGGTGGCTGTGGCCCCACAACCTCCCTCTCGGAGGGGGGCGGGGCCCGCCACCGGTGCTGCGGCGGCACCCTCTGGCCCCCAGGGGGGCCAGAAGACGGGAAAGGGTGGGGGGAAGAAGAAAAAGGGGAAGACGGGTGCCTCGGCACCTGTCTCCCCTCCCCCTCCCACCCCAAAACCAAGAAGGGAAGGAGAAGCCCCGCCTTCCGCGTCCTCCCAAGAGGGCGGCCGTATCGCTAACGGTCGCCCCGGGGAGCAAGACCTCCTATGCGGAGGTCATGCGGAAGGCGGTGGCAAATGTCGACCTCAAGGAGGTCGGCATTGAGGAGGTCAGGTACCGGAAGGGCCAATCGGGATCGTCCATCATAGAGATCCCGGGCCCTTCCGGTACCGAGAAGGCGGACGCCCTGGCGGAACGCCTCGCCGAACTCTTCGGCGGGGACGGCGTCAGGGTGGCCCGCCCCATGAAGACCGCTGAGGCTCGAATCAGCGGTCTTCATGAATCCACCACCACCCAACAGGTGGTGGAGGCGGTGGCCAAGGTGGGGGAGTGTCCGGCGGGCCAGGTCACTACTGGCCCAATCCGGACCTCCCCCAATGGACTTGGCACCATTTGGGTTAGGTGCCCGCTCGCGGCCGTGCGTAAACTGGCCGCGGCGGGCCGCCTCCGCCTGGGGTGGTGCTCACCCCGGGTGGAGGTCCTGGCGGCACGCCCTCCCAGGTGCCATCGGTGCCTGGAGGTGGGACACCTCCAGTCCCGATGCCCTGGGGGGGCAGATAGGGGTGGCCGGTGCTACCGCTGTGGTGGCACCGGTCACGTGTCGCGCGCATGCCGGGCACCCCCGAGGTGCCCGGTCTGTGTGTCGACCTGGGTCGCCCAGCCAACCATGTGCTGGGCGCCCCGGGTTGTGCTCCTCCCCCTCCAAAAGGAAGAGGAGGGGGGAGAAGAAGAGGCAGGCGGGGCCTGCCGGGGGTGCGACGGCGTCGGCCGGGAGTGCCGCCCCGCAGCGCCCCCCCGTACCATCCCCCGCCTCTCCGGCGGCGACGGTGGTGATGGACGTGGACGAGGTGGAGCCGGTTGCTCCACCACAAAGTCCACGTCCACCCCCCTCCTCCGGTAGCGGGCCCCTCCAGGGCCCGTGGAAGAGGAGGATCGTCGACCCTCCCCCGCCCCAAGTCCAAGAAGAAGGGCGGGGGAGCAGTCTCCGAGGGAGAGGGCCCAGCTCTCCCCCGAGAAGGGACCACCCTCGGCCACCCCGAGGAACGTCTGCGTCCGCGGGCGTCGTCCGTGTCCGCCGCCGATCCCCCCTTGAGAGGGGAGGACTATTGGCGGCGGTTGGCGGACCCCATGGTGGCGCTGGCCGACATCGTCGGGTCTAGGCAACGGAGGGTGGTGCTGACAAGGGCGGGCAATACCCGCCCTGTCAGCTCCGAGATGGAGGCCGAACCGGCCGCCAACCTGGAGGAGGAGGGGAAGGCTAACCGATAATGCCCCCTCCTCCTCCAGTTAGGGTGCTGCAGGCCAATCTCAACCACTCGGCTGGGGCACAGGACTTGTTTGTCCAAACCCTGGCCGAGTGGGGGATTGGCCTGGCGGTCGCGGCGGAGCCGTACAGAGTTCCCGATCGCCCTGACTGGGCGGCGGATCTGTGCGGCTCCGTCGCGATCGCGACGAACTCGGCACCCCTCCGGGTGATCGGAAGGGGTGCCGGGTTCGTGGTGGTGGAGTCCAGGTGCGTCACGCTGGCCGGGGTGTATGCCTCGCCCAGCCTGACCCTCGTGGAGTTCGAGTCGCTGCTGGATGGGCTGGGGAGGGATTTGACCCCTCTCCTGTCCCGTCCAGTGTTGGTCCTAGGGGACTTTAACGCCAAATCCCCAACTTGGGGATCCCCTAGGGCCGACCCACGGGGGGATGTGCTGGTGGATTGGTCCTCCGGTCTGGATCTCGGATCCTCAACCGGGGATCTGCCAGCACGTGCGTGCGGCCGCAGGGGGAGTCCATAGTGGACTTGTCCTGGGCTTCTCCGGCGGCCGCGCGACGTGTTGGAGCGTGGAGGGTCGCAGATGACCTCGCGACCCTCAGCGACCACCTCTACATCATGTTTGATGTACGGGGGGTGGCCCCAATTGGGGGCCCCCCCCCGTAGGAGGTGGGCGCTTACGCACCTGGACGAGGACGCGCTGATGGCGGCCTCCTATGCCGCGGCCTGGCCCACGGACGGGGCAGAGCCAGTCGCGGACGTAGACGAGGAGGCCTCCTGGCTCCGGGGGCAAATGGCGGCAATTTGTGACGCCGCCATGCCCCGGGTCAGGAGGGTGCAGCGGCGGGCGGTCTACTGGTGGTCGGGCCAGATAGCCACACTCAGAGAAGAGAGTGTGGCGGCCCGACGCCGGTGGACAAGGGCCCGCCGCCGAGCAGTCCGCGACCATGCGGTGGAGGCCACACTCCGCGAGGCATATCGAGACGCATCGAATGCCTTGCGGAGAGCCATCAGGGAGGCCAAGGCATCGGCCTGGGAGGAACTCCTGGGCTCTCTGGACGCTGACCCGTGGGGTCGCCCGTACCGTTGGTACTGGGCCGCCTACGCCCCGCGGGTCCTTCCGTCACAGAGAGCCTAGAACCCGAGGTGCTCCGGTCGGTGGTAAATGAACTGTTCCCCCTCGATGAGGGGGGCAGACCACCACCGGAGCCGCTCGAGGCGGCGCTGGCCGCGCTGCCACCATGCGCGGTCAGCGACGAGGAGTTCCGGGACGCCGTCGCCCAGCTAAGGGGGCGGAATACCGCCCCCGGCCCCGACGGCGTCCCCGGCCGGGCCCTAGCCTTGGCCGTACGCGTCCTCGGGCCCCGCCTGAGGTGGCTGTTCGACAGCTGCCTTCTGGCGGGGCGGGTCCCCCTCTTGTGGAAGCAGGCCACGATGGTCCTGCTTCCCAAGGGGGTGGCAGGCCGGCAGCCTCTCCCAAGGCGTACCGACCCATATGCCTCCTTGATGAGGCGGGAAAGCTCTTCGAGAGAATCATAGCTTCCCGCCTCTGGGGGCATATGTCCCGTGTAGGTCCGAACTTGGCACCGTGCCAGTTCGGCTTCCGCGAGGGCCGATCGACCGTAGATGCGGTCGATCACGTCAAGGCCCTCGTGGATGAGTCTGTCTCCCGGGGTGGGATGGCGTTGGCGGTGTCTCTTGACATCGCCAACGCCTTCAACTCCCTGCCCTGGGACAGGATTGCGGGGGCACTGGTCGACCATCAGGTGCCCCCGTACCTGAGGAGAGTCCTGGCAGACTACCTCCGGGACAGACGGGTGATATACCCGGGTCGGTACGGGGTGGTAACGCGGGAGGTGAACCGCGGTGTACCCCAGGGGTCCGTGTTAGGACCGTTGTTGTGGAACCTGGGGTACAACCGGGTTCTCCTCACCGCGCTCCCTCACGGCGTCACAGTCGTCTGCTATGCAGACGACACACTTGTGATAGCCGTGGGGGAGGAATGGGAGAGGCTGCTGGGCCTTGCCGAGGCCGGGGTGGCCTCGGTAGTGGCCTCCGTCCGTCGGCTGGGGCTGCAAGTGTCTCCGGAGAAAACGGAGGCAGCCTGGTTTCATGGGCTGCCTCTGACCCGGAGACCGCCCCAGTCGGTCGTCCGAGTAGGGCCGGTCTTTGTCCGGGTCGAGGAACGAATTAAGTACCTCGGCCTGGACATTGACAGCCGCTGGCGCTTCGAGGGTCACTTTGACCGACTCGTCCCCCGAGTAGAGGGGGTAGCCGCCCTGTTGGGTCGGCTACTGCCCAATATCGGGGGACCAGAAGAGAGGGTCCGCCGCCTCTACACGGGGGTGGTGCGGGCCATGTGCCTCTACGGGTGCCCAGTCTGGGCCCCGTCCCTGGCGGCCGGGCGGCGCAGCCGAATAATGCTGCGCCGCGTATACCGGCGTATGGCCGTCAGGGTGGCACGTGGTTACCGCACTATCTCCCATGAGGCGGCGGCAGTCCTGTCGGGGGTAATCCCCTTCGACCTGCAGGCGGAGGCCGAGGCCCGCGTCTTTCGACGGGTCCGGTCACTCCGCCGGGGCGAAGGGGATCCGGCAGGACTGTCGGTCGGTGACCTGAGGCGTCAGGCCCGGCAGCTCGCACTTAGAAAATGGCGGGCGGAGCTCGAAAATTATCGAGCCGCCCGCCAGCGAGCTGTCGGCGCGATCCTCCCACATTTGGAGGAGTGGGTGGATCGTCGGCACGGTAGGCTTACCTACCGGACGACGCAGGTGCTCTCCGGACATGGTTGTTTCGGAGAGTACCTGCACAAAATCGGAGCGGAGGCCACACCAGAGTGCCTGTCGTGTGGCGTGGGGGTGGTCGACACCCCCAGCCACACGATAGAGGAGTGCCCAGCCTTTGGCTGGGCACGAGAAGATGTGCGGGCCGTTATTGGCCCGGACCTCTCGCCGCCAGCACTTGTTACGGCAATGCTGGCGAGCGAGAGGTCTTGGAAGCGGTGGCCTCCTTCTGCGAAACCGTTATTTCGCAGAAGGAGGCCGCCGAGCGGGATCGGGAGTCCTCCGATCCCGCTCGGCAGGAGAGAAGGCGGGCCAGGAGGGGGCTCCGCTTTAGGCGACCCCCTCCAAGAGGCCCGCCACCGTAATGCAGGCGGGCGGACCCGGCACCAGTGATTCACTTGGTGCCGGGCTCCGCCCGAGTGAGGAGGTAGGTGCCGCGCCGGCGTCGTGTGCCGGGACTTCGGTCCTGGCCGGTCGGGAGCGGCACCGAGGGCGTGGGGAGGACCGCGGTTGGGGCCGCGCCCTCCCCTTGTTATAGCCCACGTTGGCCGCATGGAAGTGTGACCCTTCCATGCGGCGGAGTCAGGAGCGCCGACTTAGTCGGCGCTCCGTGGGGGCGCGGTCATTTCTGACCTGCTCCCCCGCGAGCACGGATTCCTCTTCCCAGTCGGGGAAGAGGACCTCCCCGAGGCGGCGGTCCGGTAGTGTGACCTAGCTTGGTCGTTCCCGGACCGCCGCCGAAGTCGGGCGAGATGGTGGTCACCGTGGGGGTTTTAGTCGGTAAAAATCCGACACTACCCGCCGTCGCCCCAACGGCGGCGGGTGTCTTTGGAAGATTTCCCCCACGTTAAAAAAAAAAAAAAAAAAAAAAAAGGTCTGGGTTAGGTCTGGGTTAGGTCTGGGTTAGGTCTGGGTTCGGCGGCCGAGAGGCTTGCGTGGGCAATACCGAGCGCGTCCCCGGGTCATGCGGATAGGGGAACGCCCTTCATTGTCATGGTTCTTTGAAGGGTAGCTGCGAATTAAGCGGGGGTAACCTCGACGAATAAGCAGCCGCGGACAGCATTGGGTTTGACGGAATCAAGCCTGGTGTCAGGTGCCGTCCGGTGCCACCCTGTCATCCTGGGACAACCCCAGGGGCTGTCGGCCGCAACCTCGGCAGTACGCGTTTGGCGAACCCGCGGTGCCTGAGCTGGGGAAGGATGAACGCCACCCATCTCCTCCCTTGCTTTCAACGATCCATCACAGGAGAGCGAGTGGTTCCGGACGTCCGGTTGCCGTCAAGGGACCCGGAGGCTCGATTTCCTGGCGGCCTCGTGGTGTCTCCAAGCCCCCGGAAAACCTCTCCGCCCTCCTCGGAAAATTACCTGGCAATCCCCGAGGTAATCCGGATGCATGCCCAAAGGGGCCCTCTCCTTAGCGACCAAACGCCTGGGGCACCTGCGGTGGGTGTGTTAGGCTTTATGGCGGCTCTGGTCCCGGGTGGTCCACCCCTTCCGAACGCCCTCATCGGCGGGCACCTGCCGGAACCCCAGGGTGTATCCTCCGGCACGAAAAAAAAGACGGACGAGGAGGCGTCATGCAGGACGCGCGGGCGAGCTTCGGGGTGGCCGTGATTACAGGGATCAAATGTGACCGTGAAAGGAGTATGTGGCTGTGGAATGACACAGGAAGGTGCAGGACACCCCCCGAGTGTTGCTGTACCTCCCTCGGCGCTGGCACCGCAAGAGGGTTAGCCCGCCCCCCAACAACCGGGCGAGTATGGGCTGCAAGTGCAAAAAGGCCCAAATTTCTTGGCGTAGGCTGGTCCCGACGAGGATGGATCCCATCGCCGGGACTGATCTCAGGAGTGACCCCCAGTTAAAATTGGCCACCATGGTCAAAAGCGCCGTGGCACCCCATGCGGTATGCTCGGCGGAGCTCCGGGAGCCGTAATCCAGCCCCAGCGCAGATGGACTTCGTCCGCGCGGTTGACAGGAGGCCGGCGGATCGTAATCAAAAACATGGGACTTACGTTCAGCTCCGAGGTTGCGAGGAATTTCCGTGCCCCCTCCTCCTCCAGTTAAGGAGTGCTCGCTCACCGAGCACGGCAGTTCCTTCATCCCGGGAACGCGGACTTGAAGAGGTGGCGGTGTCGCCTGAACCCGAAAATCAGGGGTGTAATCCGCACAATAGTCGCTGCTAAGGCAACTCCCTGACCAGGAGGCGAAGGCCGGGACAGAGCCGACACCACGAGGGAATGTAAGCAACGGTGTCATTGGTCCTCCGGGGATCCACCCCGGTCATCAAAAAGGAACAGACCCCAGCGGGCCCGTCGGAGTCCATGTGGACCCGAGGCCCCCGAGGCAAAGAGGTGGATGAACGCCATCCATTCCAGTTCGGATTTGGCGGCTTCAACGGGCAATCCGTCAGGGCGTAGTGGTGGACGCGCTGCCGTCCTAAGGGCGCATGACCCGGAGTCCTGCGAGGGCTTTCCTGGGACCTCTATAAAAAATTACCCGCCCTCCCCGGGTCGGTATGACCGCCGGGGGAGCGGGCCAACGGAGTGCGCAGGTGGCCATTGGACGGCCAGCGCCGGTAGCGACCAAGCCCCTGGGGCCACCTCCGGATCTTCCCGCCGGGTGGAGGGCTCTCTGGACCAACCCGTGGCGGACCAATGCTAGGAGGAAGAAAAGGTCCCCTGGGACCTTCCACCGAGCCGCTCGAGGGGGGGGCGCGCGGGACCCGTCCGTGGGGTGGGGGAGTGCCTTAGGACCTCGGCGCCTGAGGAGTGGACGTGCGGGCCAATGGTCATCTTGAAAAATCCCCCTCTCCAAAAATCGATGAGGCGGCTCGGCGTTTTAAAGAGGATCCCGCGAAATGGTCGTATGACGGAAGTTCGGCGGCTCCCCCGCCCCTCGGCACCCCTTTCTCCTTCGTCGGAACAGAGCGTCGGCCACGGGGAGGTTGCACGGGTGTCGGTCCCCTCCCAGGAGCATGGTCCCGCAGACCCCGTATGGACGAGACCTTTGCGGAGGGCGAGGCTGTTCGCCTTGAGGGCCCGCCACCGGTCCCGGCGGGACCTGTCTCCGGAGAAGGGTTAGGCCAGCATGCGGGAAATCGGTCGTGACGGTCCTTGTCCAAATCGAAGAAAATCAAGCTACCTGGAGTGCTTCCAGGCATCCGTACCCCCGAAAGGGTTTTTCGGGTCGCTGCTGTCCAAATCTGTAAGGCAGGAGCCCCGCCTCTACACGGGGGTGGTGCGGCTGTGCAAAGAGAGGGGCCCCGTCCCTGGCGGCTGCCAAGGAACTAATCCTATACGGAGGCGGGGGCCCGACCACCTCCCATGATTGCGGAGGTCCCCTTTTTTCCTGGAGGCGGAGGAGGTAGAAGTTGTCGACGCTCAATAGGTCGGCCGAGGAGGACCCGGAGCCGCAATGGCGGACGAGCCCATCATAGTCCTCCCATTCAGTTTCGGACGTCCTGGCCCTCGGACAGTGCTCCACATGGGTGAAACGGGCGTCCGATGTGTGAGGTGTTTCCGGAATCACTTCGGTCGACACCCGCCAGGGAAAATCAACGACGGAGACGTGTGCCGGTTGTAGCCTCATAAAATTGGCAGTGTAAGGGAGTCCACCACCACCCATCTTGTGTTCCGCGAGCGGTGCAATCAACGGGTCTTTTCTGGCCCGCCGGCGGGCCAGGTCACTGACGGCCCCACTCCGGGTAATTGTGAATGATTGGGTCCCCGGGGCATCCAGGTGTGTTATGGGTCATGGATGAGTCGCGGTCGCGCAAATGGCCGCGGCGGGCCGACGTGAAAACGGTGTGCGGCTCACCCCGGGTGGAATTTGCGAAACGGCACAGGTTACCGGGGTCTGGAGGGGGACTCCTACGCTTAACCCCCCACGTACAACGAAAAAAAAAAAAAAAAAATGGGTCACCGGTCACGGGCATCTCTAGCCCGGTCCTGCGGATAGGGGGCGCCCTTCACCGGCATGTTCTTTGAAGGGGTAGCTGCGAAATAAGCGGGGGTAATCCCTGAGGTCCCACACACCGGTTTGGGCAACCTAAGCCAAGCCGTCCCCGAGGGTCCACCCGGTTATCACAGAGGGTTACAACCCCAGGACCGCAAGGTCGGCAGAACTTCGTAGAGCCCCGACGCCCCCCGCCTCCTACCATACGGGCCTCCGGGCTTCAACGCTGGTATGAATGCCGCAAGAGGCAAGGCCGCCCACCGCGAAAAGTCTATATAAATTACCCCCCTCCTTCTGGTAACGAACCGAGGCCCGTGGAAAGAGGAGGCACAGCTCGTTCCCCGGTCGCCCCGCCCCAAGTCCAAGGGGGTCCTGGGGAACGGTATCGGTGGATGGGGGCTCTGCCATTAACACACCCTTTCCGACCATACCGTGGGATTTAGTTATGGATGACAGCACCCAATCGAGGTCTGATGGGAGGTGAGGCCAACGCTGCCGTCCCCCACTGGAGCGGATTGGCGCTAGAACGGTTGATGAGGCGCATTCAAACTTCGGCGGATCCGTCAAACCGTAGAGGTGGCATCAAAGGATCGCCTGCCGGGCGAATCGGCAAGGCGTATCGATGCGCAAAACAACCTGCCTGGCTGCCAAGGGCTCAGGAGGGCGCAAAGGCCAATGAGGGGACACGGACACGTCCGACCTTGTTGCGGGCCTTCCTATGGCGGATAAGTCCCA
The DNA here is from genome assembly GCA_033815515.1 of Cryptocheilus praepositus. Taxonomy (NCBI): domain Eukaryota; kingdom Metazoa; phylum Arthropoda; class Insecta; order Hymenoptera; family Pompilidae; genus Cryptocheilus; species Cryptocheilus praepositus. The sequence goes on along the minus strand of JAWWQZ010000184.1, from coordinate 105,294 downwards.
AGAGACTAACTTGTCAAGGCCCCCCCGATGACGAGCGAGGTGGAGGTGCAGCGGTTTATCGAACAGATTACCTCGCCCCGCTCGGCAACTCCTCCCGTGCTGGTCCGTTTCGATCCAAGTAACAGACATCAACGGGGATAATTAATTTTGGGTTCGCCGGAAATGGCAGGTTTTCGGACTGCCACCCCAGGCACCCATATACCCCCAAGTGAGATACTCGAGGAAGAGGCGGCGGCTGCGGTGCCCCGGTATCCCTCATAGTGGCAGTACATGCACCCTACTGCCACTGGATGGGAGGATGAAGGTTCTGACCCTCACCTGCGACGAAGTCCAGCTGTTGGGCCTGGGTGGAGCTAAGATGTCCCCAACGGGTTGCAAGCGCACCTGTGGCGGCGGGTGCACCGGAGAAGGGAGCACCGAAGGAGAGGTGGAGGCTCCGACCTCCTTGTCAGGATCCGCCAGATGCGGTATGGGCGGCAGTGGAGCCATAGTGGAGGCCTGGGACTCTCCGGATCAGGTAAAAGACGGGTCCTGACAATAGGGTCGGATGACCAGCGAAAACTCAGGGTCACCTCCTTTGAGGTCGGAGGTAAAGAGGGCCAACCGACGTTAAAGAATAGGCATAGTTTTTGGGGAGTCTAGTCAAAAGAGTCTGGAGATAGGGATTTCGAGATTAAAGGGCTTGATCCCTCTCTGAAAAACCACTCGGGGCCAGAGACGCTGTCGCGGTCACACGAGTTACTGCCCATCTGGATATAAAGACTATGGCCTGGGCTTTGGTGGGAGGATCGCTCATCGCCCCAGTATGCCGAAATACTGGAGGAGACCGGTCGGCTATGTTTATGGCGGCGGTCGTCAGGTCCCCCGCTCTCAAATAAGAGAAGTGCCAACCGGGCACCAGGGGCAATGCCTCGCCGGATTTGTGCAGTCGGCGACGAGCGGAGTCAAGGATCTCACTGTCCGCCAAATACGGGTGCACAATCGAGTGCCTTGCGGAAGGCATCACAGGCCTCGCCTGGGGGAACTCCTAGATGTTGCCTCATAGAAGGAGACCTCCAGGTGGGCCCTCTTAGGTACTGGGCCGCCTACGCAAGGCGGGTCCCCGTCACGCAGATGCCTAACGGTGATACCGGGGGGCGTGCAAGAGGGTCGAGGGGGGGGGGTTTTAGTGGGTATGGGGCGTTCGGCCCGAGTCCCACCTACCCGGCGCATGGCCGCACAACGGCGGTGCGACTGCGTCTTGGTAAAAAGCCCCCTCCCCAGTCAGAAAAAAAAAAAAAAAAAAAAAAAGGTCTGGGTTAGGTCTGGGTTAGGTCTGGGTTAGGTCTGGGTTGGTCCTGGGTTAGGACCTCGTGATATCTGCGGGTTAAATGTTTAAAAATGTGATTTTTGATCACAAGGAGTGCATGTACGTATGCTTGTGTGTGCGTATGCATGGTATGGTGAACCGCCTTGTATGAATGAAATGACTTCGGTCATTGCATGAGTGATTATTATTAACAATCCTATATGTATTCGATTTCGGTGTTAACAAACAAATTATCCCCTCCCCCCCCCCCTTTTCCTAACCCTAACCCATACGAAATCCTTTTTCGGTCACTTGATTTAACTCCGTAAAGTGACCGAATCCTTCCCAAACTGTTTGCTTGGCACCGAAATCGAAGCAAATACGGAGTTGCCGTCAGTTATTCCGCACTACGACGTCCGTGGGCTGATTCGTGGCATCACAGTATGTTCGATCAGTTCGCGGCGCTCGTGGTGTGGAATACTGCGGAAAACATAGGGAATACCTGCAAAGCAGGACTTCCTCCAAGGTGAACACTGAAATGACGTATGTATGTATGTGAATAGATGAATATTTGGAAAAACAAGCCAAAATAACGCCAATTTTGACGGGATTTTGGCTTGTCGCATTACTGTTTCCATACTGCGATGACTTTAAAGCACATATTCTTGTGCTTTAAAGCATCAAATGTATGTGGCAAATGCGGAATGAGTCACATTCTTGTACATAAATAAATATGTACAAGAAATGTGACCTTTTCAGGGGAAATTGGTGCGAGTATGCTGCAAGTTCAAACCAAAACTATGCCAAATTTCTTGGCGTAGTGCTGGTTTGACACATGATGTATCCACGCCGCGATGATCTCAGATTGTGGAATTGTAAAATTTTTCGCAATTTGAAACATCAAAAGCGTGTGGCACATGGTAATTGCGTATACTCGTGCCAAATACACGGGAAATTTGTAGTCCTGAAAAGAAGAAAAATTAGGGAATTAATCAGATCAAAATTGCGACAACTTAACATTGTCGTAATTTTGATCTGACACACATTAATTCCGTACCACGATGACCCGAAACCATGATCTTTTTCATGGTTTAAGGCATCTGACGTACGAAGAAAAGTGTAGCATGCAAGTGAATGTGAGCGAAAATGAGAATCGAGCCAGAATTAAGGCAACTAAGTGTACCTTAATTTTGGCTCGACACACGGTAGCCATGCAGGCGAAGACCATAAACCATGGTCTTTTCCATGGTTTATGGCTTCAAAAGCATGAGTAAGTGTGGTATGAACGGTATTTCAGTGGCTGCGTGCTCCTCTGGCCGCCACAATGTCACGCCCCGGCATCGGATACGACTAAGCCATGACGCGTCCCTACGGGAAGATCCAAAGCTTTTGGGCTTTCCTGGGACCGCTGAATGGCCTCTGGTCGTACCGATGACCGGCAAGCGACGCGAGCGAAGCGAGTCGTCGCGGAGGCGGTCATCGTGACGACCAGCGGCCACGTAGCGGTCCCAGGGTAGCCCAAAAGTTTTTTTGGATCTTCCCGTAGGGGCGCGATGGCTTGGGCACGCATACCAATGCTAGGAGGAAGAAATAACGCGTCCCCTGGGACCTTCGCCAAGGGGGGGGGCGCGCGCGGGGGGGGGGGCGTGCGTGGGGGGGGGGGGGCGCCGCGCCGAGCTTGCGAGGCGCGAAAATTTTTTTCAAGGTCATCTTGAAAAATAGGCCAAAATCGACCGAATTTTAGCACCTGCGGCCAAAAATAGTCATCCTTTTGGCTGTTTTTGGTCGTAGGGACTAAGTTCTGGCTGCGCTCCCCCGCCCTCTCGCACCCCTCTTGCACCCCTCTTGCATCCCTGTTTTGCAGGTATAACAACCTCCCATAGAGAAAACCTGCAAGAATCCCAAAAATTCCATGGTTTTGGCAAAATATTGGAGATTTTGACAAAATCATGGTTTTTGAGGGTTTTATATGCTTGTAAGTACCTGTGGGAGGTTGTGTACAGCATGCCGAAAGAGATCCGTGACTTACATGAAGAGAAATCATACCCAAAAAATTCTCCAAAAATTTTTCGGGCACTGAGTCTACATGTAAGGCATGGAACTTTTGGTATGTCTGTATAGAGGGCAAAGGGTAGTATACGGTGGCGTTTCGGAAATTTCGAAAAACCCCATATTTCCATGGTGAAAGTCCATTTCCCATGAAACTATGGGGTTTTTCGAAATTTTGACTACCCCCGTGTACCCCCCCGAGTATGTGTGTTGTGGCCTCTAGTAGGAATTGGCAGGGCCAGGAATGCTTAAAACACCATGGTTTCCCCATAAACCATGGTTTTTGGGTAAAACATGGGTTTTCTGCACTCCATGTACGCCAAAATCCTCCTAGAGGTTCACTAAAATAGTGTGATGTAATGCTTGGGTTCTGCTCAAACTGGTGTGTATGTGTATGGTGTGCCATGGTGTGAATGTGCCCGCATACCATCCTACATGGGTTAGTTTTCACCCGAGTGGAAAACGGTGGCGGCCTACATGCAATTTGCGAAACGAAAACGCACAGGTTATAGTCCGGGGTAAACGTAGTTCTCTACGTTTATCGACCGGACTAACCTAAAATCATATACTTAATTCATTTTTTTATTCATTCACGGATTGAGAATCCAACGAGGGTCGGAAACATACAACAGGGTAAAAACAAACACATTGAACTCATTTTCCATGCATTTTTTATCATCTTTTATCATTTTTCGTTCATTATCATTTGACATTATCATCCATATGCGTTTTCGTAGCTGCAAATATACGTAGGCACGGGCGAGTACTCATATGATTGCGGCATATGGGTATTCGACCCACTTGGCGCGGTAGATAGATACCCTTAGTTATGACCTTCTGTTATAACTGAGGCGGTCGCGAAGGGTGGAGGCACAGCTCTGTTCCCCGGTTGTAATGCGTAAGCGGGTCCATGGGGACAGGTGAGCGGGTGGATCTGGAGGGTTTTGCGTGGAAGTAGGATAGGTCTGGGTTATCTGGGTTAGGTCTGGGTTAGGTCTCTCTCCGCAGTGCCGAGCAGGGGTGTCTGAACACGCCTGGTCAGGTGGAGGAAAGTCCTCTGCTTTCTTCAGGAGCGATGGCTGCTCTGCTTTCTGGTGGATGTCGCAGTACCTGCAAAAAGAAGTGAGGAAAGCCACCCCCCTCGTATCGGTCTTACCCGCCGATCGAGTCCGGGTGTGCCGTACTTACCTTTCTTTTTGTATGGGAAGTGTGACATTCTCCGGGCAGCAACGTAGTTCTTCCTTCTGATGGGTCCTTGAGTACCTGCTGGGAAATGTAAGGAACCCCACTCCCCTCGTAACGGTCCCCGGGTGGCTGGGCTTGCCCAGCGACCCGGTACGCCGTTCGAGTCCGAGTGGGTGTACTTAGCCTTTTCCGGTGTGGCAAGCGAGGATCCATCGGCGGGATGGAGCGGACATCGTTCCTGAAAAAGCATGAATTATACCTACCTGATCGGGCGTGGGAGGACATCTCTGCTGGGCATTCTTTATCCTGCGGAGGCCTTGCGTGGGCCACCGAGCGCGTCCCCGGGTTGCGGATAGGGGAACGCCCTTCATTGTCATGGTTCTTTGAAGGGTAGCTGCGATATAAGCGGGGGTAAGCCCGTCGAATAAGCAGCCGCGGACAGCACGCCGGTTTGGACGGAACCGTAAGCCTGGTGTCAGGTGCCGTCTCCGGGGAGGTTCCACCCCGGTCACCAAAAAGGACACAACCCCAGGGGCCGTGGATCCGTCGTGGTCCGCGGTACGGGTTTGGCGAACCCGGGGTGCCCTAGCTGGGGATGGATGAACGCCATCCATTTCCTAATTCCGTAAGTTCCTTGGCGGCTTCAACGACCATCACAGGGCGTAGTGGTGGAACGTTGCCGTCAAGGGACCCGGAGGGCTTGCCTTCACCGGCTGGCCTACGAGGAAGAAAACCTCTATAAAAAATTACCCCTCCCCGAAAGGTATGGTGCTCGCCTAGTAGGGGCGCATGTGGATGATAGTAATTGACACATGCGGGGCCATGGGTAGTTGGCCAACTAGAGACCAACCCCTGGGGACTTGCCGAACCTCGGGGCGTATTCGGCTTGCTGAGGATGGGGCTGTGATCCTCAGTCGACTATTGCTTTATCCCCACTCAAATTGTTGGCTGGGCTATGCTTCGGCAGACCCTGGCCGTCTATGAAAATGTTACGCATATACGACGACAAGGACGAATACAGGAGGCCTACCGCTACCCGGTCCGAAGAGTGCCCCCGTGGAAAGCCGGGGTAGTAATACGGATCCTGAAATTGACCCTTCGGCGACAGTGATGTGGAACGGTTGGGCGACCTGAAAAGAGGCGACCGTGAGAATTGATCACGGCAACACACGGGGAGGGAGGCTCGACCCGAGTTGACGGAAGACTTATTAACGCTGTCTCCCCCGGTTTCTACAAGGGGAAGGACAATCGAATCCGTCAGCTCCGAGGTATTTTTGACCCCTCAAGGTCGACTCACGCGAGAACCGATTTGCGCGGGTCTGGAAGACTCTCCCAATGTTGCAACAGTGAGATTGGTCGCTAGGTTAACAAATCTGATTAATCGGCTGTCCTATGCGTGCGAAGAGTTGTTTGCGGAAGTCACGGGATACATTGGCAATCGGTTCAAAGACTGTGCTAAAGTCTATTAATGTAACCAAATGTGCTGAAGAAGCTCAGCAATTACTGAGGAACTCGGTCCAGCAACTGGAAGATATCCGCAACCCGACGAGGCAGCGAAAAACGGAAGAGAACCTTGACCCTGCAACCGAAAGAAGCGAAACACAACAAATAGCAGCAATGAGAAAAGAAGCAAACCAGGAATTTAACAATCAATTAGATTGTGGAATCTTGCGAATAGTGTTATGACCCAAACGGACCCGCAAATGAGTCAAGGTGAAAAAATAGTACTGGCAAACGCTAAAAGAAAGGGCGTTTCACCGTTGTTAAGCTGAGTCTAAAAGAGCTAGACCTACCTCCATGCGAATGCGGAATCGCTGGCCCAGCCAAATGAAAGCAGGGAAACTCCGGAAGATGGGTTCAGATTGGTGAGAAGGAGGAGACCGAGACAACGTGAGAATCCCCCTGAAACAGAAAGAGAAGTAATACGCAGGAACCAAGTGCTGTACAGGTTGCGGGGCGACCGAGAGATAGCTTCAGGGCTCGGCCAACATAAGCACTGCTTATTAAAGTAAAGGAGGGTCTAATTATTTAGACACTTATAAGGAAGTGGTGTCAAAGGGCCGTACAATTTTGGAGGGCACCAAGAAAGTGAAGAGGACGAGGCAGGGCCACGTCTTAATTGAAGTAGCGAGGGATGTTAGGACGGCGCATATGGCGGAAGCCTTGCGGAAAGCAATGGGGGATGACGTTGCCGTTTCTGCGCTGCAAGCCAGGGAAGAAACTAAAAAATATAGACTCCCATAGCGACGAAGGAGGAAGTTGCTGAGGGCTTTGTAACGGCATGTGGCATGGGACAGCCGGCTGATATCATGCTTAAAGCCTTGCGGATGACACCGAGCGGTATGCAAAGTGCAATTGTGGAATTGCCTGTTAATGCTATCCCAAAGAATCTTGCAACGCTAAGAATTAAAATTGGCCTAACTATAGCTACCGCGAAAATCCTTCCAAAAATTATAAGGTGTTTTAGGTGCCATGGCATGGGGCATATGGCCGCCTCATGTACAAAGTTGAGTCCTGGAAAGGAAGTGTGTCGTAGATGTGGAGGACAAGACCACACAATAAAGGACTGTCAGAATACACCCGAATGTAGGTGGTGTATTCTTGAAGGAATTGAGGGCATAAGGGCAAGGCATGTTACGGCCTCCCTTAGATGCCCGCTTTATAGGAAGATGATCAACGTAAGGGACAATGGCACAGTCAAAGTTAGGTTATTACAGGTTAACCTAAATAGGTGTAAGTTAGCGCAGGATTTCTTGCCACGTTACGCAGAACAATTTAGGGCCGATATAGTCGTTATTTCAGAGCCGTACCGACAATTAGAGTCTTGGGTTAATGATCCCACCTTGATGTAAATTCGGTATGGGTGACAAGAATCAATGGAATTCTCCCGGTATACGGAGCTGGTTTTTCTGTCCCCGGGCTCGCAATAACTGAAATAAATGAAACAGTTATTATAGGAGGGTTTTCCGTGTTCCCCCAATGTTACACGACTGGAGTACGAGAACTTTTTAGACCGGCTGGAAAGAGCGATTAAGGAACGGAAAAAACCCGGTAAACAAATAATGATCGCAGGAGATTTCAATGCAAAGTCCCCGGCTTGGGGGGGTAGAAAATGCGATTACAAAGGGGCAATGTTACTTACATTAATGGCAAAGATGGGATTACGCCCAGTTAACCTAAAAGAAAAATTCACTTTTGACCGGCCAGGCGGACATGGTACCAGAAAACGTTCCTTTATTGATATTTTATCAGTAGACCCTAGACCATGGATAAACATGTAAATACGGATTTTAAATGTTGACTCCTATTCGGATCACTTGTATGTACTGCACGAATTTGTGACGACTAGTACGGTATCAGCGAACGAATGCTGGACGCCTTTTTCTACTAAAGACGTAGACGAGGATGCTTTGTTGCAAACGTTTGACAGGCTGATCCGGCGAGAAGAACATCTGCGGAATATCTCCCAGGCGGAAAAACCTAAAATGATACAACAAATATTAGAGGAGACGTGCCTCTAAAAACAAGTAAACGGAAACGCCCACCCCGCGGGAGGAAGATAGTACGCAGGTTTGGTGGAACGCTGAAATTGAAGAACAGAGGAAGAGCGTGTTCAGCGCAAGAAGGGCGTTCCAACGAGCCAGAAAAAAGGGTAAGCCTGAAGCCACCAATCTAGAACAGCAATACAAAGATAAAAGAAAAGGACTTCAGTTGATCGTACTAAGGAGCAAAGAAAGGGCGTGGCGAGAATTCTGCTGTACCTTAAACGAGGACCCTTGGGGCCGCCCTTATCGGTTTGTGATGTCCCGACTCAAGAAGAAGGTGAACACTTCTACCGTGACGAAGGAGCAGGCAAGAGCTATTCTTGACCGACTATTTGTCACTACCCCGTCCGCACTAGGGGCAGAGGAAGGCGAGACGGCCGAAGAACAACCAGGTGATATTGGTTTGTGTGGGACCAGCTTCACAAAGGAAATGGTATTGAAACTGGCGGGAAAATTAAAAGCCGGCAAAGCTGCAGGTGAGGATCTAGTACCTGGTGAGGTAGTAGCATTCCTCATTAAGAATAGACCGCGGATTTTTATAAAAATGTGTCGACAGATTTTTGAGGTGGGAAGGATCCCTCTATCGTGGAAAGGTGCTAGGGTTATCTTAATACCGAAGCCGGGGAAAGATCCGGCAGACCCAGGTGGCTACAGGCCTATAAGTATACTCCCTGCACTGAGTAAATTTTGGGAATATGTCCTGAAGGAGGTATTAGAAAAACATATAGGACAGGACCCTTTTCATCTGTCACAATTCGGTTTTCGCAAGGGATCAGGGACACTCGAAGCCATGAACAAAGTGATGGAACTTGCGGAAATAAGCAGGAAGAAATCAAAGATTTGTGTGCTAACAACAATAGACGTCAAAAACGCGTTTAATACATTGCACAACGCTATAGTTGTTAGAGAATTGAAGAGACGTAATGCTCCAATCGAGATAGTGAATCTCGTTAAGGACTACCTCAGCAACCGTTTTGCAGTAGTATATACCTCCCAGGGGACGTTAAGACGCAATATTTACGCCGGAGTTCCACAGGGGTCAGTGTTGGGCCCACTCCTGTGGAACTTAGTCTACGATGGTGTTCTGCATTTGGTGGATCGCATCGAAGGAGCAGAGGCGGTGGCATATGCCGACGATTTGGCGCTGGTGCTCATGGCAAGAACTCCTGCAGAAATTCAGGAGAGACTTCAGATCGCAATGAATAAAATAATTACATGGGCTAGGGAACATAAACTAGAAATCGAAATGAACAAGACTGAAGTGATCCTTCTAACAGCCAAGAGGGTTCCGAAGATAATGGACGTTACCATTGGAGAAACAGTTTTAGAGACGCGGTCCGCAATAAAATATCTAGGAGTTGTTTTTTTTTTTTTTTTTTTTGACGCTTCAAACCGCACGTCGAAAAAGTGACGGTAAAGGCGGATAGGGTAGTGGGGGCTTTGTCGAGCTTACTCCCAAACACCAAGGGACCTGCACGGCAACCCAGAGAACTTTATTATAATGTTTGGGAGTCCGTGGTGCTGTATGCGGCCCCCGTTTGGGCCAAAGCTGTAGAGGGCGACGCGAACAGAAATCTGCTCAGAAAGAGTCAGAAATCAGCCCTAATACGTACCACTACGGCGTATCGCACGGTGGCGTATGAAGCCGTATGTGTTCTGGCTGGTCGCATGCCGTTATGGTGTAAAATTGGAATGAGGAAAGAACAATATGTAGCCAAAATAGAATGGAAAAAGAATGGTGCGGAGAATAATTCTACAGGACTTAAGGAGGTATGTAGGCAATATCACAAAAAAGTATACGGGAGTTTGGCAAAAGGCCTGGGATAAATTTAAATCGGATAACTGGACGAAGAGATTGGTGGGTGACGTGGAAGCCTTTGTGGATAAGAAAAATAAATTGTATCAAGATTATCACACAATGCAACTACTCACCGGACATGGGGTATTTAATGTTTATCGCAAAAGAATTGGAAAATCGCGAGAAGAAAACTGTTGGGATTGCTTAAGCCCTAAGGATGATGCAGAGCATGCACTATTCCATTGCAGCAGATGGAATCAAGAACGGCAGCAAATGTTTTCGGAATGTGGAGGAGAAATTACTGTACCTACATTAATACGGGAGGTTACTGCAACCGCAGAAAGGTGGAAGGCATTCCAAAATTTGGCCCATGCAATAATGAAACATCGAGAGAAAACAGAAAGAGAAGCGGAAAAACGCGAAGGACATATGAGAAGAAGGCCGCGTAATTTAAATATGTAGATATATAAAAGGCAATTGTACATATAATTTGGAAATAAATAGGGGGTAGTGTAAAACTGTATTTATTTATTTATAATTAGCATAGCATAAATATATAAATAAATTATAAGTTATTACTACGTACTTACATTGAACATTAACGTAACCTAAAGGAGAGAATTGTACATACTTAAATTTCTATTTATCTATGTATTTATTTATTTATGTACTAAATATAAGTGCGGTCCTGTTGGACGTTTAACGAGGGGACATACTGGTTCATAACCGCAACTCGTGAAGCGGCATACAAGTGTAGTCCCGGCGAGGTAGTGGTATAATGTTACCTTATAATTGATTAGGTCGCGAAGCTGGTGGAGGACAGCTTTTCCCCTGTTGTAATGCGTTTTTTTTCCATATAGAGGTGGATCGGAGGGGATTTTTAAAAAAAAAAAAAAAAAGGTCTGGGTTAGGTCTGGGTTAGGTCTGGGTTAGGTCTCTCGGTCCGCAGTGCCGAGCAGGGGTGTCTGAACACGCCTGGTCAGGTGGAGGAAAGTCCTCTGCTTTCTTCAGGAGCGATGGCTGCTCTGCTTTCTGGTGGATGTCGCAGTACCTGCAAAAAGAAGTGAGGAAAGCCACCCCTCGTATCGGTCTTACCCACCGATCGAGTCCGGGTGTGCCGTACTTACCTTTCTTTTTGTATGGGAAGTGTGACATTCTCCGGGCAGCAACGTAGTTCTTCCTTCTGATGGGTCCTTGAGTACCTGCTGGGAAATGTAAGGAACCCCACTCCCCTCGTAACGGTCCCCGGGTGGCTGGGCTTGCCCAGCGACCCGGTACGCCGTTCGAGTCCGAGTGGGTGTACTTACCTTTTCCGGTGTGGGAAGCGAGGATCCATCGGCGGGATGGAGCGGACATCGTTCCTGGAAAAGCATGAATTATACCTACCTGATCGGGCGTGGGAGGACATCTCTGCTGGGCATTCTTTATCCTGCGGAGGCCTTGCGTGGGCCACCGAGCGCGTCCCCGGGTTGCGGATAGGGGAACGCCCTTCATTGTCATGGTTCTTTGAAGGGTAGCTGCGATATAAGCGGGGGTAAGCCCGTCGAATAAGCAGCCGCGGACAGCACGCCGGTTTGGACGGAACCGTAAGCCTGGTGTCAGGTGCCGTCTCCGGGGAGGTTCCACCCCGGTCACCAAAAAGGACACAACCCCAGGGGCCGTGGATCCGTCGTGGTCCGCGGTACGGGTTTGGCGAACCCGGGGTGCCCTAGCTGGGGGTGGATGAACGCCATCCACCTCCTAATTCCGTAAGTTCCTTGGCGGCTTCAACGACCATCACAGGGCGTAGTGGTGGAACGTTGCCGTCAAGGGACCCGGAGGGCTTGCCTTCACCGGCCGGCCTACGAGGAAGAAAACCTCTATAAAAAATTACCCCTCCCTGAACGGTATGGTGCTCGCCTAGTAGGGGCGCATGCGGATGATCGTAAGTGACGCATGCGGGGCCATGGGTTAGTTGGCCGCCTAGAGACCAACCCCTGGGGAAATGCCGACCCCCAGGGCGTATTAGGCTTCCCCGTGTCGGGGCTGTGGGCACGGGGTGACCGTATATTTACCCTAGTCAAAAATAGCGGCGGGAGGAGGCTACGGCTGAATCCTGCCGGGTATGAAATATGGATTCCTTAAATAAAATTGATAATCTTCAGGAGCTCACCATCACCCGGGTTGGTGGAGTCTCGACAGATAGCCCGGATGTGGATAAGACAAGCGTGGAGAGCTACGATCAGGGGAGTAATGGAGTCTTGAGCCGTAAGCCAATGCCTAAATCCAAGAAGAAGGCAAGGCCCACTTCTAGGCGACGTGGTGGAGATGCTACCCCTCCATCGCCAACGTGTGACTTGAAGTATACAGCTGCTTCAGAGGTTATTGAGCTTATGGACGATAATCCATCGACCCCTACCGAAGTGTATGGTACGCCCCAAGGGACTAAATATAGAGCTTCTCCTCGGGAAGAAGGCATCTCTCTGGACACAACACAGACTCTATTGTTTGCGATAGCCAAACTACTGGATGGTTTATCAACAACTTGTGAGGACCTCGTTGCAGCACTTCGGACAAACGAGAATGTGGATCCAGGAGTTGCACGTAAAGGGGCCAAGTCGGTGCGTGATACTCAAGAGGCGAAATATCTTATCCGACAGGTGATTGATGTCTACAAGGAATCGCGGCGTGATAAACCTGACAGGTCCCCGCCCGTAGGTAAACGTTACAAAGAGGCAAGTACAGCCATGACTCCTAGGGCATCCCCGGCGATGGTCGAAAAGGCTGATAAAGGAGTCAATACCTGTACAGAAACGGATGAGCCTGAGTCCGATACCAATAGGAGACGTCATAAGAGGAAGATTATTTCCCCTGAAGAACCTCAAAGTGGCCGAAGGGCGAAGAGGCGCGTTGCGTCTGTATCCACTCCGGTTAAAACATCTGGTAAATCCTCGGAACCTGCTGCTCAGGAGGGGCCTGACCACCTGGACATACCGTGGAGTGTTGTTGCGGCCAGAAAACCCAGACGACCAACTGTGACACCCAGTAAAGATCAGGGTGCTGTGAAGCGACGACCGGTGAGAGTTAGGCAGGACGCTATTTCACTCAAAGTCCCCCAAGGTAAAACTTTTGTTGATGTCTTGCGTGCCGTAAGGGACAGTGCCGCACTTACGGATATTAAAATTATTGGTCACCGTAAAACTATTGCCGGTGACTTACTACTAGAGGTTGACCGCGAGAATGGTGGGGTTACACGGGCCCATGAACAGCTGGTTAGTGCCCTTGGGCAATCTCAGGACATTCGGGTAATGGAGCAGATGATTGACGTTGAAGTCTGCGATCTGGATGAATTGACGACCAAAGACGAAGTTAGAGACGCCCTAGCAAATGTCCTTCCTTCGGGAACTAGGGTAGAAGTAAAGTCCCTTCGGGTGGCCTTTGGACACACTAGGATAGCCCACCTATTGATTCCTGCAAAAAGTGCTAATTTAGTTGAGGGCCTTAACAGGGTAAAGATTGGCTTTGTTAACTGCAGGGTCAAGTTAGTCCCGCGTGTAACTAGATGTTACCGGTGCCATCACTTTGGTCACTTGGCTAACAGGTGTATCAGGCACATTGAGGGCACAGAGCTCTGTAGAAAGTGTGGTTTGGAGGGACATAATCTACGTGATTGTACTTCCGTCTACAGATGCCTGCTTTGTTATGAGAAGGGTCTTGCGGACACGCGGCTAGGACATCTAGCGGGCTCAGTTCGCTGCCCTCAGTATAAAGCCATAGTTAGTCAATATGGTACAAAATGACCCTGTGCCTTAACATCCTACAGGTTAATTTAAATAATTCTCGTTTGGCACAAAATCTCCTACACCAAATGGCTGTCCGTAGAGATGCAGATATTGTACTAGTATCCGAATACAACCATTCTGAGCTTAGTTGGGTTACATCGACTGGAGGTAGGGCAGCGATCTGGGTTAGGCCTAAACCCGGGATCCTAATGGATAATTATAGATTTATGGGTCTATATTGTGCTGCAGTACAAGTCAACAACATTCGGGCTATCAGCGTTTACATTTCCCCAAATATAACGCTTGATGCATATACTGCTGCCCTCATGGAACTTGAGCAAGTTATTTCCTCCAGTACTTTGCCCGTTCTCCTGGCAGGAGATTTTAATTCAAAATCGAGATTATGGGGCTCTAAAATGGAAGATTTACGGGGAAGTAAATTGGCAGATCTTCTTGCTCGATGGGACCTCTACCCCACTTCATGTTCTGGAGTACCCACCTATTATAAAGGTAACACGAGTTCTGTTATTGATTTTGCTGTTGTTAGTCCTGATTTGATGCAGCACGTCATAAAGTCAGAGGTTTTAGAGGACTATAATGGATCTGACCATCAATATTTGTGGCACACTATTGGATCAAGCACTGTGCGTACACCGGCCCATCGTAAACCAGGATGGAATTCGCGATGTCTTGATGGCTTAGCTTTTATTATTACCCTGTGGCCTGGCCTAGATGAGCTACGTGTTGCAGGAGTAACAACAGCAGAAGATGCTGCACTCCAGTTTACAGCACATATCACAAAGGCCTGTGATAAGGCAATGCCGCGTAATCGCCCGCGTAGACCTGAAAAAGAAAAATACTGGTGGAATGAACACGTTGCTAATGTTTGGAAATTAGCTAAGAGAGCACGTAAAAAGCTCAGACGATCCCCCAGAAACGAAATATACCGGGATAACTTTCGGCAGCAACGCAAGGAGCTGAAGAAACAAATCGCTATTAGTAAAAATAGTAAATGGAAAGAGTTCTGTGAACTGGTGAATGCCGAACCGTGGGGTAGACCGTATAAAACTGTTTTACGTGCTCTAAAAGGTAAAATAAATATGGCTGACTTACCTCTAGACACCAAGATCAACATAGTTAATCAGCTATTTGTGGTTAGTCCACCTGCAACGCTTCCGGTGGTGACGGGTGTAGATGAACCCATAAACCTATTTACACTCGATGAATTATCCATGGCCGTTGGTAAATTAAAGTCTGGCAAAGCTCCTGGGCCCGATTGTATTCCCACTGAAGCTGTTAAATTATTATTTTGTTTTGCCCCAACTGATCTGCTCGATTTATACAACTGCTGTCTCCGTGAAAAAGTCTTCCCGAACATCTGGAAAATTCAAGAATTAATATTAGTACCGAAGGGCAGTAAAAACGGAAATCAAAAGCAAGTTCCGGCCTACCGACCTATAAGTCTGATCAATATCGCTGCTAAACTGTATGAACATCTGCTACTGCGCAGAATGGATATTGCGCTGAGAGAGGTAGGGGGTTTAGCCCCGAATCAATATGGTTTTACAAAAGGGCGTACGACAACGGATGCAATCCGGAATGTACTAGAGATCGCTAGAAAAGCCAGTCGCCTTAGCAAGCTGGCGGTGCTTATTACTATCGACGTACAAAATGCGTTTAACACATTAAAGTGGTCTGTAGTTAATGATGTCCTCGAAAAGCGCAGATTTCCGTTTTATTTACGTAAGATAATTGCGGATTACCTGAATAATAGGAAATTACACATTCGGTCAGGCAACGAAGAATGTTATATTGATATTTTTGCTGGTGTACCTCAAGGCTCGGTGTTGGGTCCGTGGATATGGAACGTTGTTTACGATGGTCTTGTATCCAAACATGTGAGTGGCGATATATCTTTTACGGCCTACGCTGATGATTTGGCAATTATGGTGGCAGCCTATGATCTGAAAACCTTAGAAATCAAAATACGGAACACCCTGAATGAAGTGGACGAGTGGATGACCCAAAATGGACTGAAGCTGGCCCACCAAAAAACAGAAATAGTTCAGCTTACTGGGAGACGCAAAGCTCGTCTTAAATCAGTGGCATTTAGTGAACACATTGTAGAGGTCACCAGTTCCCTTAAATATCTTGGAGTCATAATTGACGAACGCAGATCTTTTGGCGAGCATATCGACAAAGTTCGGGACAAAGCACACAAAGTAGCTCTCAATCTGAGCCGGCTAATGCCCAACATGGGCGGTCCTAATTCATCCAGGAGGCGGCTTCTGTTCACGGTTGCCGAGTCGATCGTTCTGTACGCTTGTCCTGTGTGGTTACCTGCAATACAGAAAGGGCATAACATGAGGAAATTAGCTCAACTTCAGCGAATTTATGCCTTAAGAGTTACTATGGCCTATAGAACGGTGTCGACTGCGGCATTGTTGGTTCTTGGTGGCTTGATGCCATTATCGTTACGTGCACTTGCCATGAGCCTGAAGTACGGATCTCGATGTTCGGTGTTGGGCCTTCCTGGTGACTCGCCAGAACAAATTGCTGCTGTTACTGGCATGCAGAAGAGTCCGGATGTAGAATGGCAGCTCTCCTGGCAAAGGGAGCCTCAGGGGAGGTGGACCTTCATCCTTATACCTGAAATTGGTAAATGGGTAAATAGAAAACATGGTCATCTGAACCTTTCACTTGGTTCAAGCACTCACTGGCCATGGCTGTTTTGGTGAATACCTCCATAGGTTCGGCAAACTGCAATCACCTGGCTGCTGGTTTTGTCCCATTTCATATGATAATGTGAAACATACCCTTTTTGAATGTCCTGAGTGGAGCGTTTGGCGGTCCAGCTGTATCAGCAGGTGGGCGTCCAGTTGAATGACTGCAATTTGGTGGAGTCCATGTTGGCCTCTGAAACAAACTGGAGATTAATAACAACATACATTACTGACGTAATGAAGGCAAAAGAGCATGAGGAAAGAAATAGAGAAGCCGCAGGCCTGAAGTAGGAAAAATAGTTATTAATGTACATAACTAGACCGCAGCTAGTAACCCTGGACTAAGTGCTGGATAGGCAGTTTGGGGTTGCTAGTAACGCGCCTGTGAGGAGGAGGGGTTTTAGTCACCACAATCCCACCACCGACTACCCGGCCGCCCAACATCTTTGGCCGGGTGTCCGAAGGGATTTCCCCTCCTCCTCGTTAAAAAAAAAAAAAAAAAAAAAAACCTCTATAAAAAGGTCTGGGTCTCGGTCCGCTTCGGCGGAGGCCTTGCGTGGGCAACCGAGCGCGTCCCCGGGTTGCGGATAGGGGAACGCCCTTCATTGTCATGGTTCTTTGAAGGGTAGCTGCGAAATAAGCGGGGGTAACCCCGACGAATAAGCAGCCGCGGACAGCACGCCGGTTTGGACGGAACCGTAAGCCTGGTGTCAGGTGCCGTCTCCGGGGAGGTGCCACCCCGGTCATCAAAAAGGGCACAACCCCAGGGGCTGTCGGCCGCAAGGTCGGCGGTACGGGTCTGGCGACCCCGGGGTGCCTGAGCTGGGGATGGATGAACGCCATCCATCTCCTAATTCCGTAAGTCTCTTGGCGGCTTCAACGACCATCACAGGGCGTAGTGGTGGAACGTTGCCGTCAAGGGACCCGGAGGGCCTGCCTTCACCGGCCGGCCTGCGAGGAAGAAAACCTCTATAAAAAATTACCCTCAATCCTAAGGTATGGTGCGCGCCGAGAGGATGCATGGCTGGGAGGTTGGCCAGTCTTTAGCGACCAAACTCCCCTGGGGCACCTGCCGAACCCCAGGGTGTATTAGGCTTACCCGGGTATGGCGGCTCTGCCCGGGTGGACAACCCCTTCCGACCCTACTCGTGGGAACAACTATGGAACCCGAAAATTTATATAAAAAAACGGACGAGGAGGCGCAGGAGCGGCGAGCGAGCTTGGGGGTGAGCTCGGCCGTCTCCGCGAGTAGAAGGGAGAGGTCCCTGTACAGGGACCTAGGAGACGAGAGTTCGCTCGCCATGAGCGAACTCGAGGAGGGTGCCAGCGACACCTCCAGCGTTGCTGGCACCTCCGGAGGCGCCATTAAGCGCAAGAGAGGCCGCCCCCCAACAACCGGGGAGTGCGCGGGCCTCGCGAGGGCAAAACGAGCCCACGCAGAAGCGGTCCTGATGGCGGACGAAGCCGACGCCATCAGGGCCTTGGATGACCCGGCCGTTAAGGCTAGGCCGCCATCCAAGTCGGCGATTCCGCTGCGGGACGAGGCGGAGCTTCTCGCGGAGCTCCGTCACGCCCCCGCGGCGGACTTATCCGCGCGGGCGATCGAGGAGGCCGCGCGGATAGAGAAGGTCGCCTCCACATCCCGCAACCTCCATGGGACATACGTCCGGAAGTTGCGGGAGGCGGCGCAGCTTATAAGGTGCGTCGCCACGGAGCACGCTCAGCGGGCCGCCTCCTCGTCCCGGGAACGGGACTTGGAGGTGGCAGTGGCGGAGCTGAGGGCGAAGAATGAGGCCCTGGAGGCCCAGGTCGCGACCCTCATCGCAGCGGTGCGTGGGAAGGGGGTTACCCCTCCCCACCCGGTCAGAACAAAGGAGGCGACCCCCTCCTCTCCAATAACATCTCGGAGAGGAGGGGCATCAACGTCGGGGTCTAAGACCCCCAGCGTGGCGGTGAGGCCACGAGGCCCTGGAGGACCGGAGGAGGATACAGACTCCGATTTCCTCCAGGGCCTCGTGGAGAGGTCCCCGCGGACCTCTCCACGTAAAGTCCCCCGCCCCCGGGCGTCCCCCCTCCGCCCTCCTCGGAGAACGGAGAGGGGATGGCGGATCGGGTGGCGGAGGCAGTGGAGGCGAGGATACTCGCCCGTCTCCGTCCTCTTTTAGAGATGGCGGAGCGGGCGGGTGAAATCCTCCCTCCTAGGAGGAAAGGGCCCACCCCTTCCACCGATACGGAGGGTGGGGCCCTCTCCTCTTCCGCCCTTAGGAGGCTGAGGAGGAGAAAGAAGGTGCAGGCCCCTGCCCCGCCTCCCCCGTCCACCCGGCCAGCTCGTCCTCCCATCAAGGAGGACGTTCCTTCGGCCAGGACGGGGAAAGGCGCGGGCGGGACCCGCGGCTCTTCCGCCCCGGGAACCGGCGCCCCTCCCCCTACCAGGCCAGCTCGCCCCTCCTCAGGGAGGGACGTTCCGTCGGCCACGGGGGAGTGGGTGGCGGTCCTGGGGAGGAAGGCCAAGAGGGCGCAGCGCCGGGGGGCTGTGGCCCCACAACCTCCCTCTCGGAGGGGGGCGGGGCCCGCCACGGGTGCTGCGTCGGCACCTTCTGGCCCCCAGGGGGGCCAGAAGACGGGAAAGGGGGGGGGGAAGAAGAAAAAGGGGAAGACGGGTGCCTTGGCACCTGTCTCCCCTCCCCCTCCCACCCCAAAACCCGTTGGGAAGGAGAAGCCCCGCCTTCCGCGTCCTCCCAAGAGGGCGGCCGTATCGCTAACGGTCGCCCCGGGAGCAAGACCTCCTATGCGGAGGTCATGCGGAAGGCGGTGGCGAATGTCGACCTCAACGAGGTCGGCATTCAGGAGGTCAGGTACCGGAAGGGCCAATCGGGATCCTCCATCATAGAGATCCCGGGCCCTTCCGGTACCGAGAAGGCGGACGCCCTGGCGCAACGCCTCGCCGAACTCTTCGGCGGGGACGGCGTCAGGGTGGCCCGCCCCATGAAGACCGCTGAGGCTCGCCTCAGCGGTCTTGAAAGCCACCACCACCCAACAGGTGGTGGAGCGGTGGCCAAGGTGGGGGAGTGTCCGGCGGGCCAGGTCACTACTGGCCCAAGGCGGACCTCCCCCAATGGACTTGGCACCATATGGGTTAGGTGCCCGCTCGCGGCCGTCCGGAAACTGGCCGCGGCGGGCCGCCTCCGCCTGGGGTGGTGCTCACCCCGGGTGGAGGTCCTGGCGGCACGCCCTCCCAGGTGCCATCGGTGCCTGGAGGTGGGACACCTCCAGTCCCGATGCCCTGGGGGGGCAGATAGGGGTGGCCGGTGCTACCGTTGTGGTGGCACCGGTCACGTATCGCGCGCATGCCGGGCACCCCCGAGGTGCCCGGTCTGTGTGGACCTGGGTCGCCCCGCAAATCATGTGCTGGGCGCCCAGGGTTGTGCTCCTCCCCCTCCAAAAGGAAGAGGAGGGGGAGAAGAAGAGGCAGGCGGGGCCTGCCGGGGGTGCGGCGGCGTCGGCCGGGAGTGCCGCCCCGCAGCGCCCCCCCGTACCACCCGCCGCCTCTCCGGCGGCGACGGTGGCGATGGACGTGGACGAGGTGGAGCCGGTTGCTCCACCAAAAAAGTCCACGTCCACCCCCCTCCTCCGGTAGCGGGCCCCTCTGGGCCCGTGGAAAGGGAGGATCGTCGACCCTCCCCCGCCCCAAGTCCAAGAAGAAGGGCGGGGGAGCAGTCTCCGAGGGAGAGGGCCCAGCTCTCCCCCGAGAAGGGACCACCCTCGGCCACCCCGAGGAACGTCTGCGTCCGCGGGCGTCGTCGGTGTCGCTCGCGGACATCCTCGGGGGTAGGCAACCGAGGGTGGTGCTGACAAGGGCGGGCAATACCCGCCCTGTCAGCTCCGAGGCGAGGCCGAACCGGCCGCCAACCTGGAGGAGGAGGGGAAGGCTAACCGATAATGCCCCCTCCTCCTCCAGTTAGGGTGCTGCAGGCCAATCTCAACCACTCGGCTGGGGCACAGGACTTGTTTGTCCAAACCCTGGCCGAGTGGGGGATTGGCCTGGCGGTCGCGGCGGAGCCGTACAGAGTTCCCGATCGCCCTGACTGGGCGGCGGATCTGTGCGGCTCCGTCGCGATCGCGGCGAACTCGGCACCCCTCCGGGTGATCGGAAGGGGTGCCGGGTTCGTGGTGGTGGAGTCCAGGTGCGTCACGCTGGCCGGGGTGTATGCCTCGCCCAGCCTGACCCTCGTGGAGTTCGAGTCGCTGCTGGATGGGCTGGGGAGGGTACTGAACCCTCTCCTGTCCCGTCCAGTGTTGGTCCTAGGGGACTTTAATGCCAAATCCCCAACTTGGGGATCCCCTAGGGCCGACCCACGGGGGATGTGCTGGTAGACTGGTCCTCCGGTCTGGATCTCCGGATCCTCAACCGGGGATCTGCCAGCACGTGCGTGCGGCCGCAGGGGGAGTCCATTGTGGACTTGTCCTGGGCTTCTCCGGCGGCCGCACGACGTGTTGGAGCGTGGAGGGTCGCAGATGACCTCGCGACCCTCAGCGACCACCTCTACATCATGTTTGATGTAGGGGGGTGGCCCCAATTGGGGGCCCACCCCCGTAGGAGGTGGGCGCTTACGCACCTGGACGAGGACGCGCTGATGGCGGCCTCCTATACCGCGGCCTGGCCCTCGTACGCGCCAGAGCCAGTCGCGGACATAGACGAGGAGGCCTCCTGGCTCCGGGGGCAAATGGCGGCAATTTGTGACGCCGCCATGCCCCGGGTCAGGAGGGTGCAGCGGCGGGCGGTCTACTGGTGGTCGGGCCAGATAGCCACACTCAGAGAAGAGAGTGTGGCGGCCCGACGCCGGTGGACAAGGGCCCGCCGCCGAGCAGTCCGCGACCATGCGGTGGAGGCCACACTCCGCGAGGCATATCGAGACGCATCGAATGCCTTGCGGAGAGCCATCAGGGAGGCCAAGGCATCGGCCTGGGAGGAACTCCTGGGCTCTCTGGACGCGGACCCGTGGGGACGCCCGTACCGGTTGGTACTGGGCCGCCTACGCCCCGCGGGTCCTTCCGTCACAGAGAGCCTAGAACCCGCCGTGCTCCGGTCGGTGGTAAATAAACTGTTCCCCCTCGATGAGGGGGGCAGACCACCACCGGAGCCGCTCGAGGCGGCGCTGACCGCGCTGCCACCATGCGCGGTCAGCGACGAGGAGTTCCGGGACGCCGTCGCCAAGTTAAGAGGGCGGAACACCGCCCCCGGTCCAGACGGCGTCCCAGGCAAGGCGTTAGCCTTGGCCTTACGCGTCCTCGGGCCCCGCCTGAGGTGGCTGTTCGACAGCTGCCTTCAGGCGGGGCGGGTCCCCCTCTTGTGGAAGCAGGCCACGATGGTCCTGCTTCCCAAGGGGGTGGCAAGCCGGCAGCCTCTCCCAAGGCGTACCGACCCATATGCCTCCTTGATGAGGCGGGAAAGCTCTTTGAGAGAATCATAGCTTCCCGCCTCTGGGGGCATATGTCCCGTGTAGGTCCGAACTTGGCACCGTGCCAGTTCGGCTTCCGCGAGGGCCGATCGACCATAGACGCGGTCGATCATGTCAAGGCCCTCGTGGATGAGTCTGTCTCCCGGGGTGGGATGGCGTTGGCGGTGTCTCTTGACATCGCCAACGCCTTCAACTCCCTGCCCTGGGACAGGATTGCGGGGGCACTAGTCGACCATCAAGTGCCCCCGTACCTGAGGAGAGTCCTGGCAGACTACCTCCGGGACAGACGGGTGATATACCCGGGTCGGTACGGGGTAGTAACGCGGGAGGTGAACCGCGGTGTACCCCAGGGGTCCGTCTTAGGACCGTTGTTGTGGAACCTGGGGTACAACCGGGTTCTCCTCACCGCGCTCCCTCACGGCGTCACAGTCGTCTGCTATGCAGACGACACACTTGTGATAGCCGTGGGGGAGGAATGGGAGAGGCTGCTGGGCCTTGCCGAGGCCGGGGTGGCCACAGTAGTGGCCTCCGTCCGTCGACTGGGGCTGCAAGTGTCTCCGGAGAAAACGGAGGCAGCCTGGTTCCATGGGCTGCCTCTGACCCGGAGACCGCCCCAGTCGGTCGTCCGAGTAGGGCCGGTCTTTGTCCGGGTCGAGGAACGTATTAAGTACCTCGGCCTGGACATTGACAGCCGCTGGCGCTTCGAGGGTCACTTTGACCGACTCGTCCCCCGAGTAGAGGGGGTAGCCGCCCTGTTGGGTCGGCTACTGCCCAATATCGGGGGACCAGAGGAGAGGGTCCGCCGCCTCTACACGGGGGTGGTGCGGGCCATGTGCCTCTACGGGTGCCCAGTCTGGGCCCCGTCCCTGGCGGCCGGGCGGCGCAGCCGAATAATGCTGCGCCGCGTATACCGGCGAATGGCCGTCAGGGTGGCACGTGGTTACCGCACTATCTCCCATGAGGCGGCGGCAGTCCTGTCGGGGGTAATCCCCTTCGACCTGCAGGCGGAGGCCGAGGCCCGCGTCTATCGACGGGTCCGGTCACTCCGCCGGGGCGAAGGGGATCCGGCAGGACTGTCGGTCGGTGACCTGAGGCGTCAGGCCCGGCAGCTCGCACTTAGAAAATGGCGGGCGGAGCTCGAAAATTATCGAGCCGCCCGCCAGCGAGCTGTCGGCGCGATCCTCCCACATTTGGAGGAGTGGGTGGATCGTCGGCACGGTAGGCTTACCTACCGGACGACGCAGGTGCTCTCCGGACATGGTTGTTTCGGAGAGTACCTGCATAAAATCGGAGCGGAGGCCACACCAGAGTGCCTGGCGTGTGGCGTGGGGGGGGGCGACACCCCCAGCCACACGATAGAGGAGTGCCCAGCCTTTGGCTGGGCACGTCAAGACGTGCGGGCCATTATTGGCCCGGACCTCTCGCCGCCAGCACTTGTTACGGCAATGCTGGCGAGCGAGAGGTCTTGGAGAGCGGTGGCCTCCTTCTGCGAAACCGTTATTTCGCAGAAGGAGGCCGCCGAGCGGGATCGGGAGTCATCCGATCCCGCTCGGCAGGAGAGAAGGCGGGCCAGGAGGGGGCTCCGCTTTAGGCGACCCCCTCCAAGAGGCCCGCCACCGTGATGTAAGCGGGCGGACCCGGCACCAATTTTTTGGTGCCGGGCTCCGCCCGAGTGAGGAGGTAGGTGCCGCCCCGGCGTCGTGTGCCGGGACTTCGGTCCTGGCCGGTCGGGAGCGGCACCGAGGGCTTGGGGAGGACCGCGGTTGGGGCCGCGCCCTCCCCTTGTTATAGCCCACGTTTGCCGCATGGAAGTGTGACCCTTCCATGCGGCGGAGTCAGGAGCGCCGACTAGGTCGGCGCTCTGTGGGGGAGCAGTCGTTTGACTGCTCCCCCGCGAGCACGGATTCCTCTTCCCACTACTGGGAGGAGGTCCACTCTTCCCAGTCGGGGAAGAGGACCTCCCGAGGCGGCGGTCCGGTAGTGTGACCTAGTTTGGTCGTTCCCGGACCGCCGCCGAAGTCGGGCGAGATGGTGGTCACCGTGGGGGTTTTAGCCGGTAAAAATCCGGCACTACCCGTCGCCGCCCCAACGGCGGCGGGTGTCTTTTGAAGATTTCCCCCACGTTAAAAAAAAAAAAAAAAAAAAAAATGGGTTAGGTCTGGGTTAGGTCCCCAGGGGCTGTAGGTCCGAACTTGGCACCGTGCCAGTTCGGCTTCCGCGAGGGCCGATCGACCATAGACGCGGTCGATCATGTCAAGGCCCTCGTGGATGAGTCTGTCTCCGGGGGTGGGATGGCGTTGGCGGTGTCTCTTGACATCGCCAACGCCTTCAACTCCCTGCCCTGGGACAGGATTGCGGGGGCACTAGTCGACCATCAAGTGCCCCCGTACCTGAGGAGAGTCCTGGCAGACTACCTCCGGGACAGACGGGTGATATACCCGGGTCGGTACGGGGTAGTAACGCGGGAGGTGAACCGCGGTGTACCCCAGGGGTCCGTCTTAGGACCGTTGTTGTGGAACCTGGGGTACAACCGGGTTCTCCTCACCGCGCTCCCTCACGGCGTCACAGTCGTCTGCTATGCAGACGACACACTTGTGATAGCCGTGGGGGAGGAATGGGAGAGGCTGCTGGGCCTTGCCGAGGCCGGGGTGGCCACAGTAGTGGCCTCCGTCCGTCGACTGGGGCTGCAAGTGTCTCCGGAGAAAACGGAGGCAGCCTGGTTCCATGGGCTGCCTCTGACCCGGAGACCGCCCCAGTCGGTCGTCCGAGTAGGGCCGGTCTTTGTCCGGGTCGAGGAACGTATTAAGTACCTCGGCCTGGACATTGACAGCCGCTGGCGCTTCGAGGGTCACTTTGACCGACTCGTCCCCCGAGTAGAGGGGGTAGCCGCCCTGTTGGGTCGGCTACTGCCCAATATCGGGGGACCAGAGGAGAGGGTCCGCCGCCTCTACACGGGGGTGGTGCGGGCCATGTGCCTCTACGGGTGCCCAGTCTGGGCCCCGTCCGTGGCGGCCGGGCGGCGCAGCCGAATAATGCTGCGCCGCGTATACCGGCGTATGGCCGTCAGGGTGGCACGTGGTTACCGCACTATCTCCCATGAGGCGGCGGCAGTCCTGTCGGGGGTACTCCCCTTCGACCTGCAGGCGGAGGCCGAGGCCCGCGTCTATCGACGGGTCCGGTCACTCCGCCGGGGCGAAGGGGATCCGGCAGGACTGTCGGTCGGTGACCTGAGGCGTCAGGCCCGGCAGCTCGCACTTAGAAAATGGCGGGCGGAGCTCGAGAATTATCGAGCCGCCCGCCAGCGAGCTGTCGGCGCGATCCTCCCACATTTGGAGGAGTGGGTGGATCGTCGGCACGGTAGGCTTACCTACCGGACGACGCAGGTGCTCTCCGGACATGGATGTTTCGGAGAGTACCTGCATAAAATCGGAGCGGAGGCCACACCAGAGTGCCTATCGTGTGGCGTGGGGGTGGTTGACACCCCCAGCCACACGATCGAGGAGTGCCCAGCCTTTGGCTGGGCAAGGGAAGATGTGCGGGCCATTATTGGCCCGGACCTCTCGCCGCCAGCACTTGTCACGGCAATGCTGGCGAGCGAGAGGTCTTGGAGAGCGGTGGCCTCCTTTTGCGAAACCGTTATTTCGCAGAAGGAGGCCGCCGAGCGGGATCGGGAGTGTTCCGATCCTGCTCGGCAGGAGAGAAGGCGGGCCAGGAGGGGGATCCGCTTTAGGCGACCCCCTCCAAGAGGCCCGCCACCGTAATGTAGGCGGGCGGACCCGGCACCAGTGATTCACTTGGTGCCGGGCTCCGCCCGAGTGAGGAGGTAGGTGCCGCTCCGGCGTCGTGTGCCGGGACTTCGGTCCTGGCCGGTCGGGAGCGGCACCGAGGGCTTGGGGAGGACCGCGGTTGGGGCCGCGCCCTCCCCTTGTTATAGCCCACGTTGGCCGCATGGAAGTGTGACCCTTCCATGCGGCGGAGTCCGGAGCGCCGACTTTGTCGGCGCTCGGTGGGGGAGCAGTCATTTTTGACTTGCTCCCCCGCGAGCACGGATTCCTCTTCCCACGACTGGGAAGAGGTCCACTCTTCCCAGTCGGGGAAGAGGACCTCCCCGAGGCGGCGGTCCGGTAGTGTGACCTAGCTTGGTCGTTCCCGGACCGCCGCCGAAGTCGGGCGAGATGGTGGTCACCGTGGGGGTTTTAGTCGGTAAAAATCCGACACGACCCGCCGTCGCCCCAACGGCGGCGGGTGTGTTTGGAATTTTTCCCCCACGTAAAAAAAAAAAAAAAAAAAAAAAAAAAAAAATGGGTTAGGTCTGGGTTAGGTCTGGGTTAGGTCTGGGTTAGGTCTGGGTTAGGTAAGTCATTGATATTGACGACGATAATGTCGCCACACCCACTGAAACCTTCAGTACACCTCAAGGAAAAGGGCTTAGTCCCCGAAGTGGGGAGGAACAACTGGCAATGGAGAGGATTGGAAGCCTCCTATCGGAGGCCATGTCCATGCTGGATATGGTCAACTCCGATTGTGAGGGGGTCTCAGCCGCCCTGAGAAAGAACGACAGCGTTAACCCGGGTGTAATGAGGAGAGGGACTTCGGCGGTCATGGCTGCCAGGGAAGCTCGGGACCTCATAAAAGATATGTACCAGGCATTTACGTTATTCTGGAACAATAGGACCAAAGACCAGGGTGGCACTTCAACGAATGCGTGCAGAAACATGGGTACGCAAACGACACCAGTGTCTAAGCCTCTAATGGCAACGAAAGTAGATATAGGAGTAAATACTAACGCTGAGATGGACGAATCCGAGCCCTTGAACGCCGACCACAGGACGAAAAGGAAGACCATCTCTCCGGTGGAACCTCAGAGCCTGCGTAAAGTAAAGAGGCGAATACGGAAGACACCTGTGGATGCAAGGTCCCCTGGGAGGCCTACCGAATCAGCGGTTCAAACTCCCAATGAGGATACGAGTGACCAAGATCCCTCTTGGAGCACGATTGCTGCCCGGAATCCTAAAAAACAGGCAAAGGGTAAGACATTGGTAAGTGCCTCCTCGCGCGTGAGGCCACCTAGGGCACGCCAGGATGCGATATCAGTTAGAGTTCCCGAAGGCAAGACTTACGCAGATATTCTGCGCACCATCCGAGAGAGTAAGGCTCTCGCTGACGTGCGGATAACGGGACATCGCAAAACCCTCGCCGGAGACCTGATCCTTGAGGTTGACCAGGTAGATGGAGGTGTTCTTGCGAAAGCTCAAGACCTGGTAGAGTCGGCTCTAGGCGATAAACAAGGAGTACGCATAATAGAACAAATGGTAGACGTCGAGGTACGCGATTTGGACGAACTTACCACCAAGGACGAAGTCTGCGACGCCTTGTCAGGGATGCTTCCAGCAGGAACAAGAGTTGTGGCTAAATCGATCCGTATCGGATTCGGCGGGACTAGAATAGCACATGTTCTAGTTCCTGCAAAAAATAGAAAGGAATTAGAGCAAATCGACAGAGTCAGAGTAGGCTTTGTCTACTGCAGACTAAAAATAGTACCTCGTATCATACGGTGTTACAAGTGTCATCACTTTGGACACCTTGCGGCCAGATGTACAACGAAAATGGAAGGACGCGAGATATGCAGGAAATGCGGTCTTTGCGGACATAATATGCGGGACTGCACAGCGGCGTATAGGTGCCTATTGTGCCACGAGCGTGGAATTCCAGAGGCAAGACTCGGACATTTAGCAGGGTCGGCACGCTGCCCCCAATACAATACGTTATGGAGTGGTCAAGCGCCGTGACAATAATTGTCATCCATAAGACGCAATTGTAGGACGCCAAGCATAGTATATTTTTTTTATACAAAACGCGGTCCGATGACCAAGAACTGGTCATTATGCTAGGTAAAGTGCATTCATGGTAACCCTGGACCTTAATGCTGAACAGGCGGTTAGGGGGCCGTGAGGTGTATGCACCAAAGGAGGAGGGGGTTTTAGCCGGTAGGAGTCCGGCACTACCCAGTCTATTGCACACCCTGGACTGGGTGTCCATGATGGATTTCCCCCTCCTCGGTAAAAAAAAAAAAAAAAAAAAGGTCTGGGTTAGGTCTGGGTTAGGTCTGGGTTAGGTCTGGGTTAGGTCTGGGTTAGGTCTGGGTTAGGTCTGGGTTAGGTCTAATAACACGAAAAATTCACACAGTACACTGCTAGGGAATTTCCTCTCTAGTAGTTCAAGAGCGACCGAAAGGAACCAGGATTCAACAATAGAATCCTGTACCTCATACCTAGTCCCGGGAGGGAATAGCACACCGTTTAAACCTGGGGGACCCGTTGCCAGGAGTCCACCCGCCATGGGAATGCACGGGAACCAGTCAGTTTACCTGACACCGGCCCGAGCACCATTTGTGTTCGAAGGCGCACCGAACACAAGTGATAACACTGTGAATTTGTATAAAGGGCAGGGAGGCCAAGGGGAATACATTAAAAACCTAAATGTAACCATGGCTGCACACCTCCTAAAGGAAGCCGATTTATACCAATTAATGACCAAAAAATTTGCTGAAATGACACAGCAAATCGACGCGACAGGTAACATCGCCAAACCGGTCAAAAAACTGTTTGGTGAAGCCAAGGTCCTTCTTCGTAAGATGGAGGAGAACTTCAAGAGCCGTTCCGAGGTATCCTCGGAAATCGTCAAGACGGTCCAAGAATTCGTAGCCCCAAAAGCGAGTCCAAGCATCGAAACCGCTGACCGTGCCACCCAATGCACGCCACCGGCTCCGATTACGACTTCCGCGACCGGGCCAACGAGGGCGACCAAGAAAAGGAAGGTAATATCACCCACCCAAGAGATGTCAACACCAGACCCTATTCCGGAGACAAGGGAAGAGCCACCAGCCAAGCGACAGGAAACCTGGGCTACTGTCGTCTCAAAAAAGAAGAAAAAGGGTAAGCAATCTGTGGAACAAGTTGCCATATCTAACGGCAAAACCGCAGCTCAGCCTAAGAAACCGTCGCGCCCAAGAACACAGGCAATAATCATTAAGGGCGAAAGGGACGAACAATTGTATGAGGCAACACTAAACATGCTGCAATCCAGGGTAAATCCTACAGATCTCGGAGCACCGGTCAAAAAAGTCCGCACCACCAGGGCAGGAGATATCCTGATGGAATTTTCTGCAGACTGTAACCCGGAAAACGTAGCTAAGGTAAAAAGTGCTATACAGGGCGTTGTAGGAGCCGATACACCCGTATATGGCATCTCCCGTATGGCACAAGTCATGGTTACCGGACTAGACGGAACGGCAACAGCAGAAAAGGTACGTGCAGCAATCGCGACAGCGATTGGGGGCACAACAGAAGAAGGGGACCGGATAAAAGTATTAGGGGTCCGCAATAGCTTTGCCAGGACCAGAACGGCCCTGGTCGAGCTCCCGGTAGACGAGGGCGAAAAACTGTGCGCCAAAGGGAAACTGCGGGTAGGTTGGGCCGAATGTAAGGTCACATTACGCCCCAAAATCATAAAATGTTACAAGTGTTTGGGTATTGGCCACGTAGCTAGTAACTGCAAGAGCGAGGCAAATAGGAATGGACTCTGCAGACGATGTTTGCAAGAAGGCCATAAAGCCCTTGAGTGCAAAAACCCCCCGGTATGTCCAATTTGCACGGAAAAAGGGAACAAGGATAACAGGCATATTGCAGGGAATGCGAGATGCCCCGAGTATAAAAAATATCTAGATCAATGGAGACGATAGTACAAGTTAACTTAAATCACTGTAGGGCGGCCCATGACCTGCTGCAACAGTATGCAAGGGAGTGTGGGGCATCCTATGGAGTAATTTCTGAGCCGTATGGTAAGCCGGGTGGATGGCATGTTGACCCTTCTGGTCAGGCTGCCATTTGCATCTGGGACACCCATGCAAAAATAAGGAAAATATACGATAAAAATGTCGGATTTGTGGCAATTACAGTTTCAGATTACACTCTGCTTAGTTGCTACTTTTCCCCAAATGATACGTGGCAAGATTTTAACGTGCAACTCGATAACCTCGAGACATTTATTAATCACATGGTGGGCAAGGTTATAGTCGCAGGCGATTTTAACTGCCTAAGCCCGGACTGGGGAAGTGTGACGATTAATGCCAGAGGCCTGGCGCTGTCTGAATCTATGGCCAGACTGGGATTAGTCGTAATTAACCAGGGAAATAGTTATACTTTTCGACGCGGCAATTCCGGCTCGATTGTCGATATTACCTTCGCCAGTCCGGGACTTGTTAAATACATACACGATTGGAAAGTCCAAGAAGAATACACGGGGAGCGACCACCAATACATAAGATATAATGTGGGAAAAGTGGTAACTAAGCAGAGATGCACGAGCAAGGGTTGGATTGCGAACACGCTTAACAAAGAAATACTAACTGCGACCTTCGAAACCAGTCTCGATGCAATCCTCGAAGACTTGAAGAATTATGGCGTCGAGACTGGGGTAAATCATCTGTCACAAGCTATGGAACTAGCATGTAATTATGCTATGAAAAGAAGACATAACAAGCGCAACAAGCCGCCAGCTGTATACTGGTGGACGGAAGACATTGCGGAA
Organism: Cryptocheilus praepositus; assembly: GCA_033815515.1. Lineage (NCBI taxonomy): Eukaryota > Metazoa > Arthropoda > Insecta > Hymenoptera > Pompilidae > Cryptocheilus > Cryptocheilus praepositus. Next base: position 74,897 of record JAWWQZ010000184.1, on the reverse strand, counting down.
CTCCGTAGGGAATGTGTTAGGACACGTAGGCGCGCGCAAAGGAAACATAAACATGGTAATCCAGAAGAAGAAGACAAAATTTACAAAGAAGCCCGTAAAAAATTGAGACTCGCTATTAGGGATGCAAAGATAAAAGCATGGGACAATCTTTGCATGGAGGTTGAGGATGACCCCTGGGGGAAGCCATATAAAGTAGTCATGGCTAAGCTATCCCCCAGGGTAAACCCCATGGAACTCCTGGATCCCACGCAAATTAAAATAGCGATAAATACACTGTTTCCTGCAGCCGAGACAAATGCACCCGACCCTACTCCTTCACACTACGAAGAACCTGAAGATCTGGTACTACAAATGTCGGACCTCAAGAATGCCATCTGCAAAATTAAAGAAAAGAAGGCGCCTGGACCGGACAATATACCGGAAATTGCGCTCAGAACATTGATTGACGCATTTCCAGGCGCGTTCCTTTACATCTACAATGAATGCCTGAGACATGGGATCTTCCCGAAGAAATGGAAAATACAAAGGCTTGTGCTCATACCAAAACCTAACAAGCCCATAGATGATCCCGCCGCTCTGAGACCGTTAAGTCTCATAAACGGCACTGCAAAGGTATTCGAGCGGTTAATCGCTGAGAAATTAATGACGTACACCGAAGGAACGCATGGACTCAACGACAGGCAGTATGGTTTTCGGCCAGGTAGATCTACTGTGGATGCAATATATTACATGCGCACCACAGTAGAAAAATACTGGAACACAACCTGGCAGAGGACCAAACACGGGCTCTTTGTGACAATTGACATTAGAAACGCATTCAACTCTGCTAGCTGGCTGCAAATAAATAAAGTCATCGCCGAGAAGAAGAACATTCCTGGGGCTTTGCGCAAAATAATACGGAGTTATCTCTCGGATCGCACTATCGTATACGACGACAGCGAGGGACACAAAACACTACAAGTTACACGGGGGGTACCACAGGGGTCAGTGTTAGGACCAATTTTGTGGAATCTCCTGTATGATGGGCTTTTGAACATTGAAACCCCGAAGGACACACACATCATAGCATATGCGGATGATCTCGCGGTTTTAATGTTTCACGACAATCTAGGGACACTAAGTGACAATTGTGGGCATGTTTTATGTAATATTGACAACTGGTTGAGGGACAAAGGACTGGCTATTGCCCCAGAAAAGCTAGAAATCGTCCCCATTTCCAAAAAAAGACAACTTCCAGATTTTTCGGTTAATTTTAGAGGCAATATTATTTACGCCAAACCCGTGTTAAAATATTTAGGTGTCTTAATCGACAAGAGGCTGTCCTTTAGACCGCACATTACGGCAGTGGCCAGAAAAACCAGCCAAGCCACAGCTGGTCTATTGAGACTACTGCCGAATATTAGGGGAGCAACGCAGCATAAAAGGAAACTTTACCTTAATGTAATGAACTCCATTATGCTGTACGCTTCCCCGATTTGGGCTGATGCACTCACCCGAAAAGGCCTTAAAGGACAGCTTCGAGCGATTCAGAGACTCGGTACAATCAGAATTATAAGAGGATATCGTACAATTTCAGACATCGCGGCATTTGCTATTTCTGGGGCAATGGCTATAGATTACATAGCTAAGATTAGAAATAGGGAATATATTATTAACTGGAAGGCCAAGTACGGCCCCTGGCGAGATAAGAAACCGTTAGTTAACCTTGTGTTCAAAAGTAACTACTTACACAAACAAATTGCGAACGAAACATGGGAAGAGTGGCAGTGTGAGTGGAACTCGGACACAAGGGCAAGTTGGACACGACGGTTGATCCCGGACGTGAGAAAGTGGGGGAACCTGGTGGATAGAGGACTGAGGGTCACCACCTTTGAAGCAACGCAGTTGCTCACCGGACACGGGACCTTCCAGTCCTACCTTTTCCAATACAACAAAGCAAGCAGCCCGGAGTGCTTTTATTGTAGTGAACCAGTAGACGATGTCTCACATACCATCTTCCACTGCATAGAATGGGAACAATTTAGAGACAAGTTTAAAAGTGAGTGTTCGTGCAATGAGTTTAACAATCCGGAACATTTAAGTGAAATAATCCACGGGTCTACACGGAACTGGACAGCTTTCCTGTGCTTCGCTGATGCCGTAATCAAACGAAAGGCAGAAGACGAAAATCGCAGGCAGAACCGTTGGAAGTGAAGCCCAGTTTATGTAAGTCGTTTTAATAATTTTAACTTTTAAACGCTTATATAGACATAAATTGAGACCCGCAGAACAACAGGTTACTGCGGACAAAACAACTGACTGCTTTGAATAAACACAAGGTTACTGAGCGCTAACGGATTTTCGACAATACAGCACAGGTGTAGCCAATATTTGACCGCCAGCAAAGGGAAAACTTAATTACGATATGAAACCAGGGAATATTATTCACAATGCAAATAGTTCTATTATTTATTACTTATTATATTTAAAAATCAAAGATACACTAAGGCAATTTTCTTGGTAAAATACAGAAATAGGGTTTTCAGAATATTCAAGACAAGGGAACAATGATAAATCAACCTAACTACAGATCGTATTATAGCCTTCCCTTTTGCTTGGCCATACGGAAACTTAATTTGACTTAATTATTTATACATCTATTTATTTATTTATTTATTTATTTATTCTTTTATTGATCAAACTTATATAAATTTTATGTTTCCGTGGTCCATTTATAATTTATAATTTATAGTCTATTTATATAATTTTATTCTATCTATTTAATCTGACTGGCAATTTACACCTGTACCTGTACTTTTACTTATACTTTATTTTTACTTTTACTTTTATTTTATTTTTTCTTTCGTTATTCTACATTTTTTATCTAACAAATTAACCTATTCTATTTATTTATTTATTTATTTATTTATTTATTTATTTATTTATTTATTTATTGAACATTTAACATCAGTTATTTAAAGAAATTGACGAAAACCGTTGCTCGTGCATAAGGGACCAGAAGTCTAAATTCATACTGCTTCAGTGGGTTATGGGCAGCAGTGACGTATTAATAATTTGGTCATATATAACTTGGAAATCGTCGACAAAATGGATGCCGTGCCTCAAATGCAAGCTCTAAGGGGTACTGCAGAGTCCATTATAGGGATAAAACGATAATATGCGTTAATAAATGCATTTTCGTTAACATTTACGGGTAGCCTTGTAGCAGGATAGTAGGAAAGCTAGTAGGTGGCACGGCAGCCCAGCCTACCCGTAGGCAACCCGCCTTACGCGGCAGCCGGAACACCGCGCTCCCCTTCTTACCGACGGCTGCGAAAAACTCCACGTGCCTCGTGGGCTATTGTCCATAAGTTTTAGAAAGTCGCGTATTTTAATATCACGAGTGAATGTGTGTGTGTTTGCACGTATAAATGGGTAGTATGTATGTACTTATGTATGTCTGTATGCATGGTACGTATGATAAGTATGCCTGTACAAGTGAAAATGACTTCGGTCATTGCATGAATGATTTTTATTAACAATCGTATATGTATTCGGTTTCGGTGTTAACAAACAAATTACCTCCCCCCCCCCCTTTTCCTAACCCAGACCCATATCCAAATCCTTTTTCGGTCATTCGATTTAACTCCGTGGAATGACCGAATCCTTCCAAACCGTTTGCTTGGCACCGAAACCGAAGCAAATACGGAGTTGCGCCAGTTATTCCGCACTACGACGTCCGTGGGCTGATTCGTGGCATCTCGGTATGTACAATCAGTTCGCGGCGCTCGTGGTGTGGAATACTGCGTAAAACATAGGGAATACCTGCAAAGCAGGGCTACCTCCAAGGTGAACACTGAAATAACGTATGTATGTATGTGAATAAATGAATATTTGGAAAAACAAGCCAAAATAACGCCAATTTTTGACGGGATTTTGGCTTGTCGCATTAATGTTTCCATACTGCGATGACTTTGAAGCACATATTCTTGTGTTTTAAAGCATCAAAAGTTTGTGGCAAATGCGGTATGAGTCACATTCTTGTACATAAACAAATATGTACAAGAAATGTGACCTTTTCAGGGGAAATTGGTGCGAGTATGCTGCAAGTTCAAACCAAAACCATGCCAAAGTACTTGGCGTAGCTTTGGTTTGACACATGATGTATCCACGCCGCGATGATCTCAGATTGTGAAATTGTAAAATTTTTCGCAATTTGAGACATCAAAAGCGTGTGGCACATGGTAATTGCGTATACTCGTACCAAATACACGGGAAATTTGTAGTCCTGAAAAGAAGCAAAATTAGGGAATTAATCAGATCAAAATTGCGACAACTTAACATTGTCGTAATTTTGATCTGACACACATTAATTCCGTACCACGATGACCTTAAACCATGATCTTTTTCATGGTTTAAGGCATCTGACGTACGAAGAAAAGTGTAGCATGCAAGTGAATGTGAGCGAAAATGAGAATCGAGCCAGAATTAAGGCAACTAAGTGTACCTTAATTTTGGCTCGACACACGGTTATGCCATGCAGGCGAAGACCATAAACCATGGTCTTTTCCATGGTTTATGGCTTCAAAAGCATGAGTAAGTGTGGTATGAACGGCATTTCAGTGGCTGCGTGCTCCTCTGGCCGCCACAATGTCACGCCCCGGCATCGGATGCGACTAAGCCATGACGCGTCCCTACGGGAAGATCCAAAGCTTTTGGGCTTTCCTGGGACCGCTGAATGGCCTCTGGTCGTACCGATGACCGGCAAGCGACGCGAGCGAAGCGAGTCGTCGCGGAGGCGGTCATCGTGACGACCAGCGGCCACGTAGCGGTCCCAGGGTAGCCCAAAAGTTTTTTTGGATCTTCCCGTAGGGGCGCGTTATGGCTTAATTCGCACGCATACCAATGCTAGGAGGAAGAAATAACGCGTCCCCTGGGACCTTCGCCAAGGGGGGGGCGCGCGAAGCGCGAAGCGCGTGGGGGGGGGGGGGGGGGCGCGCGCGCGCGTGCGTGGGGGGGCGGGGGGGCGCCGCGCCGAGCTTGCGAGGCGCGAAAATTTTTCAAGGTCATCTTGAAAAATAGGCCAAAAATCGACCGAATTTTAGCACCTGCGGCCAAAAATAGTCATCCTTTTGGCTGTTTTTGGTCGTAGGGACTAAGTTCTGGCTGCGCTCCCCCCGCCCTCTCGCACCCCTCTTGCGCCCCTCTTGCATCCCTGTTTTGCAGGTATAACAACCTCCCATAGAGAAAACCTGCAAGAATCCCAAAAATTCCATGGTTTTGGCAAAATATTGGAGATTTTGACAAAATCATGGTTTTTGAGGGTTTTATATGCTCGGAAGTACCTGTGGGAGGTTGTGTACAGCATGCCGAAAGAGATCCGTGACTTACATGAAGAGAAATCGTACCCAAAAAATTCTCCAAAAATTTTTCGGGCACTGAGTCTACATGTAAGGCATGGAACTTTTGGTATGTCTGTATAGAGGGTAAAGGGTAGTACACGGTGGCGTTTCGGAAATTTCGAAAAACCCCATATTTCCATGGTGAAAGTCAATTTCCCATGAAACTATGGGGTTTTTCGAAATTTTGACTACCCCCGTGAACCCCCCGAGTATGTGTGTTGTGGCCTCTAGTAGGAATTGGCAGTATGGGGAATGCTTAAAACACCATGGTTTCCCCATAAACCATGGTTTTTGGGTAAAACATGGATTTTCTGCACTCCAAGTACGCCAAAATCCTACTAGAGGTGCACTCTTGGTACTGTGATGTATGCCTGGGTTTACTGTAACAAGTGTGAATGTGTATGGTGTGCCATGAAGTGTGAATGTGCCCGCACACCATCGTACAGGGGTTAGTTTTCACCCGAGTGGAAAACGGAGGCGGCCTACATGCAATTTGCGAAGCGAAAACGCACGGGTTATGCTCCGAAGATAAACGTAGTTCCCTACGTTTATCGACAGGGCTAACCTTAAATCATACATATAAATCATTTCTACTCATCTAAGGGACAAGAATCCTATAAGGGTCAAGGGAATTCATTACAAATAGACAAAACTGAACACACAGAGTCCATTTTCACGCATTTTATCATTTTTCTTATCATTTTTGATCATAATCACTCAACACGAATAATCATTCACTGCGTTTTCGTAGCTGCAAATATACGTAGGCACGGGCCGGGTACTCATATGATTGCGGCATATGAGTATCCGACCCACTCGGCGCGGTAGATACATACCCTTCAGTTATGACCTTCTGTTATAACTGAGGTGGTCGCGAAGCTGGTGGAGGCACAGCTCTGTTCCCCGGTTGTAATGCGTAAGCGGGTCCATGGGGAACAGGTGAGCGGTGGATCGGAGGGCATTATTTTAAAAAAAAAAAAAAAATGTCTGGGTTAGGTCTGGGTTAGGTCTGGGTTAGGTCTGGGTTTGGCGGCAATTTGTGACGCCGCCATGCCCCGGGTCAGGAGGGTGCAGCGGCGGGCGGTCTACTGGTGGTCGGGCCAGATAGCCACACTCAGAGAAGAGAGTGTGGCGGCCCGACGCCGGTGGACAAGAGCCCGCCGCCGAGCAGTCCGCGACCATGCGGTGGAGGCCACACTCCGCGAGGCATATCGAGACGCATCGAATGCCTTGCGGAGAGCCATCAGGGAGGCCAAGGCATCGGCCTGGGAGGAACTCCTGGGCTCTCTGGACGCAGACCCGTGGGGACGCCCGTACCGGTTGGTACTGGGCCGCCTACGCCCCGCGGGTCCTTCCGTCACGGAGAGCCTAGAACCCGCCGTGCTCCGGTCGGTGGTGAATAAACTGTTTCCCCTCGATGAGGGGGGCAGACCACCACCGGAGCCGCTCGAGGCGGCGCTGGCCGCGCTGCCACCATGCGCGGTCAGCGACGAGGAGTTCCGGGACGCCGTCGCCAAGTTAAGGGGGCGAAATACCGCCCCCGGTCCCGACGGCGTCCCAGGCAGGGCATTAGCCTTGGCCTTACGCGTCCTCGGGCCCCGCCTGAGGTGGCTGTTCGACAGCTGCCTTCAGGCGGGGCGGGTCCCCCTCTTGTGGAAGCAGGCCACGATGGTCCTGCTTCCCAAGGGGGGTGGCAGGCCGGCAGCCTCTTCCAAGGCGTACCGACCCATATGCCTCCTTGACGAGGCGGGAAAGCTCTTCGAGAGAATCGTAGCTTCCCGCCTCTGGGGGCATCTGTCCCGTGTAGGTCCGAACTTGGCACCGTGCCAGTTCGGCTTCCGCGAGGGCCGATCGACCGTAGATGCGGTCGATCACGTCAAGGCCCTCGTGGATGAGTCTGTCTCCCGGGGTGGGATGGCGTTGGCGGTGTCTCTCGACATCGCCAACGCCTTCAACTCCCTACCCTGGGACAGGATTGCGGGGGCACTGGTCGACCACCAGGTGCCCCCGTACCTGAGGAGGGTTCTGGCAGACTACCTCCGGGACAGAAGGGTGATATACCCGGGTCGGTACGGGGTAGTAACGCGGGAGGTGAATCGCGGTGTACCCCAGGGGTCCGTCTTAGGACCGTTGTTGTGGAACCTGGGGTACAACCGGGTTCTCCTCACCGCGCTCCCTCACGGCGTCACAGTCGTCTGCTATGCAGACGACACACTTGTGATAGCCGTGGGGGAGGAATGGGAGAGGCTGCTGGGCCTTGCCGAGGCCGGGGTGGCCACAGTAGTGGCCTCCGTCCGTCGACTGGGGCTGCAAGTGTCTCCGGAGAAAACGGAGGCAGCCTGGTTCCATGGGCTGCCTCTGACCCGGAGACCGCCCCAGTCGGTCGTCCGAGTAGGGCCGGTCTTTGTCCGGGTCGAGGAACGTATTAAGTACCTCGGCCTGGACATTGACAGCCGCTGGCGCTTCGAGGGTCACTTTGACCGACTCGTCCCCCGAGTAGAGGGGGTAGCCGCCCTGTTGGGTCGGCTACTGCCCAATATCGGGGGACCAGAGGAGAGGGTCCGCCGCCTCTACACGGGGGTGGTGCGGGCCATGTGCCTCTACGGGTGCCCAGTCTGGGCCCCGTCCCTGGCAGCCGGGCGGCGCAGCCGAATAATGCTGCGCCGCGTATACCGGCGTATGGCCGTCAGGGTGGCACGTGGTTACCGCACTATCTCCCACGAGGCGGCGGCAGTCCTGTCGGGGGTAATCCCCTTCGACCTGCAGGCGGAGGCCGAGGCCCGCGTCTATCGACGGGTCCGGTCACTCCGCCGGGGCGAAGGGGATCCGGCAGGACTGTCGGTCGGTGACCTGAGGCGTCAGGCCCGGCAGCTCGCACTTAGAAAATGGCGGGCGGAGCTCGAAAATTATCGAGCCGCCCGCCAGCGAGCTGTCGGCGCGATCCTCCCACATTTGGAGGAGTGGGTGGATCGTCGGCATGGTAGGCTTACCTACCGGACGACGCAGGTGCTCTCCGGACATGGTTGTTTCGGAGAGTACCTGCACAAAATCGGAGCGGAGGCCACACCAGAGTGCCAATCGTGTGGCGTGGGGGTGGTCGACACCCCCACCCACACGATAGAGGAGTGCCCAGCCTTTGGCTGGGCAAGAGAAGGCTTGCGGGCCGTTGTTGGCCAGGACCTCTCGCCGCCAGCACTTGTTACGGCAATGCTGGCGAGCGAGAGGTCCTGGAGAGCGGTGGCCTCCTTCTGCGAAACCGTTATTTCGCAGAAGGGGGCCGCCGAGCGGGATCGGGAGTCTCTCGATCCCGCTCGGCAGGAGAGAAGGCGGGCCAGGAGGGGGCTCCGTTTTAGGCGGCCCCCTCCAAGTGGCCCGCCCCCATAGTATAGGCGGGCGGACCCGGCACCAGTTATTCGGTGCCGGGCTCCGCCCGATTGAGGAGGTAGGTGCCGCCCCGGCGTCGTGTGCCGGGACTTCGGTCCTGGCCGGTCGGGAGCGGCACCGAGGGCTGGGGGAGGACCGCGGTTGGGGCCGCGCCCTCCCCCCTGTTATAGCCCACGTTGGCCGCATGGAAGTGTGACCCTTCCATGCGGCGGAGTCAGGAGCGCCGGCTTTAGTCGGCGCTCTGTGGGGGAGCAGTCATTTCTGACTGCTCCCCCGCGAGCACGGATTCCTCTTCCCACGACTGGGGAGAGGTCCACTCTTCCCAGTCGGGGAAGAGGACCTCCCCGAGGCGGCGGTCCGGTAGTGTGACCTAGTGTGGTCGTTCCCGGACCGCCGCCGAAGTCGGGCGAGATGGTGGTCACCGTGGGGGTTTTAGCCGGTAAAAATCCGGCACTACCCGCCGCCGCCCCAACGGCGGCGGGTGTCTTTTGAAGATTTCCCCCACGTTAAAAAAAAAAAAAAAAAATGGGTTAGGTCTCCACGTGCCTCATGTACCATCACCCATGAATTGTTGAAAAACATGATTTTTCATGTCATGAGTGAATGTGCTTGTGTATGTATGTATGTCTGTATGCATGATTTGTATGACAAGTGTGCTTGTATGAGTGAAAATGACTTCGGTCATTGTACGCGTGATTATTATTAACAATCCTATATGTATTCGATTTCGGTGTTAACAAACAAATTACCCCCTCCCCCTCCCCTTTTTCCTAACCCTAACCCATACCCAAATCCTTTTTCGGTCACTTGATCTAACTCCGTAAAGTGGAACCAAGACATCGCGCAACTACGGAGGGAGGCGCAGAAAACTCGGAGGATCGTCCAGCGAGCCTACAAGCGCAAAAAATCACCCAGCGAAATAGAGTGCCTCAGTAACAACTTCAAGGCTGCCAGGAAAAAACTAAAAAAGGCTATTAAGGAAGCTAAGACCCTAGGCTGGGCCAAATACCTGGAAACCCTAGACACTGACCCATGGGGACGGCCCTATAAAACGGTCATGAGAAATCTCAAGGGTAGAGTTAGTGCGCCAAGACTAAAATCGGACCTGGCCAGGAAGACAATAGAAGAACTCTTCGTCACCAAACCTACGCACAATGACTGCAATGCCATAGAAACCACGGAATGGGCCAATGACACCGTTACGTCCATTAGCGAAAACCATGTGCGCGAAGCCATAAATTGCATGAAAGAAAAGGCCCCGGGCTTAGACAAAACACCAGTCGCAGCCCTCAAATGGATAGTGCAACACGATCTGAGCACGATGGTCAAAGTCTTTGAGGTGCTGTTAGAAACTGGGTACTTCCCAGAGGAGTGGAAAGTGGGTCGACTAATCCTAATACCAAAAAAATCCTCGACTAACAATAAACAGGGGTGGCGCCCACTATGCATATTGTCGAATTGGGCCAAGTTATTCGAGCATATCATTAAAATGAAAATTATGAACACAATCAAGTTCGCGCACAATCAACACGGTTTTTGTAAAGGTAGGAGCACGGTCGGTGCCATAAGTGACGTCATGAGCGCATGGAATGGTGCAAAAAAAAGCGGCAAGCATTGCCTTATCGCCACTATTGACGTCCGTAATGCTTTTAACACAATAACGTGGGAAAGCATCATGAATACGGCGGTACAACGCTTATTACCAGGCAAAATCACCCGCATCCTGCGCTCGTATCTCCAAACACGTAAAATCAAATACGAGGCACTTGACGACGCTGTACTGTATGACGTCTTCGCCGGGGTTCCACAGGGGTCTGTTCTAGGCCCAACCCTTTGGAATATGGTGTACGATTCCCTACTGCAGACTACGATTCCCAACGGCATGCAACTCATCGGATATGCCGATGATGTTGCAATCGTGGCCGTCGACGCCAACCTAGGAAAACTGAAGGACAAGCTTGGCACCACCCTACGAAGTATCAGCGCTTGGTTCAGAGAGCATAAAATGGAGATGGCCTCCGAAAAAACTGAAATGGTGTTACTTACAGGCAGGAAGATCAAGGAGCCAATCAGGATCGAGCACGACGGAATCCCCATCCAAGCCAAGAAAGCTCTAAAATATCTCGGGGTGTATATAGAAGGAAACCAACGCTTTCGTAGCCAACTTACCAGTGTATGTGAGCGATCCCTTCGGGTTACTGGAGCGCTGTCCCGAATAAATCCCAATAGTGGTGGTGGAGGCTACCTCAGCAGACTTCTGCACTATAGGACCAGCGAGGCGGTCATCTTGTATGCAGCCCCTATCTGGGCTACCGACATGTGCCTGTGTCACAATTCCAGCAACATCAATAGAGCACAGAAAATGGCACTTGCGAGAGTTGTTAGGGCATATAGAAGTGTCTCGCTCGAAGCCCTCTGTGTCATCTCGGGGTGTTTACCCATTGTCATCCTTGCTGCCGAACGGCGCAGGATTTTTATGCGCCTGAGTAGTGGTGACCCGATGAGAGAAGACCTGAAAAACATAAAAAGGGAGGAGAGAGAGAGGTCAGTAACGATTTGGCAAGGAAGGTGGGATAATGCGGAAGCTGGAAGGTGGACCCACAAATTGATTCCATGCATCAAAGAATGGATGGGCTGGGGTCCCAAAATACTGAACTACCACCTGACTCAAGTGATCACAGGCCATGGATGTTTTTCTGAATATTTAACAAGAATAAATAAACGGGGAAACACCGCTTGCTGGTTCGGGTGCGAAGGCGTCGATAACCCAGAACATACCCTCTTCGAGTGCAATCGTTTCCGATCGGAACGGGAAAACCTGACAAACGTCACGGGCGTTTTCTCGATAGATAACTTCATACCACTCCTACGGGATACGGAAAGCAGGAAAGCCGTTATAAAATATGTAGGAGAGGTGATGAGAACAAAGGAACAACATGAGAGAGATTGGGAGAGGGCGACTATGCGCCAGAATGTCTAGGTGACAACTATGTAGCTTATTTCACTGCCATAGGTCCCACCAAAACATAAAGTGCTGTAGTAGAAGAGAGTGTGCGATATTACCTGCCCGCCCCTGAAGAAATGGTCCACGGACTTTACCGGGGGTCGGGACAGGTCGCCCCCCTGAGGGAGATAACGAGGAGGGGTTTTTAGTTGGTAAACCTGCATATGCAGGGAGTCCAACACTACCCGGCAAATAACACCATAGCCGGGTGTGCGTAAAGCATTTTCCCCTCCTCTTAAAAAAAAAAAAAAAAAAAAAAAAAGGTCTGGGTTAGGTCTGGGTTAGGTCTGGGTTAGGTCTCCACGTGCCTCATGTACCATCACCCATGAATTGTTGAAAAACATGTTTTTTCATGTCATGAGTGAATGTGCTTGTGTATGTATGTATGTATGTATGTCTGTATGCATGATTTGTATGACAAGTGTGCTTGTATGAGTGAAAATGACTTCGGTCATTGTACGCGTGATTATTATTAACAATCCTATATGTATTCGATTTCGGTGTTAACAAACAAATTACCCCCTCCCCCTCCCCCTTTTCCTAACCCTAACCCATACCCAAATCCTTTTTCGGTCACTTGATCTAACTCCGTAAAGTGACCGAATCCTGCCCAAACTGTTTGCTTAGCACCGAAATCGAAGCAAATACGGAGTTCCGTCAGTTATTCCGCACTACGACGTCCGTGGGCTGATTCGTGGCATCACGGTATGTTCGATCAGTTCGCGGCGCTCGTGGTGTGGAATACTGCGGAAAACATAGGGAATACCTGCAAAGCAGGGCTACCTCCAAGGTGAACACTGAAATAACGTATGTATGTATGTGAATAAATGAATATTTGGAAAAACAAGCCAAAATAACGCCAATTTTTGACGGGACTTTGGCTTGTCGCATTAATGTTTCCATACTGCGATGACTTTAAAGCACATATTCTTGTGTTTTAAAGCATCAAATGTTTGTGGCAAATGCGGAATGAGTCACATTCTTGCACATAAACAAATATGTGCAAGAAATGTGACCTTTTCAGGGGAAATTGGTGCGAGTATGCTGCAAGTTCAAACCAAATCTATGCCAAATTACTTGGCGTAGCTTTGGTCTGACACATGATGTATCCACGCCACGATGATCTCAGATTGTGAAATTGTCAAATTTTTCGCAGTTTGAGACATCAAAGGCGTGTGGCACATGGAATTGCGGATACTCGTGCCAAATACACGGGATATTTGTAATCCTGAAAAGAGAAAGAGAAAAGAGTGAACTAACAGATCAAAGTTGCGACAACTAAAAATTGTCGTAACTTTGATCTGATACATGTTAATTCCGTACTGCGATGACCCTAAACCATAATCTTTTTCATGGTTTAAGGCATCTGACGTACGAAGCAAGTGTATTATGCATGGGATTGTGAGTACAAATGAGAATCGAGCCAGAATTAAGGCAACTAAGTGTACCTTAATCTTGGCTCGACACACGGTAATACCATGCAGGCGAAGACCATAAATCATGGTTTTTCCATGGTTTATGGCTTCAAACGCATGAGAATGTGTGGTATGAGTGATATTTCAGTGGCTGCGTGCTCCTCTGGCCGCCACAATGTCACGCCCCGGCATCGGATACGACTAAGCCATGACGCGTCCCTACGGGAAGATCCAAAGCTTTTGGGCTTTCCTGGGACCGCTGAATGGCCTCTGGTCGTACCGATGACCGGCAAGCGACGCGAGCGAAGCGAGTCGTCGCGGAGGCGGTCATCGTGACGACCAGCGGCCACGTAGCGGTCCCAGGGTAGCCCAAAAGTTTTTTTGGATCTTCCCGTAGGGGCGCGTTATGGCTTAATTCGCACGCATACCAATGCTAGGAGGAAGAAATAACGCGTCCCCTGGGACCTTCGCCAAGGGGGGGGGCGCGCGCGAAGCGCGTGCGTGTGGGGGGGGGGGGGCGCGCGCGAAGCGCGTGCGTGGGGGGGGGGGGGGGGCGCCGCGCCGAGCTTGCGAGGCGCGAAAATTTTTTCAAGGTCATCTTGAAAAATAGGCCAAAAATCGACCGAATTTTAGCACCTGCGGCCAAAAATAGTCATCCTTTTGGCTGTTTTTGGTCGTAGGGACTAAGTTCTGGCTGCGCTCCCCCCGCCCTCTCGCACCCCTCTTGCACCCCTCTTGCATCCCTGTTTTGCAGGTATAACAACCTCCCATAGAGAAAACCTGCAAGAATCCCAAAAATTCCATGGTTTTGGCAAAATATTGGAGATTTTGACAAAATCATGGTTTTTGAGGGTTTTATATACTCGTAAGTACCTGTGGGAGGTTGTGTACAGCATGCCGAAAGAGATCCGTGACTTACATGAAGAGAAATCGTACCCAAAAAATTCTCCAAAAATTTTTCGAGCACTGAGTCTACATGTAAGGCATGGAACTTTTGGTATGTCTGTATAGAGGGTAAAGGGTAGTATACGGTGGCGTTTCGGAAATTTCGAAAAACCCCATATTTCCATGGTGAAAGTCCATTTCCCATGAAACTATGGGGTTTTTCGAGATTTTGTCTACCCCCATATACCCCCCCGGATGTGTGTGTTGTGGCCTCTAGTTGGAATTGGTTGTATCAAAGGTGATTAAAACACCATGCTTTCCCCATAAAATTCGTTTTTTGGGGTAATCATGGGTTTTTCATGCTTTGCGTACTCCAAAAGCCGGCTAGAGGTTCACTTGTAGTACCATTGAGAATGAGTGTGTTTTCTGTGCTATGTGTGCGGTATCATGGTGTGTATGGGGTATGTGTGTGACCGCATACCATCAGAAAAGGGTTAGTTTTCACCCGAGGGGAAAACGGTGGCGGCCTACATGCAATTTGCGAAGCGAAAATGCACAGGTTATGTTCCGGGATAAACGTAGATGTCTACATTTATCGACCGGACTAACCTACAATCATGCACATCGAGTCATTTCTAATTCATTCAACGAGCGAAAATCACACAGGGGACATCAGGAATCATGACAAATAGAGAATTTAATAAACAAAGAGTACATTTTTCATTCATTTTCAGTCAAACTCATAATTTTTGATCATTTTCATTGAGCACCGATAGTTACTCATATTCATTCATCTGCATTTTCGCAGCTGCAAATATACGTAGGCAAGGGCCGAGTACTCATATGAATGCGGCATGTGAGTATTCGACCCAATCGGCGCGGTAGATGGATACCCTTCAGGTATAACCTTCTGTTATAGCTGAGGCGGTCGCGAAGCTGGTGGAGGCACAGCTCTGTTCCCCGGTTGTAATGCGCAAGCGGGTCCATGGGGAACAGGTGAGCGGTGGATCGGAGGGCTTTTTTACTCAAATCAGTAGTTATTAGAATTACATGGGTGCTGTTACATGAGGCTATGGGGAGGTGATACCCCAACGTGGCGCGTCCCCGGGTTGCGGATTGGGGAACGTCCTAGATCAGTGCAATTAATCGTTGCGTGGAAATAGGACAGCCGCGAAATAAGATGATTGAAAAATCAGACGAATAAGCGACCGTGGACAAAACACAAGTGTGTAGTGTGACCAGTATGAATGAAAAGCATGGGTGTGTCTTGAATGCATGAGATGTGCCCGGCCCCATGGTGGATATTCCCAACAGACTAACCAAGGGCGAGAGTAGTAGCTCCCCGACCGGGTGCCTGGTGCATGTCTGTACCGAACCTCTACCTCGCCGCCCCTCCACTGGGTTGTTATTGAAAACGGACGGACCTTTTAATACATAATCTGACAGTACCGAGACAATACAGCAACAAACGTACAAAACATTAAGACATACAGAACAACAATAAATAGAAGCAGACAATTTCACATAGCGGTCCAGTAGGAGGGGGGGAAGGCACGTTAAATTCTGGGAAAACCGCTGCCCTGGCACGACTGGAGCCTATGTTGGGGTTGAAGCCATGGTGTGTCGGGTGCATGTGTGAGAAGGACGAAAAGGCCGGTCGCCCTTCTATACCCTTCTACTGCTGTCAGGGATGGGTATGGGCAGCAGTCGTCTAGCCTGAAGTGCGGGTGATCCCACTCTCGGATTAGGTGGGCAACTCCCGCACAATAGGGGTGACGTTAAAACTTTTGGTAACGTCGTTATGGGGGGTTCCCACTCAGGAACAGTACCGACGATAAACCCCCTAACCAAAACTTTTGTAGAATCAGAAATTGGTGCAGAATAGGGCAGGGCCACCCAATAAACCGCTTCTCGGCTTTCTGTACCCATAATCAGTAGGGTTTTTCGGTACGGATAGCACCCCACCCGCGCTCTGGGGTCCCATGGCGGGCGAAGTACCGTAAAACAGGAAAAATAATTAACATGGATAACCAAAATACAAACAAAACCACAAATAGTACCCTTTTAGGGAGTTTTTTCTCAGCCAGCATGAGAACTAGTGATAGGGAGCAAGATTTAACTAGTCTAAACCTTGTCCCTGGGGGAAATAGTACCCCTTTCAAGTCAGGTGGCCCCGTAGCTAGAAGCCCCCCAACATCTGGGCCAACTAGCAATCAGTCAGTGTATTTGACACCAGCAAGGGCACCCTACAACTTCGAAGGGGTAACAAACACGAGCACAATTCCACAAAGATCCATCGTGGAGCAGGGAGAACACGGTGAAAATATCAAAACGCTGAATATCACCATGGCCGCTCACCTGCTTAAAGAAGCAGATTTGTACCAGACTCTCGGCAAGAAATTCACGGAGATAACTGCACAAATCGAGGCGACTGGCAATATTGCAAAACCAGTCAAAAAATTATTTGGTGAAGCAAAGGTCATCCTCCGGAAAATGGAGGAGAACTTTAAAAATCGCTCTGAAGTCTCCCAGGAGATAATCAGAACGGTACAAGAATTCGCTGCCTCACCAGTGAAACGCATCGCAGAAACTATGGAGCAAGCCACACAATGCACTCCACCGGCGATACAACCAGCGAATATCACAGTACCAACAAGAGCCTCTAAAAAGAGGAAAATTATTTCCCCAACACAAGAAGCTCCACAGAAGACGGTAACCACAGAAGTGAGACCAACAGTCAGCGAGAAACCAGCAACAAAACCAGAGGAAACCTGGGCAACGGTGGCAGCTAAAAAAAGAAGGGAAAACCTAAATCAACGGCAGAGCAGGGAACCACGGAACCTGCAGCCAACAAGAATAAAGGTACAGCCTAAAAAATCTGTCCGGCCGCGAACTCAGGCCATCATTATAAAAGGGGAAAGGGATGAGCATACATACGAAGCCACCCTAAATCTCCTCCAGGAGAAAGTTAATCCAGTAGATTTGGGTGCGCCGGTTAAAAAAGTACGCACTACCAGAGCCGGCGACATACTCATGGAGTTTGCAGCTGACTGCAACCCTGAGAATGTTGCTAAAGTTAGAAGTGCGATACAGGGAATCGTGGGCACGGATACTCCGGTATTTGGGATAAAACGTATGGTACAAATAACACTTTCAGGGTTGGATGGTACCGCGACCACAGATAAAATACGGTCAGCTATCGCCGCGGAAATCAATGTGAATAGTTCTGACGAAAGAATTAAGATTCTCGCTCTGAGAAATAGCTTTGCCAGGACCAAGACGGCTTTGGTAGAATTACCAGCGGATGACGGTGAAAAACTGTCATCCAAAGGTAAGCTGCGGGTAGGATGGGCCGAGTGCAAAATTAGCCTGCGCCCGAAGGTAATGAAATGCTATAAGTGCCTGGGAGTGGGACATATTGCAAAAAATTGCAGAAGTGTAGCAAACCGTAATGGACTATGTAGACGCTGCTTGCAGGAGGGTCATAGAGCTTCAGAGTGCAATAATCCCCCGGTCTGCCCTTTATGCACAGAAAAGGGGATTAAAGATAATAAACATATCGCGGGTAACGCCAGATGCTATGAGTACAAAAAATACATAGAACAATGGAAGCAATAGTTCAGATTAATTTAAATCACTGTCGTGCTGCCCATGACCTGCTGCAGCAGTATGCCAGGGAAACGGGGGCAACAATTGGGATAATTTCTGAACCTTATGGGAGACCAGATGGGTGGCATACTGACCCCTCAGGACACGCTGCCATCTGCATCTGGGGCTCACACATTAAATTAGGAAATATAGATTGTAGCAATAACGGATTTGTAGCAGCTTCAATGCCAGATTACACTCTGCTTAGTTGCTACTTTCCACCAAATGACTCCTGGGAAACTTTTAATGATCAACTAGACAATCTTGAGACATATATTAAAAACTTGAACGGCCAGGTCATCGTTGCGGGCGACTTTAACTGCTTAAGCCCGGACTGGGGGAGCTCGGTAATTAACGCCAGAGGGCTTGCCTAGCCGATACAATTGCCAGGCTGGGATTAATAATCATTAATAAGGGAAACAGTTACACGTTTAGACGCGGTAACACTGGATCAATCGTGGATATCACGCTTACCAGCCCGGGTTTAGTCAAGTATGTGCATGGATGGTCCGTGCAGGAGGAATACACTGCCAGTGACCACCAATACATCAAATTCAACGTGGGGAAAGTAGCAACTAAGCAGAGGAACACGAATTGCGGTTGGATAACTAACACCTTAGATGTAAATTTGTTAATGTCAACATTTGCAACCAGCCTCGATGCAATCATTAGAGACATAAATGACAACGGCATCGAGGCTGGCATCAGTCATCTCACGCAAGCCATTACACTTGCGTGCAATTACTCAATGAGGAAACGTAACACCAAAAATAAGAAACCAGAAGCAGTCTACTGGTGGTCTGAAGAGATAGCTGAGCTCAGAAGGGCTTGCCATAAAGCAAGAAGGAGAGCCCAGAGACGCCACAAGACTGGCAATGCCGAAGAACGCGACAAGGAATACAAGGAAGCCAGAAGAAAACTCAGAATTGCTATCCGGGAAGCAAAAATAGCAGCATGGGAGAAGCTTTGCATGGAGGTTGAAGAGGATCCCTGGGGGAAGCCTTACAAAGTTGTTATGGCAAAACTGTCCCCCAGGGTAAATCCTATGGAACTCTTAAGCCCCCAGCAAATTACAACTGCAGTAAATACGCTTTTCCCTCCAGCGGAAAGAAGACCGGTTGAAGAAACAGTGCACGCAGAAGAGGAAACTGAGGACGTTATCTTCCTCCCAACAGATCTTGGAGCCGCTGTTGCCAAAATTAAAGAAAAGAAAGCCCCAGGGCCGGATAGGATACCGGAATTGGTACTAAAAACCTTAATTAATGCCTTCCCCGGGTTCTTTCTGCAAATATTTAACCATTGCATAAGACTCGGCGTATTTCCTAGGAATTGGAAAGTCCAAAGGCTTGTTTTAATTCCAAAGCCTAACAAACCAATGGACGATCCGACATCCTTAAGACCTCTCTGCCTTATTAATGGCATAGCTAAAGTTTTCGAGCGGCTCATTGCCGATAAACTCGTAACATATACAGAAGGAAAAAACGGACTTAACGAACGACAATATGGTTTTCGGCCTGGCCGCTCCACGGTAGATGCAATACACTTTATGTGCTCGACCGTGGAGAGATACTGGGATACAACTTGGAACAGAACCAAATTTGGGCTCTTTATTACTATAGATGTCCGGAACGCGTTCAACTCGGCATGTTGGACACAAATTAATGAAGTGATTGCTGGAAAAGAAGAGATACCTGTGGCGCTAAAGAAGATTATAAATAGCTATCTCTCGGACCGGAAGATCATCTACGAAGACACCGAGGGACAGAAAACAGTGGAAATTACGCGAGGGAGTACCACAAGGATCCGTTTTGGGCCCAATACTGTGGAACCTGTTGTACGATGATATCTTGAACATTGAAACACCGAAAGACACATATGTTATAGCATATGCGGATGATTTAGCAGTTTTAATGTTTAACGACGACTTAGAGACATTAATTAACAATTGTGAACGTACCCTTTGTGTTATTGACGCCTGGCTAACAGAAAGAAGACTGGCTATCGCTCCAGAAAAGCTGGAATTCGTACCAATTTCTAGGAAAAAACAACTACCTGCTATAACAATTAATTTTAAAAATAGAAACATATGTGCAAAACCATTTCTAAAGTATCTGGGAATTCTTATCGACAAGAGGCTGACCTTTCGGCAGCATATAATGGCAGTGGCCAAAAAAACCAGCCAAGCCACAGCTGGTTTATTGAGACTGCTGCCAAATATTAGAGGAGCAACACAGCATAAAAGGAAGCTTTACTTACATGTAATGCATTCCATGATGCTGTACGCTTCTCCAATTTGGGTAAAGGCATTCTCCCAAAAAAGCCTGAAAGGTCGGCTTCGGTCGATACAGAGAAACGGGGCTATTAGATTAATCAGAGGGTACAGGACTATTTCAGATGTAGCGGCATTTGCTATTTCTGGAGTGATGCCAATCGATTATATAGCGAAAATTAGAACAAGCGAATATTTTAACAATTGGAAAGCTAAGTACGGAGCGTGGAAAGACTGCAGACCGTTGCTCGAATTAGTAAATAAGTATGACTTCCTACATAAAGAAATAGAGGACAAGACCTGGGGGGAGTGGCAAAGTGAGTGGAGTTCAGACAAGCGCGCACACTGGACACGCAAACTCATACCAAATGTGCAAAAGTGGGGGGACCTGGTGGACAAGGGGCTGAGGGTCGTCACTTACGAAGCAACTCAGTTCCTGACCGGACACGGATCCTTCCAGACCTACTTGTACCAATTCAACAGAGCAGCCAGCCCCGAATGCCACTACTGTAGTGACTTGTCGGACGATGTGTCTCACACAATCTTTTACTGTATTGAGTGGGATTATTATAGAAACAAGTTTAAAAGTGAGTGCCAGTGTAACGAGTTTGATACCCCAGAACAATTAAGTGAAATCATACACGGACCATCGAAGAATTGGGAAGCCTTTCTTCGCTTCGCCAACGCGGTAATTGGACAAAAGACGGAAGACGAAAACCGAAGGCAAGGCAGATGGAAGTAACGCAGTGAAATTCAACGAAATGTGAGTCACTCTGCTTTAAATTATGTCTCTCTAAACACCTGTCCGTACTTGAATATTAGCCGTTGGACTAAAGGGTTAACGCGGACACAATAGGATGTTTAGGAGCAAACAACTTGTATAAACAAAGTTAAGTAACGGTCTCGACAAGTGTACCTCGCAGGTTGCCAGATATTTTGACCGATAGTAAAAGGAAACCTACATACAATATGAAACATGGATTTATTTACACAAATAGTAGTTAACTTAATACACATTTAATACATGTATGCCTCTTAATTTTAAAGAAGCATAACAATTCTATTAATACTTATAATAATCAATTAGATATATTAATTCTAGAAATAACAGAAACCTTTTGATACATAACCAGACATCATATCGTATTCTAGCATTCCTTCTACTAACTCTACGGAACTGATTTTACACAAACTTTATTTATCTACATATTTAGTTAAATTTTATTATACTAACTTATTTAATTGTGTTCCGTTGGTCTATATATTTAACTTAATTTATTCTAATTATTTCAATTTTATTCGTTTATATCTTATTTATTCTACACATTTGACTGGCCTTATACACCTGCAATTCTCTCCGTAACTATTCACTATTTATTTACAGTTTTAACTATTTATTTAATTTATTATATATTTTAACGTAACGTATTTATTCTAACTATTTATTTTTACTAATAATTGTATTTATTAATAACACTGACGAAGACCGTTATTCGTGTTCATAAATCACGATCGCTTAATCGAGCTACAACTCAGAATCATACTGCTGTCGCAGGCCATGGGACGATTATACGAAAATTTTATAAGTACTCTCTCGTGTTACATTGGGAACCGGTACACAAAATGGCTGCCGTGGTCACTACATATGCACCAGTAACCCTACAATGCTCAGCGCTGCAGAATAATATTCACTTTTGCATTAAAAATTGCATTTAATTAGCTTCTACGGGTCCGCGGATACCAGGCTAGCAGGAACATAAGTAGGTGGCACGGCCGCCCAGCCTGCCCGTAGGCAACCTGCCATACGCAGCCGCTGGGAGCCGCGCGCTTCCCTACTTACCGACGCGATGATAACTCCACGTGCCTCATGTACCATCACCCATGAATTGTTGAAAAACATGATTTTTCATGTCATGAGTGAATGTGCGTGTGTGTATGTATGTATGTCTGTATGCATGATTTGTATGACAAGTGTGCTTGTATGAGTGAAAATGACTTCGGTCATTGTACGCGTGATTATTATTAACAATCCTATATGTATTCGATTTCGGTGTTAACAAACAAATTACCCCCCCCCCTCCCCTTTTTCCTAACCCTAACCCATACCCAAATCCTTTTTCGGTCACTTGATCTAACTCCGTAAAGTGACCGAATCCTGCCCAAACTGTTTGCTTAGCACCGAAATCGAAGCAAATACGGAGTTCCGTCAGTTATTCCGCACTACGACGTCCGTGGGCTGATTCGTGGCATCACGGTATGTTCGATCAGTTCGCGGCGCTCGTGGTGTGGAATACTGCGGAAAACATAGGGAATACCTGCAAAGCAGGGCTACCTCCAAGGTGAACACTGAAATAACGTATGTATGTATGTGAATAAATGAATATTTGGAAAAACAAGCCAAAATAACGCCAATTTTTGACGGGACTTTGGCTTGTCGCATTAATGTTTCCATACTGCGATGACTTTAAAGCACATATTCTTGTGTTTTAAAGCATCAAATGTTTGTGGCAAATGCGGAATGAGTCACATTCTTGCACATAAACAAATATGTGCAAGAAATGTGACCTTTTCAGGGAAATTGGTGCGAGTATGCTGCAAGTTCAAACCAAATCTATGCCAAATTACTTGGCGTAGCTTTGGTCTGACACATGATGTATCCACGCCACGATGATCTCAGATTGTGAAATTGTCAAATTTTTCGCAGTTTGAGACATCAAAGGCGTGTGGCACATGGAATTGCGGATACTCGTGCCAAATACACGGGATATTTGTAATCCTGAAAAGAGAAAGAGAAAAGAGTGAACTAACAGATCAAAGTTGCGACAACTAAAAATTGTCGTAACTTTGATCTGATACATGTTAATTCCGTACTGCGATGACCCTAAACCATAATCTTTTTCATGGTTTAAGGCATCTGACGTACGAAGCAAGTGTATTATGCATGGGATTGTGAGTACAAATGAGAATCGAGCCAGAATTAAGGCAACTAAGTGTACCTTAATCTTGGCTCGACACACAATAATACCATGCAGGCGAAGACCATAAATCATGGTTTTTCCATGGTTTATGGCTTCAAACGCATGAGAATGTGTGGTATGAGTGATATTTCAGTGGCTGCGTGCTCCTCTGGCCGCCACAATGTCACGCCCCGGCATCGGATACGACTAAGCCATGACGCGTCCCTACGGGAAGATCCAAAGCTTTTGGGCTTTCCTGGGACCGCTGAATGGCCTCTGGTCGTACCGATGACCGGCAAGCGACGCGAGCGAAGCGAGTCGTCGCGGAGGCGGTCATCGTGACGACCAGCGGCCACGTAGCGGTCCCAGGGTAGCCCAAAAGTTTTTTTGGATCTTCCCGTAGGGGCGCGTTATGGCTTAATTCGCACGCATACCAATGCTAGGAGGAAGAAATAACGCGTCCCCTGGGACCTTCGCCAAGGGGGGGGGGCGCGCGCGAAGCGCGTGCGTGTGGGGGGGGCGGGGGGGCGCGCGCGAAGCGCGTGCGTGGGGGGGCGGGGGGGGCGCCGCGCCGAGCTTGCGAGGCGCGAAAATTTTTTCAAGGTCATCTTGAAAAATAGGCCAAAAATCGACCGAATTTTAGCACCTGCGGCCAAAAATAGTCATCCTTTTGGCTGTTTTTGGTCGTAGGGACTAAGTTCTGGCTGCGCTCCCCCCGCCCTCTCGCACCCCTCTTGCACCCCTCTTGCATCCCTGTTTTGCAGGTATAACAACCTCCCATAGAGAAAACCTGCAAGAATCCCAAAAATTCCATGGTTTTGGCAAAATATTGGAGATTTTGACAAAATCATGGTTTTTGAGGGTTTTATATATACGTAAGTACCTGTGGGAGGTTGTGTACAGCATGCCGAAAGAGATCCGTGACTTACATGAAGAGAAATCGTACCCAAAAAATTCTCCAAAAATTTTTCGAGCACTGAGTCTACATGTAAGGCATGGAACTTTTGGTATGTCTGTATAGAGGGTAAAGGGTAGTATACGGTGGCGTTTCGGAAATTTCGAAAAACCCCATATTTCCATGGTGAAAGTCCATTTCCCATGAAACTATGGGGTTTTTCGAAATTTTGATTACCCCCGTAGACCCCCCCGTGTGTGTGTAGTTGTGGCCTCTAGTTGGAATTGGTTGTATCAAAGGTGATTAAAACACCATGCTTTCCCCATAAAATTCGTTTTTTGGGGTAATCATGGGTTTTTCATGCTTTGCGTACTCCAAAAGCCGGCTAGAGGTTCACTTGTAGTACCATTGAGAATGAGTGTGTTTTCTGTGCTATGTGTGCGGTATCATGGTGTGTATGGGGTATGTGTGTTCAGAAAAGGGTTAGTTTTCACCCGAGGGGAAAACGGTGGCGGCCTACATGCAATTTGCGAAGCGAAAATGCACAGGTTATGTTCCGGGATAAACGTAGATGTCTACATTTATCGACAGGACTAACCTACAATCATGCACATCGAGTCATTTCTAATTCATTCAACGAGCGAAAATCACACAGGGGACATCAGGAATCATGACAAATAGAGAATTTAATAAACAAAGAGTACATTTTTCATTCATTTTCAGTCAAACTCATAATTTTTGATCATTTTCATTGAGCACCGATAGTTACTCATATTCATTCATCTGCATTTTCGCAGCTGCAAATATACGTAGGCAAGGGCCGAGTACTCATATGAATGCGGCATGTGAGTATTCGACCCAATCGGCGCGGTAGATGGATACCCTTCAGGTATAACCTTCTGTTATAGCTGAGGCGGTCGCGAAGCTGGTGGAGGCACAGCTCTGTTCCCCGGTTGTAATGCGCAAGCGGGTCCATGGGGAACAGGTGAGCGGTGGATCGGAGGGCTTTTTTTTTTTTAAAAAAAAAAAAAAAAAAAAAAGGTCTGGGTTAGGTCTGGGTTAGGTCTGGGTTAGGTCTGGGTTAGGTCTGGGTTAGGTCTGGGTTAGGTCTGGGTTAGGTCTGGGTTAGGTCTGGGTTACCCCGAGGAAGGTCGGCGTCCGCGGGCGTCGTCCGTCTCCGCCGCCGATCCCCCCTTGAGAGGGGAGGACTATTGGCGGCGGTTGGCGGACCCTAAGGTGTCGCTCGCGGACATCCTCGGGGGTAGACAACCGAGGGTGGTGCTGACAAGGGCGGAGAGTAGCCGCCCTGTCAGCACAGAGGTGGAGGCCGAACCGGCCGCCAACCTGGAGGAGGAGGGGAAGGCTAACCGATAATGCCCCTCCTCCTCCAGTTAGGGTGCT
Source organism: Cryptocheilus praepositus (assembly GCA_033815515.1). Taxonomy (NCBI): domain Eukaryota; kingdom Metazoa; phylum Arthropoda; class Insecta; order Hymenoptera; family Pompilidae; genus Cryptocheilus; species Cryptocheilus praepositus. The sequence goes on along the minus strand of JAWWQZ010000184.1, from coordinate 49,658 downwards.
GCAGGCCAATCTCAACCACTCGGCTGGGGCACAGGACTTGTTTGTCCAAACCCTGGCCGAGTGGGGGATTGGCCTGGCGGTCGCGGCGGAGCCGTACAGAGTTCCCGATCGCCCTGACTGGGCGGCGGATCTGTGCGGCTCCGTCGCGATCGCGGCGAACTCGGCACCCCTCCGGGTGATCGGAAGGGGTGCCGGGTTCGTGGTGGTGGAGTCCAGGTGCGTCACGCTGGCCGGGGTGTATGCCTCGCCCAGCCTGACCCTCGTGGAGTTCGAGTCGCTGCTGGATGGGCTGGGGAGGGTACTGAACCCTCTCCTGTCCCGTCCAGTGTTGGTCCTAGGGGACTTTAATGCCAAATCCCCAACTTGGGGATCCCCTAGGGCCGACCCACGGGGGGATGTGCTGGTAGACTGGGCCTCCGGTCTGGATCTCCGGATCCTCAACCGGGGATCTGCCAGCACGTGCGTGCGGCCGCAGGGGAGTCCATTGTGGACTTGTCCTGGGCTTCTCCGGCGGCCGCACGACGTGTTGGAGCGTGGAGGGTCGCAGATGACCTCGCGACCCTCAGCGACCACCTCTACATCATGTTTGATGTAGGGGTGGCCCCAATTGGGGGCCCACCCCCCGTAGGAGGTGGGCGCTTACGCACCTGGACGAGGACGCGCTGATGGCGGCCTCCTATACCGCGGCCTGGCCCTCGTACGGGCCAGAGCCAGTCGCGGACATAGACGAGGAGGCCTCCTGGCTCCGGGGGCAAATGGCGGCAATTTGTGACGCCGCCATGCCCCGGGTCAGGAGGGTGCAGCGGCGGGCGGTCTACTGGTGGTCGGGCCAGATAGCCACACTCAGAGAAGAGAGTGTGGCGGCCCGACGCCGGTGGAAAAGGGCCCGCCGCCGAGCAGTCCGCGACCATGCGGTGGAGGCCACACTCCGCGAGGCATATCGAGACGCATCGAATGCCTTGCGGAGAGCCATCAGGGAGGCCAAGGCATCGGCCTGGGAGGAACTCCTGGGCTCTCTGGACGCAGACCCGTGGGGACGCCCGTACCGGTTGGTACTGGGCCGCCTACGCCCCGCGGGTCCTTCCGTCACAGAGAGCCTAGAACCCGCCGTGCTCCGGTCGGTGGTAAATAAACTGTTCCCCCTCGATGAGGGGGGCAGACCACCACCGGAGCCGCTCGAGGCGGCGCTGACCGCGCTGCCACCATGCGCGGTCAGCGACGAGGAGTTCCGTGACGCCGTCGCCAAGTTAAGGGGGCGGAACACCGCCCCCGGTCCAGACGGCGTCCCAGGCAAGGCGTTAGCCTTGGCCTTACGCGTCCTCGGGCCCCGCCTGAGGTGGCTGTTCGACAGCTGCTTTCAGGCGGGGCGGGTCCCCCTCTTGTGGAAGCAGGCCACGATGGTCCTGCTTCCCAAGGGGGGTGGCAGGTCAGCAGCCTCTCCCAAGGCGTACCGACCCATATGCCTCCTTGATGAGGCGGGAAAGCTCTTCGAGCGAATAGTAGCTTCCCGCCTCTGGGGGCATATGTCCCGTGTAGGTCCGAACTTGGCACCGTGCCAGTTCGGCTTCCGCGAGGGCCGATCGACCATAGACGCGGTCGATCATGTCAAGGCCCTCGTGGATGAGTCTGTCTCCCGGGGTGGGATGGCGTTGGCGGTGTCTCTTGACATCGCCAACGCCTTCAACTCCCTGCCCTGGGACAGGATTGCGGGGGCACTAGTCGACCATCAGGTGCCCCCGTACCTGAGGAGAGTCCTGGCAGACTACCTCCGGGACAGACGGGTGATATACCCGGGTCGGTACGGGGTAGTAACGCGGGAGGTGAACCGCGGTGTACCCCAGGGGTCCGTGTTAGGACCGTTGTTGTGGAACCTGGGGTACAACCGGGTTCTCCTCACCGCGCTCCCTCACGGCGTCACAGTCGTCTGCTATGCAGACGACACACTTGTGATAGCCGTGGGGGAGGAATGGGAGAGGCTGCTGGGCCTTGCCGAGGCCGGGGTGGCCACAGTAGTGGCCTCCGTCCGTCGACTGGGGCTGCAAGTGTCTCCGGAGAAAACGGAGGCAGCCTGGTTCCATGGGCTGCCTCTGACCCGGAGACCGCCCCAGTCGGTCGTCCGAGTAGGGCCGGTCTTTGTCCGGGTCGAGGAACGTATTAAGTACCTCGGCCTGGACATTGACAGCCGCTGGCGCTTCGAGGGTCACTTTGACCGACTCGTCCCCCGAGTAGAGGGGGTAGCCGCCCTGTTGGGTCGGCTACTGCCCAATATCGGGGGACCAGAGGAGAGGGTCCGCCGCCTCTACACGGGGGTGGTGCGGGCCATGTGCCTCTACGGGTGCCCAGTCTGGGCCCCGTCCCTGGCGGCCGGGCGGCGCAGCCGAATAATGCTGCGCCGCGTATACCGGCGGATGGCCGTCAGGGTGGCACGTGGTTACCGCACTATCTCCCATGAGGCGGCGGCAGTCCTGTCGGGGGTTATCCCCTTCGACCTGCAGGCGGAGGCCGAGGCCCGCGTCTTTCGACGGGTCCGGTCACTCCGCCGAGGCGAAGGGGATCCGGCAGGACTGTAGGTCGGTGACCTGAGGCGTCAGGCCCGGCAGCTCGCACTTAGAAAATGGCGGGCGGAGCTCGAAAATTATCGAGCCGCCCGCCAGCGAGCTGTCGGCGCGATCCTCCCACATTTGGAGGAGTGGGTGGATCGTCGGCACGGTAGGCTTACCTACCGGACGACGCAGGTGCTCTCCGGACATGGTTGTTTCGGAGAGTACCTGCATAAAATCGGAGCGGAGGCCACACCACAGTGCCTGTCGTGTGGCGTGGGGGTGGTCGACACCCCCAGCCACACGATAGAGGAGTGCCCAGCCTTTGGCTGGGCACGAGCAGACTTGCGGGCCGTCATTGGCCCGGACCTCTCGCCGCCAGCACTTGTTACGGCAATGCTGGCGAGCGAGAGGTCTTGGAGAGCGGTGGCCTCCTTCTGCGAAACCGTTATTTCGCAGAAGGAGGCCGCCGCGCGGGATCGGGAGGGCTCCGATCCCGCTCGGCAGGAGAGAAGGCGGGCCAGGAGGGGGCTCCGTTTTAGGCGGCCCCCTCCAAGAGGCCCGCCACCGTGATGTAAGCGGGCGGACCCGGCACCAATTTTTTGGTGCCGGGCTCCGCCCGAGTGAGGAGGTAGGTGCCGCCCCGGCGTCGCGTGCCGGGACTTCGGTCCTGGCCGGTCGGGAGCGGCACCGAGGGCTTGGGGAGGACCGCGGTTGGGGCCGCGCCCTCCCCTTGTTATAGCCCACGTTTGCCGCATGGAAGTGTGACCCTTCCATGCGGCGGAGTCAGGAGCGCCGACTAGGTCGGCGCTCTGTGGGGAGCAGTCGTTTGACTGCTCCCCCGCGAGCACGGATTCCTCTTCCCACTACTGGGAGGAGGTCCACTCTTCCCAGTCGGGGAAGAGGACCTCCCCGAGGCGGCGGTCCGGTAGTGTGACCTAGTTTGGTCGTTCCCGGACCGCCGCCGAAGTCGGGCGAGATGGTGGTCACCGTGGGGGTTTTAGCCGGTAAAAATCCGGCACTACCCGTCGCCGCCCCAACGGCGGCGGGTGTCTTTTTAATATTTCCCCCACGTTAAAAAAAAAAAAAAAAAAAAAAAAAAAAAAGGTCTCTCGGCTGCCACGGACCTGTCTGGTTGTCCAGATGGGAGGGGAGGTGAACCCCTACGTGGCGCGTCCCCAGGTGGCGGATAGGGGAATGCTCGCTGCTCGTACTTGGGCCTTCGGGCCCAAGGGGAGCAGAGGGTAGGAGTGAAATAAAATAGCTCCCGCGGACCAAACACTATTTTCTTCCTCAGGGGCCGCGGACCTTCGGGTCCTTGCACGCGGTACGGGCTTAGCGAACCCGAGGTCCCCGAGCTGTGTTTTCTTGTGTGAGTGTGTGTGTGAATGTGTGTGTGAATGTGTTTTTTCCTTCCTATCCCCAGGGACCGCGGACCTTGATCGGTCCATTGCACGCGGTACGGGCCTAGCGAACCCGGGGTTACCCGAGCAACCTTTTCCCACCTCCTTTCCCACCCCCAGGGGCCGTGGGGCCATAGGAATATGTCCCCACGGTACGGGTTTAGCGAACCCGGGGTTACCCGAGCTGTGTGTGTGTGTGTGTGTGTGTGAGTATGTGAGTGAGTGTGTTTTTCCCTTCCTATCCCCAGGGACCGCGGACCTTGATCGGTCCATTGCACGCGGTACGGGCCTAGCGAACCCGGGGTTACCCGAGCAACCTTTTCCCACTTCCTTTCCCACCCCCAGGGGCCGTTGGGCCATAGGGATATGGCTCCGCGGTACGGGTTTGGCGAACCCGGGGTACCCGAGCTGTCTCTCCCTTCCCTTCTTCCTCCCCCCCAGGGACCGTGGACCTCCTTGGTCTTTGCACGCGGTACGGGCATTGCGAACCCGGGGCACCCGAGCTGTCTGTCCCTTTTTCCTCCCCCAGGGGCCGCGGGGCCATATGAATATGGCCCCGCGGTACGGGTTTAGCGAACCCGGGGTACCCGAGCTTGTGTGTGTGTGTGTGTGTGCGTGTGTTTTTTCCCTCCTATCCCCAGGGACCGCTGACCTTGATCGGTCCAGTGCACGCGGTACGGGCCTAGCGAACCCGGGGTTACCCGAGCAACCTTTTCCCACCTCCTTTCCCACCCCCAGGGGCCGTGGGGCCATAGGAATATGTCCCCACGGTACGGGTTTAGCGAACCCGGGGTTACCCGAGCTGTGTGTGTGTGCGTGCGTGTGTGTGTGAGTGTGTGTTTGGGGGGATACGCATGTGTCCCCACCCCAGGGGCCGTGGGGCATAGTTTTGTGCCTCCACGGTACGGGTTTAGCGAACCCGGGGTACCCGAGCTACCTCCCCAGGGGCCGTGGAATGCCTTCCGCGGTACGGGCCTGGCGAACCCGGGGGACCCGAGCTGGGGGTGGATGAACGCCACCCACCTCCTAATTCCGTAAGTTCCTTGGCGGCTTCAACGACCATCACAGGGCGTAGTGGTGGAACGTTGTCGTCACGGGACCCGGAGGACTTGCCTTAAACAGCCGGTCTGCGAGGAAGAAAACCTCTATAAAAAATTACCCCTCCCTGAACGGTACGGTGCTGGCCTAGTAAGGGCGCATGGGGATGAGAGTAATTGACCCATGCGGGGTCCTGGGAAAGTGGACCGATTACAGGCCAACAACCCCCGAGGACCGGCCGAACCTCGGGGTGTATAAGGCTTCCCCGGGTCGGGGCTGAGGGCCCGGGGTGACTCTCCTTTTCCCCTTTTGTACTGGAGGCGGGGCTACGCTATGGCGGAACCCTGCCGTATATGAAAATGGACACAACTTACAAAAAGACAAATACTGAAAAGGACGGACACACGGATTTGACCATGGCAACGCGTACACGGACCGGAAACCGATTGGACAACGTGGACAGCGGCGAGAGCGTGTTCGAGGACGAGGCGACCCAAAAGTATAACAAAAGGGGAGGAATCCGCGTCGAAAGACTCCCAGGGGAAACCGACTCCGCCTATAGGTCGCGTAGAGCGAAAGTTGGGATCGCTGCGAAGAAAGCCAGCTCGAGAGCCGAGGCCACGAATAAACGGCGCAACCTATCAGCAGGCAGCACAGCACGAGACACCACAAAACACATAGAAGAGCGGACCAGCAGCGCCCCAGAGGAAGAGGATTCCGAAGCCGCCCCGGAGAGCACCAAACGCCTTAGAGCAAGCTCGGACACTCCTCCTAATCTGAAACAAAACAAGAGGGCTGCGAAAGAAAGAGAAAATGATACCTCGTCAGAAGATGAGATCGTTGGTGAGCTGTACGGGACGCCCATAGGAGATGAAGGCTCCACAGCTAGCAGCACTTTCGGGACCTCCGGTGGGATCCTGCCCCCAAATGTCACCATCGAAGCACAAGAGGGACTCAGAAATGAAACCCTGAAACGGCAGCTCCTGGAAGAAAGAAAAGTTAACGCGAAGTTATTAGCGGAACTGGAGGAGGCCAAGACGGAAAGGAGGAAGCTCCAATCCCTCATTTCCGAGCTTGGAAAGGAAATCTCGGGGCTTAAGAGGCAACTCGAATCCATGGCCAAAGGTGATAAAGATAACACTTTTGTCACCAAGGGGGATCTGGAGAAGACTGTTGCCTCCATAGTCAGCTCTGTACTGAGGGCGCAAGCAGCTGAAATAATGCGCCCCAGAAAGGAGGATGACACCGCACAAACACAGGGAAAGGATTTGTCCCCCGTTTCCGCGGAAATCCTGAATATGACAGGGGTCGTCCATATATTAGAAAAATGTGTGGATATGGCTGCAGCCGCTGAGGACTTACCACACGAAGTGATGAACTCTGGCAACACTGCGAAGCGGCTGAGCGCAGCACCGGGCAGTACTTCACGCCCCGTCGACGGCGAAGGACATAGAGACCCTGAAGAATGGATCACCGTGGAGAGAAGGAAGAAAAAATCCAGTACCGAGGGGAAGGGGACTCCTACGACAGAGAGCGCTGGACCTCCCATAAAGCAGACCGCCCCCCTAGAAGACGGCCTCAAGGTGACGCTATTGCAATTCAGGTCACAGAAAAGGCAACGTTCGCGGAGGCCCTGAAACGGGTAAAAGGAAAATTAGGCCCTACAGTGGAGGGGGTAAAGGCTGTCAGGAAAACGGCCACTGGTAATCTTTTACTAGAATTTTACCCGAAAACAGACTCGAGCGATTTTCTAGCCCAAATCAAAGGGGCGCTTGGTGACGATGCCACTGTTAGGCGACTCCAGCCGCGCTCCGTTATTGAAATTAGAGATATCGAACCATTAACGGAACGGGACGAGATCTGTGGAGCTGTGGCTAAGACTTGCAGCCAAGAACAAAATATCGACGAGATCCGCTGTAGGTCACTACGAGAGGGACCACGAGCCACCAAGGTTGCCGTAGTGGAAGCTCCGCGCCAGGTGGCTGAAATGATACACAAAACGGGAAGAATCCGAATCGGGTGGGTTTCTTGTAGAGCTAGGGAGATACCCGACATCACTAGATGTTTCAAGTGTCACGACCTAGGACATTTCGCAAGAAACTGCTCTAGCATCCCAAATGACAAGTTCGTGTGCCGCAGGTGTGGGGAATATGGCCACAAAATTGAAAATTGTAGCCATACAGCAAAATGTCGACTATGTGTTGCCCGTGGCATTCCCGAAACGGAGGCAGCACACATCGCGGCCTCTACGAGATGCCACGTTTACAAAGAATATGCTGCTGCCAAAATAAGGGCAGGGAGCATATATAAATAAAAATGGAGGGGGTTAAAATACTACAAGTGAACTTGAATAGATGCTGGGAGGCTGACTCACTTTTAGAACAGTCCTTAATAGAAAAAGAAATTGACATCGCTATCATCAGCGAACCTATTAATTTTAAAAGAAATGACGGGTGGTACCACGACATCAATAAGAAGACATCCCTATGGGTAAATTCGCGGACTATGGGCGCTAAGCAACCCCCCCAACTACAGCGAAGGGGAGACGGGTTCATCGCCATAGAGGTAGATGGCATGACCTTGGTTAGCGTTTATCTATCCCCTAATGCTACATGGGACGTGTTTATGCATAGCCTAGAAGAACTGGAAGCTATTGTGGCCTCATATGGCGGTGGATACCTAGCCTTAGCAGGAGATTTTAACGCTAGCTCCCCTCTGTGGGGGTCTAAACGGTGCGACCGGCGCGGGGATGAGGTCGCCGGGTTATGTGCCAAGTTTGGACTAATACCTGCCCGTAGCTCAGGCACGGCTACTTTCGAAAGGCAGGGTAAAACCTCGCTTATCGATATAATTTTATGTAGCCCTAGGTTATTCAGGAATTTACTATCTAGCGAAATACTACCCGATTACAATGGGTCTGATCATAGGTACCTTTTACATATATTTGACCATCCAGGAAATCGCTGCCCTGGTCGCAGAAGTAGCCCCTCAGTTGGTGATGGGACCTTTTTCCTAAGCACTTTTGTTAAAAGGTATGAAAGTGACTACAGCTCCTTACATCACTTTTCATCCCCCACCACAAAGTCGGTGATGGATTATGTAAAGTTCGTCAACCAATGCGCTAAACTCGCTAGAAGACCCCCTCACCCGGCACTCCGAGGCAAAAAAGCCGCCTGGTGGTGGTCTAAGGACATCGCCAAATTACGCTACAAGGCGCTCCAGTCGCGTAGGAAGCTGCAGCGGGCATAAAAACGACGGGTGCCTGATGACGAGCTCAATACACTACGTGAAAAGGCAAAGGAAGATAGAAGGAAGCTTAAAAAAGAAATTAAAACCGCAAAAACTGAAGGTTGGAAACATTTCCTTGGAACTCTTGACAGCGACCCTTGGGGCCGTCCTTATAAAACTGTGCTAAAAACCCTGCGGGGAAAGGCTAGCCCACCATTGTTAGACAAGGACGCGGCGTTCGCTATAATTAAGGACTTATTTGTAACTAGAAGAGTAGAAAATGCGAACTGTGACACCCCTGGGCTGTATACTTATAGGGACACTGAAATTATAGTATCGAAAGAGGACGTCGTAACAGCGATTTCTAAAATGAAAGAGAAAGCCCCTGGATTTGACAAAGCACCTGTGGCGGCTCTTAAATGGATTAACGAGAAAACTCCTGACTATTTACTAAACGTTTTTAATACTTTACTTGACAAGGGCTTGTTCCCGAAACAATGGAAGGTGGGTAGATTAGTCCTCATCCCAAAGAAAAAGTCTCCTGACAAGGCACAGGGGTGGCGCCCTTTATGTATATTATCTAACTGGGCAAAGCTGTTTGAACATATTATTAAAGCAAAAATCATGAAAGTAGTACAGTTCGCAGAAAACCAATACGGATTTTGCAAGGGCAAGAGCACAGTTGGAGCGATTTTAGATATGATAAGTAGATGGAATGGAGCAAAGAGGGCAGGAAAACACTGCCTCCTTGCCGCCATTGATGTTAGAAATGCCTTTAACACGGTCACATGGCCAAGCATAATTAACGAAGTCCACAGACGGAAGATACCTGAAAAAATTCAAAAAATATTAAGATCATACTTACATGAACGGAAGATAGGCTACCAATCGACGGGTGATATCCTTGAAGTCCAGGTGTTCGCAGGAGTTCCCCAGGGTTCGGTCTTGGGCCCCACTTTGTGGAATATTGTGTACGATTCTCTTCTGAAAATGGCAACGCCGGAAGGAGTACACTTAATCGGTTACGCGGACGATGTTCTCATCGTTTGTGTGGGCTCTGATCTTGAAAAGCTGAAAGAGAAATTGAAAGTAACTTTAGAACAAACAAGCAACTGGTTCAAGGAACAGAACATGAAAATAGCGTCTGAAAAAACCGAAGTATTACTACTAACAGGGCGGAAAATAAAGGAACCAGTAAGGGTCTTACATGAGGGATGCCATATTATTGCAAAAAAGGCTATCCGTTATCTAGGCGTGGCCATAGAAGGAAACCAAATGTTCAAAGCACACATAGATAGCACCTGTAGGAAGGCCATAAACGTGGTCGGTGCCCTGGCCCGGATCTCGCCTAATCTTGGGGGTGGAGGATATCAAAGCAGGCTCCTTCACTACAGAACTGCAGAAGCCGTGGTTCTATACGCGGCACCTGCGTGGGCTACCGACACCTGCCTTGCAGTAAATAATAATATTAAAAACTTATTCAGTATGCAAAGAGCAGCCTTGTCCAGAGTTGTACGGGCCTACCGTACTGTGTCCATTTCCGCAGTCTGCGTACTCGCAGGATGTTTGCCCATTGACATTATGGCTTCTGAACGACGCCGAATATACCTGAAATTAGAAAAAAAGGATATGAATATGGTTACAAAGAGTAAAATCTTTAAAGAAGAGAGATATGTGTCGTTAACCAAATGGCAATCAAGATGGGAAACTGCAGCCCACGGAATATGGACGAAAAAACTTATACCGGAGATACGAGAGTGGCTCACTTGGGGCCCCAAAACCCTGAATTATCACCTTACTCAGGTGTTTACCGGACATGGATGTTTTGCGGCTTACCTGCACAAAATTGGCAAACGAGAAACACCTTTTTGCTGGTTCGGATGTGAAAAAATAGACGACGCGGAACATACCTTGTTTGAGTGCATAAAATGGGACCCTGAAAGGAATGAGATGAACAACAGCATCGGACACCTGGGTACAGCCAACTTCCTGAAAGAATATAAAAATGAGGAAAAAAGGAAACATATTATAATTTTTGTGGAAAAAGTAATGAGAGAAAAAGAAGAACATGAGCGGCAATGGGAGCGGGAGAACCTGCAAAATAGAGCGGAGTGAAAATATAAACTGAAAAGAAACGAAATATATATAAATAAATTAAATTAATAGCACAAGGAAAATAACGTATATACTTACCTATACTTACCTGGAGATCCAGCGGGAAGTCTCTGAAGAAGTGGTCCACGGATTGTCCCGGAGACTACATCCCCGATCCCCCTTTTTGAGCTCAGAGGTGGGGTTTTTAGTTGGTAGACCTAGTATTATAGGGAGTCCAACACTACCCGGCACATAACAACTTAGCCGGGTGTGCGTAATGCATTTTCCCCCCTCTTAAAAAAAAAAAAAAAAAAAAAAAAAAAAAAAAAAAAAAAAAAAAAAAAAAAAAAAAAAAAAAAAAAAACGGTCTGGGTTAGGTCTGGGTTAGGCCTCGGGTACGGGGGGGGTGGTGCGGGCCATGTGCCTCTACGGGTGCCCAGTCTGGGCCCCGTCCCTGGCGGCCGGGCGGCGCAGCCGAATAATGCTGCGCCGCGTATACCGGCGTATGGCCGTCAGGGTGGCACGTGGTTACCGCACTATCTCCCATGAGGCGGCGGCAGTCCTGTCGGGGGTAATCCCCTTCGACCTGCAGGCGGAGGCCGAGGCCCGCGTCTATCGACGGGTCCGGTCACTCCGCCGGGGCGAAGGGGATCCGGCAGGACTGTCGGTCGGTGACCTGAGGCGTCAGGCCCGGCAGCTCGCACTTAGAAAATGGCGGGCGGAGCTCGAAAATTATCGAGCCGCCCGCCAGCGAGCTGTCGGCGCGATCCTCCCACATTTGGAGGAGTGGGTGGATCGTCGGCACGGTAGGCTTACCTACCGGACGACGCAGGTGCTCTCCGGACATGGTTGTTTCGGAGAGTACCTGCACAAAATCGGAGCGGAGGCCACACCAGAGTGCCTGTCGTGTGGCGTGGGGGTGGTTGACACCCCCAGCCACACGATAGAGGAGTGCCCAGCGTTTGGCTGGGCACGAGAAGATGTGCGGGCCGTTATTGGCCCAGACCTCTCGCCGCCAGCACTTGTTACGGCAATGCTGGCGAGCGAGAGGTCTTGGAAACACGGAAACCGTTATTTCGCAGAAGGAGGCCGCCGAGCGGGATCGGGAATCCTCCGATCCCGCTCGGCAGGAGAGAAGGCGGGCCAGGAGGGGGCTCCGCTTTAGGCGACCCCCTCCAAGAGGCCCGCCACCCTAATAGAGGCGGGCGGACCCGGCACCAGTCATTCATTTGGTGCCGGGCTCCGCCCGAGTGAGGAGGTAGGTGCCGCTCCGGCGTCGTGTGCCGGGACTTCGGTCCTGGCCGGTCGGGAGCGGCACCGAGGGCTTGGGGAGGACCGCGGTTGGGGCCGCGCCCTCCCCTTGTTATAGCCCACGTTGGCCGCATGGAAGTGTGACCCTTCCATGCGGCGGAGTCACGAGCGCCGACTTAGTCGGCGCTCCGTGGGGGAGCAGTCACTTGCTCCCCCGCGAGCACGGATTCCTCTTCCCACTGGGAAGAGGACCTCCCCGAGGCGGCGGTCCGGTAGTGTGACCTAGCTTGGTCGTTCCCGGACCGCCGCCGAAGTCGGGCGAGATGGTGGTCACCGTGGGGGTTTTAGTCGGTAAAAATCCGGCACTACCCGCCGTCGCCCCAACGGCGGCGGGTGTCTTTGGAAGATTTCCCCCACGTTAAAAAAAAAAAAAAAAAAAAAAAAAAAAAAAAAAAAAAAAAAAAAAAAAAAAAAAAAAAAAAAAAAAAAAAAAAAAAAAAAAAAAATGGGTTAGGTCTGGGTTAGGTCTGGGTTAGGTCTGGGTTAGGTCTCTCGGTCCGCTTCGGCGGAGGCCTTGCGTGGGCAACCGAGCGCGTCCCCGGGTTGCGGATAGGGGACGCCCTTCATTGTCATGGTTCTTTGAAGGGTAGCTGCGAAATAAGCGGGGGTAACCCCGACGAATAAGCAGCCGCGGACAGCACGCCGGTTTGGACGGAACCGTAAGCCTGGTGTCAGGTGCCGTCCCCGGGGAGGTTTCCACCCCGGTTATCAAAAAGGTTACAACCCCAGGGGCTGTCGGCCGCAAGGTCGGCAGTACGGGTTTGGCGAACCCGGGGTGCCTGAGCTGGGGGCGGATGAGCGCCATCCGCCTCCTAATACCGTAAGCCTCTTGGCGGCTTCAACGACCCCCACAGGGCGTGGTGGGGGAACGTTGCCGTCATGAGGCCCGGGGGTCTTGCCTTAACCGGCCGGACCGCGAGGAAGAAAACCTCTATAAAAATTACCCCAATCCCAAGGTATGATGCGCGCCGAGGGGATGAATGGCCGGTGGGTTAACCGGTCGCTAGCGATCAACCTCTGGGGCACCTGCCGAACCCCAGTTGTATCTAGGCTTACCCTGGTATGGCGGCTCTGCCAGGGTGGACACCCTTTCCGACCATACTCGTGGGATTTAGTTATGGATGACAGCATAAAAACAAATCGAAAGTCTGATGAGGAGACCCGTGTGGCAAGGCCAACAGCTGCCGGGGAAAAACCAACCACTGGAGCCGGAACATCTGGCGCTAGTTCGGTTGATGAGGCGGCATCAGGAGTCTTCCTGATGCCGTCAAACCGTAGAGGGGGCATCAAAGTCGATCGCCTGCCGGGCGAATCGGTGAAGGCGTATCGATCGCGCAAGAGTAAGCTTGGCCTTGCTGCCAAGCGGCTCAGGAGCAGCGCAAGCCCGGAGGTGCCGGAGGTGTCGGACTCAATGACGGACACGTCCGATTATGATGTTGATATGTCGTCTGGGGCGGCTTCTTTCTATGACTTTGATAAGTCTAGAGAGAACAAGCTTCTCAAAGCGGAACTGGAAACGATGAAGGTCGAGCTTGAGACGTGTAGGCAGCAGCTGCTCTGTTTATCTGAACAGATAGAGTCGCTGACTGCTTCCCGCTCGGCAACTAAAGAGGCACCCGTGCCGGTCGTTTCTGCCCCATTTCCCGTTAGTAATGATGGTCTTAGGACCATCATTACGGAGATAATTAAGGAGGTTTTGGGTTCGCCGGAAATGGCAGGTTTTCGGACTGCCACCCCAGGCACGGGCCATATACCCCCAAGTGAGAAGACCTCGAGGAAGAGGCGGCGGCTGCGGTGTCCCGGTATCCCTCATAGTGGCAGTACATGCACGTGTACTGCCACTGATGAGGAGTTGATGCCGCCCCCACCACCGCCACCACCGCGTACGAAGCCAGCGCAGGAGGCCTGGGTGGAGGTCACCACTAAGAGGGCTAGGCGTCTCCTTCAACGGAGTAGCCCTGCAAGCGCACCTGTGGCGGCGAAACGTAGTGCACCGGAGAAGGGAGCACCGAAGGAGAGGAAGAAGGCTCCGAGACCACCTAGGAGGAGGCCAGATGCGGTGGTTGTAAAAGTTACAACCGACCGCACATATCTGGAGGTCCTAAAGGACATTAGGAGCAAGGGCGTCCTCACGGAGGTGCAGGTGACAGGCCATAGGAAAACTAGGGCTGGCGACCTCCTTATTGAGGTCGAAGGTAAAGAGGGCCAAGCCGAGAAGGCGCAGGAAGAATTGAGGCGAGTGCTTGGGGAGTCTAGCCAAACTAGAGTCCTCAAAGAGATGAGGGATTTCGAGATTAAAGGGCTTGATGCCCTCTCTGAAAAGGAAGAGGTCAGGGACGCTGTCGCTGCCCTACTACACGAGTCTGCCCACGTGGATATAAAGACTATGCGCCTGGGCTTTGGTGGGAGTAAGATCGCTCACGGGGTCGTTTCGGCCCAGTATGCCGAAATACTGGAAAAGATTGGGCGGGTCCGTGTCGGCTTTGTTTATGGCAAGGTCGTCATGGTCCCCCAAATCTTAAGATGTTTTAAGTGCCATCACTTTGGGCACCAGGCGGCACGATGCTCTGTCGAGGAGGATTTGTGTAGGCGCTGCGGAACCGCAGGCCACAAGATGGGCACTTGTACTGCCAAATACAAGTGCACAATATGTGCTAAAGAAGGGAAGGCGTCTGACCACCTCGCGGGGTCAGCTAGATGTCCTGCATATAAGGAGATCCTCGCGAGGTGGCGACCCTCTTAGGTCGCTAAAAAGTGAGTAAAAGGCGGCGTCCCCTTGAAGCAATGCCTAACGGTGATACCGGGGGGGCGTAGCGACCTAAGAGGGTCGTACGGGGGGGGGTTTTAGTGGGTATGGGGCGTTCGCGCCCGAGTCCCACACTACCCGGCGCATGGCCGCACTCGTTCGCGGGTGCGGACATGCGTCGGGTGTGCGTAAAAAGCATTTCCCCTCCCCAGTCAGAAAAAAAAAAAAAAAAAAAAAAAAAAAAAAAAAGGTCTGGGTTAGGTCTGGGTTAGGTCTGGGTTCCCGCCCCAAGTCCAAGAAGAAGGGCGGGGGAGCAGTCTCCGAGGGAGAGGGCCCAGCTCTCCCCCGAGAAGGGACCACCCTCGGCCACCCCGAGGAACGTCTGCGTCCGCGGGCGTCGTCGGTGTCGCTCGCGGACATCCTCGGGGGTAGGCAACCGAGGGTGGTGCTGACAAGGGCGGGCAATACCCGCCCTGTCAGCTCCGAGGTGGAGGCCGAACCGGCCGCCAACCTGGAGGAGGAGGGGAAGGCTAACCGATAATGCCCCCTCCTCCTCCAGTTAGGGTGCTGCAGGCCAATCTGAACCACTCGGCTGGGGCTCAGGACTTGTTTGTCCAAGCCCTGGCCGAGTGGCAGATTGGCCTGGCGGTCGCGGCGGAGCCGTACAGAGTTCCCGACCGCCCTGACTGGGCGGCGGATCTGTGCGGCTCCGTCGCGATCGCAACGAACTCGGCACCCCTCCGGGTGATCGGAAGGGGTGCCGGGTTCGTGGTGGTGGAGTCCAGGTGCGTCACGCTGGCCGGAGTGTATGCCTCCCCCAGCCTGACCCTCGTGGAGTTTGAGTCGCTGCTGGATGGGCTGGGGAGGGTTCTGAACCCTCTCCTGTCCCGTCCAGTGTTGGTCCTAGGGGACTTTAACGCCAAATCCCCAACTTGGGGATCCCCTAGGGCCGACCCACGGGGGGAAGTGCTGGTGGATTGGTCCTCCGGTCTGGATCTCCGGATCCTCAACCGGGGATCTGCCAGCACGTGCGTGCGGCCACAGGGGGAGTCCATAGTGGACTTGTCCTGGGCTTCTCCGTCGGCCGCACGACGTGTTGGAGCGTGGAGGGTCGCAGATGACCTCGCGACCCTCAGCGACCACCTCTACATCATGTTTGATGTAGGCGGGGTGGCCCCAATTGGGGGCCCACCCCCCCGTAGGAGGTGGGCGCTTACGCACCTGGACGAGGACGCGCTGATGGCGGCCTCCTATGCCGCGGCCTGGCCCTCGTACGGGCCAGAGCCAGTCGCGGACGTAGACGAGGAGGCCTCCTGGCTCCGGGGGCAAATGGCGGCAATTTGTGATGCCGCCATGCCCCGGGTCAGGAGGGTGCAGCGGCGGGCGGTCTACTGGTGGTCGGGCCAGATAGCCACACTCAGACAAGAGAGTGTGGCGGCCCGACGCCGGTGGACAAGGGCCCGCCGCCGAGTAGTCCGCGACGATGCGGTGGAGGCCACACTCCGCGAGGCATATCGAGACGCATCGAATGCCTTGCGGAGAGCCATCAGGGAGGCCAAGGCATCTGCCTGGGAGGAACTCCTGGGCTCTCTGGACGCTGACCCGTGGGGTCGCCCGTACCGTTTGGTACTGGGCCGCCTACGCCCCGCGGGTCCTTCCGTCACGGAGAGCCTGGAACCCGCCGTGCTCCGGTCGGTGGTGAATAAACTGTTCCCCCTCGATGAGGGGGGCAGACCACCACCGGAGCCGCTCGAGGCGGCGCTGGCCGCGCTGCCACCATGCGCGGTCAGCGACGAGGAGTTCCGGGACGCCGTCGCCAAGCTAAGGGGGCGGAATACCGCCCCCGGCCCAGACGGCGTCCCAGGCAGGGCACTAGCCTTGGCCTTACGCGTCCTCGGGCCCCGCCTGAGGTGGCTGTTCGACAGCTGCCTTCAGGCGGGGCGGGTCCCCCTCTTGTGGAAGCAGGCCACGATGGTCCTGCTTCCCAAGGGGGGTGGCAGGCCGGCAGTCTCTCCCAAGGCGTACCGACCCATATGCCTCCTTGACGAGGCGGGAAAGCTCTTCGAGAGAATCGTAGCTTCCCGCCTCTGGGGGCATCTGTCCCGTGTAGGTCCGAACTTGGCACCGTGCCAGTTCGGCTTCCGCGAGGGCCGATCGACCGTAGATGCGGTCGATCACGTCAAGGCCCTCGTGGATGAGTCTGTCTCCCGGGGTGGGATGGCGTTGGCGGTGTCTCTCGACATCGCCAACGCCTTCAACTCCCTGCCCTGGGACAGGATTGCGGGGGCACTGGTCGACCACCAGGTGCCCCCGTACCTGAGGAGGGTTCTGGCAGACTACCTCCGGGACAGAAGGGTGATATACCCGGGTCGGTACGGGGTGGTAACGCGGGAGGTGAACCGCGGTGTACCCCAGGGGTCCGTGTTAGGCCCGTTGTTGTGGAACCTGGGGTACAACCGGGTTCTCCTCACCGCGCTCCCTCACGGCGTCACAGTCGTCTGCTACGCAGACGACACTCTAGTGATAGCCGTGGGGGAGGAATGGGAGAGGCTGCTGGGCCTTGCCGAGACAGGCGTGGCCCTGGTGGTGGCCTCCGTCCGTCGGCTGGGGCTGCAAGTGTCTCCGGAGAAAACGGAGGCAGCCTGGTTTCATGGGCTGCCTCTGACCCGGAGACCGCCCCAGTCGGTCGTCCGAGTAGGACCGGTCTTTGTCCGGGTCGAGGAACGTATTAAGTACCTCGGCCTGGACATTGACAGCCGCTGGCGCTTCGAAGGTCACTTTGACCGACTCGTCCCCCGAGTAGAGGGGGTAGCCGCCCTGTTGGGTCGGCTACTGCCCAATATCGGGGGACCGGAAGAGAGGGTCCGCCGCCTCTATACGGGGGTGGTGCGGGCCATGTGCCTTTACGGGTGCCCAGTCTGGGCCCCGTCCCTGGCGGCCGGGCGGCGCAGCCGACAAATGCTGCGCCGCGTATACCGGCGTATGGCCGTCAGGGTGGCACGTGGTTACCGCACCATCTCCCATGAGGCGGCGGCAGTCCTGTCGGGGGTAATCCCCTTCGACCTGCAGGCGGAGGCCGAGGCCCGTGTGTTTCGGTCACTCCGCCGGGTCGAGGGGGATCCGGCAGGACTGTCGGTCGGTGACCTGAGGCGTCAGGCCCGGCAGCTCGCACTTAGAAAATGGCGGGCGGAGCTCGAAAATTATCGAGCCGCCCGCCAGCGAGCTGTCGGCGCGATCCTCCCACATTTGGAGGAGTGGGTGGATCGTCGGCACGGTAGGCTTACCTACCGGACGACGCAGGTGCTCTCCGGACATGGTTGTTTCGGAGAGTACCTGCACAAAATCGGAGCGGAGGCCACACCAGAGTGCCTGTCGTGTGGCGTGGGGGTGGTCGACACCCCCACCCACACGATAGAGGAGTGCCCAGCCTTTGGCTGGGCAAGAGAAGGCTGCGGGCCGTTGTTGGCCAGGACCTCTCGCCGCCAGCACTTGTTACGGCAATGCTGGCGAGCGAGAGGTCCTGGAGAGCGGTGGCCTCCTTCTGCGAAACCGTTATTTCGCAGAAGGAGGCCGCCGAGCGGGATCGGGAGTCTCTCGATCCCGCTCGGCTGGAGAGACGGCGGGCCTGGTGGGGGCTCCGTTTTAGGCGGCCCCCTCCATGGGGCCCGCCACCATAGTATAGGCGGGCGGACCCGGCACCAGTTATTCGGTGCCGGGCTCCGCCCGATTGAGGAGGTAGGTGCCGCCCCGGCGTCGTGTGCCGGGACTTCGGTCCTGGCCGGTCGGGAGCGGCACCGAGGGCTGGGGGAGGACCGCGGTTGGGGCCGCGCCCTCCCCCTGTTATAGCCCACGTTGGCCGCATGGAAGTGTGACCCTTCCATGCGGCGGAGTCAGGAGCGCCGGCTTTAGTCGGCGCTCTGTGGGGGAGCAGTCATTTCTGACTGCTCCCCCGCGAGCACGGATTCCTCTTCCCACGACTGGGGAGAGGTCCACTCTTCCCAGTCGGGGAAGAGGACCTCCCCGAGGCGGCGGTCCGGTAGTGTGACCTAGTGTGGTCGTTCCCGGACCGCCGCCGAAGTCGGGCGAGATGGTGGTCACCGTGGGGGTTTTAGCCGGTAAAAATCCGGCACTACCCGCCGCCGCCCCAACGGGGGGGGGTGTGTTTTTAATATTTCCCCCACGTTAAAAAAAAAAAAAAAAAAAAAAAAGCGCGGGTTAGGTCTGTCATGGTTACGAATAAGTTAGGGACTGGGGTTTGGACGGAACCGTAACCCCAGGGGCACTGTCGGCCGCAAGGTCGGCGGTACGGGTCTGGCGAACCCGGGGTGCCTGAGCTGGGGATGGATGAACGCCATCCATCTCCTAATTCCGTAAGTCTCTTGGCGGCTTCAACGACCATCACAGGGCGTAGTGGTGGAACGTTGCCGTCAAGGGACCCGGAGGGCCTGCCTTCACCGGCCGGCCTGCGAGGAAGAAAACCTCTATAAAAAATTACCCTCAATCCTAAGGTATGGTGCGCGCCGATAGGATGCATGGCTGGGAGGTTGGCCAGTCTTTAGCGACCAAACTCCCCTGGGGCACCTGCCGAACCCCAGGGTGTATTAGGCTTACCCGGGTATGGCGGCTCTGCCCGGGTGGACCACCCCTTCCGACCATTCTCGTGGGAACAAATATGGAACCGCAAATTTATACAAAAATAAAAAGACGGACGAGGTTTAGCGAACCCGGGGTTATCAGGAGCAGGAGCGGCGAGCGAGCTGTGGGGTGAGCTCGGCCATCTCCGTGAGTAGAAGGGAGAGGTCCCTGCAGAGGGACATGGGAGAAGAGAGTCCGCTCGTTATGAGCGAACTCGAGGATGGTGCCAGCGAGACCTCCAGCGTTGCTGGCACCTCCGGAGGCGCCGTAAAACGGAAAAGAGGCCGCCCCCCAACAACTGGGGAGTACGCTGGGCTCGCAAAAGCCAAACGAGCCCACGCAGAAGCGGTCCTGATGGCGGACGAAGCCGACGCCATCAGGGCCTTGGATGACCCGGCCGTTAAGGCTAGGCCGCCGTCCAAGTCGGCAATTCCGCTGCGGGACGAGGCGGAGCTTCTCGCGGAGCTCCGTCACGCCCCCGCAGCGGACTTATCCGCGCGGGCGATCGAGGAGGCCGCGCGGATAGAGAAGGTCGCCTCCACATCCCGCAACCTCCATGGGACATACGTCCGGAAGTTGCGGGAGGCGGCGCAGCTTATCAGATGCGTCGCGACGGAGCACGCACAGCGGGCCGCCTCCTCGACCCGGGAACGGGACTTGGAGGTGGCAGTGGCGGAACTGAGGGCCAGGAACGAGGCGCTGGAGGCCCAAGTTGCGACCCTGATTGCAGCGGGGCGTGGGAAGGGGGCCTTTACCCCTCCCCGCCCCAACCCATTAAAGGAGGCGACGCCCTCCTCTCCACCTACATCTCGCAGAGGAGGGGCGTCAACGTCGGGGTCTCTTCGGAAGACCCCCAGCGTGGCGCTGAGGCCACGTGGCCCTGGAGGACCGGAGGAGGATACAGACTCCGATTTCCTCCAGGGCCTCGTGGAGAGGTCCCCGCGGACCTCTCCACGTAAAGTCCCCCGCCCCCGGGCGTCCCCCCCACCGCCCACCACGGAGAACGGAGAGGGGATGGCGGATCGGGTGGCGGAGGCAGTGGAGGCGAGGATACTCGCCCGTCTCCGTCCTCTCTTAGAGATGGCGGAGCGGGCGGGTGAAATCCTCCCTCCTAGGAGGAAAGGGCCCCCTCCTTCCACCGATACGGAGGGTGGGGCCCTCTCCTCTTCCGCCCTTAGGAGGCGGAAGAGGGGAAAGAAGGTGCGGACCCCTGCCCCGCCTCCCCCGTCCACCCGGTCAGCTCGTCCTCCCTCCCAGGGGGACGTTCCTTCGACCAGGACGGGGAAAGGCGCGGGCGGGACCCGCGGCTCTTCCGCCCCGGGAACCGGTGCCCCTCCCCCTACCAGGCCAGCTCGCCCCTCCTCAGGGAGGGACGTTCCGTCGGCCCAGGGGGAGTGGGTATCGGTCCTGGGGAGGAAGGCCAAGAGGGCGCAGCGCCGGGTGGCTGTGGCCCCACAACCTCCCTCTCGGAGGGGGGCGGGGCCCGCCACCGGTGCTGCGGCGGCACCCTCTGGCCCCCAGGGGGGCCAGAAGACGGGAAAGGGGGGGGGGGAAGAGGGGGAAGGGGAAGACGGGTGCCTCGGCACCTGTCTCCCCTCCCCCTCCCAACCCCACCAAGACGGCGAAGGAGAAGCCCCGCCTTCCGCGTTCCCCCAAGAGGGCGGCCGTATCGCTAACGGTCGCCCCGGGGAGCAAGACCTCCTACGCGGAGGTCATGAGGAAGGCGGTGGCCAATGTCGACCTCAAGGAGGTCGGCATTCAGGAGGTCAGGTACCGGAAGGGCCAATCGGGATCCTCCATCATAGAGATCCCGGGCCCTTCCGGTACCGAGAAGGCGGACGCCCTGGCGCAACGCCTCGCCGAACTCTTCGGCGGGGACGGCGTCAGGGTGGCCCGCCCCGTGAAGACCGCTGAGGCTCGCCTCAGCGGTCTTGACGAAGCCACCACCACCCAACAGGTGGTGGAGGCGGTGGCCAGGGTGGGGGGTGTCCGGCGGGCCAGGTCACTACTGGCCCAATCCGGACCTCCCCCAATGGACTTGGCACCATATGGGGGAGATGCCCGCTCGCGGCCGTGCGCAAACTGGCCGCGGCGGCCGCCTCCGCCTGGGGTGGTGCTCACCCCGGGTGGAGGTCCTGGCGGCACGCCCTCCCAGGTGCCATCGGTGCCTGGAGGTGGGACACCTCCAGTCCCGATGCCCTGGGGGGCAGATAGGGGTGGCCGGTGCTACCGCTGTGGTGGCACCGGTCACGTGTCGCGAGCATGCCGGGCACCCCCGAGGTGCCCGGTCTGCGTCGACCTGGGTCGCCCAGCCAACCATGTGCTGGGCGCCCCGGGTTGTGCTCCTCCCCCCTCCAAAAGGAAGAGGAGGGGGGAAGAAGAAGCAGGCGGAGCCTGCCGGGGGTGCGGCGGTGTCGGCTGGGAGTACCGACCGGCAGCACCCCCCCCCGTACCATCCCCCGCCCCTTCGGCGGCGACGCTGGTGATGGACGTGGACGAGGTGGAGCCGGTTGCTCCACCGCAAAAGTCCACGTCCATCCCCCTCCTCCGGTAGCGGGCCCATCCAGGCCCGTGGAAAGAGGAGGATCATCGACCCTCCCCCGCCCCAAGTCCAAGAAGCCGGGCGGGGGAGCCGTCTCCGAGGGAGAGGGCCCAGCCCTCCCCCGAGAAGGGACCACCCTCGGCCACCCCGAGGAACGTCTGCGTGCACGGGCTTCGTCCGTCTCCGCCGCCGATCCCCCCTTGAGAGGGGAGGACTATTGGCGGCGGTTGGCGGACCCCAAGGTGTCGCTCGCGGACATCCTCGGTGGTAGGCAACCGAGGGTGGTGCTGACAAGGGCGGGCAATACCCGCCCTGTCAGCACAGAGACGGAGGCCGGATCGGCCGCCAACCTGGAGGAGGAGGGGAAGGCTAACCGATAATGCCCCCTCCTCCTCCAGTTAGGGTGCTGCAGGCCAATCTCAACCACTCGGCTGGGGCACAGGACTTGTTTGTCCAAACCCTGGCCGAGTGGGGGATTGGCCTGGCGGTCGCGGCGGAGCCGTACAGAGTTCCCGATCGCCCTGACTGGGCGGCGGATCTGTGCGGCTCCGTCGCGATCGGGCGAACTCGGCACCCCTCCGGGTGATCGGAAGGGGTGCCGGGTTCGTGGTGGTGGAGTCCAGGTGCGTCACGCTGGCCGGGGTGTATGCCTCGCCCAGCCTGACCCTCGTGGAGTTCGAGTCGCTGCTGGATGGGCTGGGGAGGGTACTGAACCCTCTCCTGTCCCGTCCAGTGTTGGTCCTAGGGGACTTTAATGCCAAATCCCCAACTTGGGGATCCCCTAGGGCCGACCCACGGGGGGATGTGCTGGTAGACTGGTCCTCCGGTCTGGATCTCCGGATCCTCAACCGGGGATCTGCCAGCACGTGCGTGCGGCCGCAGGGGGAGTCCATTGTGGACTTGTCCTGGGCTTCTCCGGCGGCCGCACGACGTGTTGGAGCGTGGAGGGTCGCAGATGACCTCGCGACCCTCAGCGACCACCTCTACATCATGTTTGATGTAGGGCGGGTGGCCCCAATTGGGGGCCCACCCCCGTAGGAGGTGGGCGCTTACGCACCTGGACGAGGACGCGCTGATGGCGGCCTCCTATGCCGCGGCCTGGCCCTCGTACGGGCCAGAGCCAGTCGCGGACATAGACGAGGAGGCCTCCTGGCTCCGGGGGCAAATGGCGGCAATTTGTGACGCCGCCATGCCCCGGGTCAGGAGGGTGCAGCGGCGGGCGGTCTACTGGTGGTCGGGCCAGATAGCCACACTCAGAGAAGAGAGTGTGGCGGCCCGACGCCGGTGGACAAGGGCCCGCCGCCGAGCAGTCCGCGACCATGCGGTGGAGGCCACACTCCGCGAGGCATATCGAGACGCATCGAATGCCTTGCGGAGAGCCATCAGGGAGGCCAAGGCATCAGCCTGGGAGGAACTCCTGGGCTCTCTGGACGCAGACCCGTGGGGACGCCCGTACCGGTTGGTACTGGGCCGCCTACGCCCCGCGGGTCCTTCCGTCACAGAGAGCCTAGAACCCGCCGTGCTCCGGTCGGTGGTAAATAAACTGTTCCCCCTCGATGAGGGGGGCAGACCACCACCGGAGCCGCTCGAGGCGGCGCTGACCGCGCTGCCACCATGCGCGGTCAGCGACGAGGAGTTCCGGGACGCCGTCGCCAAGTTAAGAGGGCGGAACACCGCCCCCGGTCCAGACGGCGTCCCAGGCAAGGCGTTAGCCTTGGCCTTACGCGTCCTCGGGCCCCGCCTGAGGTGGCTGTTCGACAGCTGCCTTCAGGCGGGGCGGGTCCCCCTCTTGTGGAAGCAGGCCACGATGGTCCTGCTTCCCAAGGGGGTGGCAGGCCGGCAGCCTCTCCCAAGGCGTACCGACCCATATGCCTCCTTGACGAGGCGGGAAAGCTCTTCGAGAGAATCGTAGCTTCCCGCCTCTGGGGGCATCTGTCCCGTGTAGGTCCGAACTTGGCACCGTGCCAGTTCGGCTTCCGCGAGGGCCGATCGACCGTAGATGCGGTCGATCACGTCAAGGCCCTCGTGGATGAGTCTGTCTCCCGGGGTGGGATGGCGTTGGCGGTGTCTCTTGACATCGCCAACGCCTTCAACTCCCTGCCCTGGGACAGGATTGCGGGGGCACTGGTCGACCATCAGGTGCCCCCGTACCTGAGGAGAGTCCTGGCAGACTACCTCCGGGACAGACGGGTAATATACCCGGGTCGGTACGGGGTTGTAACGCGGGAGGTGAACCGCGGTGTACCCCAGGGGTCCGTGTTAGGACCGTTGTTGTGGAACCTGGGGTACAACCGGGTTCTCCTCACCGCGCTCCCTCGCGGCGTCACAGTCGTCTGCTATGCAGACGACACTCTAGTGATAGCCGTGGGGGAGGAATGGGAGAGGCTGCTGGGCCTTGCCGAGGCGGGGTGGCCTCGGTAGTGGCCTCCGTCCGTCGGCTGGGGCTGCAAGTGTCTCCGGAGAAAACGGAGGCAGCCTGGTTTCATGGGCTGCCTCTGACCCGGAGACCGCCCCAGTCGGTCGTCCGAGTAGGGCCGGTCTTTGTCGAGGAACGGGTCGAGGAACTATTAAGTACCTCGGCCTGGACATTGACAGCCGCTGGCGCTTCGAGGTCACTTTGACCGACTCGTCCCCCGAGTAGAGGGGGTAGCCGCCCTGTTGGGTCGGCTACTGCCCAATATCGGGGGACCAGAAGAGAGGGTCCGCCGCCTCTATACGGGGGTGGTGCGGGCCATGTGCCTCTACGGGTGCCCAGTCTGGGCCCCGTCCCTGGCGGCCGGGCGGCGCAGCCGAATAATGCTGCGCCGCGTATACCGGCGGATGGCCGTCAGGGTGGCACGTGGTTACCGCACTATCTCCCATGAGGCGGCGGCAGTCCTGTCGGGGGTAATCCCCTTCGACCTGCAGGCGGAGGCCGAGGCCCGCGTCTTTCGACGGGTCCGGTCACTCCGCCGGGGCGAAGGGGATCCGGCAGGACTGTCGGTCGGTGACCTGAGGCGTCAGGCCCGGCAGCTCGCACTTAGAAAATGGCGGGCGGAGCTCGAAAATTATCGAGCCGCCCGCCAGCGAGCTGTCGGCGCGATCCTCCCACATTTGGAGGAGTGGGTGGATCGTCGGCACGGTAGGCTTACCTACCGGACGACGCAGGTGCTCTCCGGACATGGTTGTTTCGGAGAGTACCTGCATAAAATCGGAGCGGAGGCCACACCAGAGTGCCTGTCGTGTGGCGTGGGGGTGGTCGACACCCCCAGCCACACGATAGAGGAGTGCCCAGCCTTTGGCTGGGCACGAGCAGACTTGCGGGCCGTCATTGGCCCGGACCTCTCGCCGCCAGCACTTGTTACGGCAATGCTGGCGAGCGAGAGGTCTTGGAGAGCGGTGGCCTCCTTCTGCGAAACCGTTATTTCGCAGAAGGAGGCCGCCGAGCGGGATCGGGAGGGCTCCGATCCCGCTCGGCAGGAGAGAAGGCGGGCCAGGAGGGGGCTCCGTTTTAGGCGGCCCCCTCCAAGAGGCCCGCCACCGTGATGTAAGCGGGCGGACCCGGCACCAATTTTTTGGTGCCGGGCTCCGCCCGAGTGAGGAGGTAGGTGCCGCCCCGGCGTCGTGTGCCGGGACTTCGGTCCTGGCCGGTCGGGAGCGGCACCGAGGGCTTGGGGAGGACCGCGGTTGGGGCCGCGCCCTCCCCTTGTTATAGCCCACGTTTGCCGCATGGAAGTGTGACCCTTCCATGCGGCGGAGTCAGGAGCGCCGACTAGGTCGGCGCTCTGTGGGGGAGCAGTCGTTTGACTGCTCCCCCGCGAGCACGGATTCCTCTTCCCACTACTGGGAGGAGGTCCACTCTTCCCAGTCGGGGAAGAGGACCTCCCCGAGGCGGCGGTCCGGTAGTGTGACCTAGTTTGGTCGTTCCCGGACCGCCGCCGAAGTCGGGCGAGATGGTGGTCACCGTGGGGGTTTTAGCCGGTAAAAATCCGGCACTACCCGTCGCCGCCCCAACGGCGGCGGGTGTCTTTTGAAGATTTCCCCCACGTTAAAAAAAAAAAAAAAAAAAAAAAAAAAAAGGTCTGGGTTAGGTCTGGGTTAGGTCTGGGTTAGGTCTCCACGGACCTGTCTGGTTGTCCAGATGGGAGGGGAGGTGAACCCCTACGTGGCGCGTCCCCAGGTGGCGGATAGGGGAATGCTCGCTGCTCGTACTTGGGCCTTCGGGCCCAAGGGGAGCAGAGGGTAGGAGTGAAATAAAATAGCTCCCGCCGACCAAACACTCTTCTTCCTCAGGGGCCGCGGACCATCGGGTCCTTGCACGCGGTACGGGCTTAGCGAACCCGAGGTCCCCGAGCTGTGTGTGTGTGTGTGCGTGTGTGTGAGTGTGTGAATGTGTTTCCTATACCCCCATCCCCAGGGACCGCGGACCTCTTTGGTCCTTGCACGCGGTACGGGTCTAGCGAACCCGGGGTTACCCGAGCTATCCTTTCCCTTTATCCACCCCCCAGGGGCCGTGGGGCCATAGGAATATGTCCCCACGGTACGGGTTTAGCGAACCCGGGGTACCCGAGCTGTGTGTGTGTGTGTGTGTGTGTGCGTCTTTTCTTTTTCTTTCCCTTTCCTATCCCCAGGGGCCGCGGACCTCTTTGGTCGATTGCACGCGGTACGGGCCTAGCGAACCCGGGGTTACCCGAGCAACCTTTTCCCCATTTCCTCCCCCCAGGGGCCGTGGGGCCATAGAAATATGTCTCCACGGTACGGGTTTAGCGAACCCGGGGTACCCGAGCTGTGTGTGTGTGTGTGTGTGTGTGTGTGTGTGTGTGTGTGTGTGTGTGCGTCTTTTCTTTTTCTTTCCCTTTCCTATCCCCAGGGGCCGCGGACCTCTTTGGTCCATTGCACGCGGTACGGGCCTAGCGAACCCGGGGTTACCCGAGCAACCTTTTCCCCCTTTCCTCCCCCAGGGGCCGTGGGGCCATAGAAATATGTCTCCACGGTACGGGTTTGGCGAACCCGGGGCTGAGCTACCCCCCAGGGGCCGTAGAATGTCTCTGCGGTACGGGCCTGGCGAACCCGGGGGACTCGAGCTGGGGGTGGATGAACGCCATCCACCTCCTAATTCCGTAAGTTCCCTGGCGGCTTCAACGACCATCACAGGGCGTAGTGGTGGAACGTTGTCGTCACGGGACCCGGAGGACTTGCCTTAACCGGCTGGTCTGCGAGGAAGAAAACCTCTATAAAAAATTACCCCTCCCTGAACGGTATGGTGCTCGCCTAGTAAGGGCGCATGCGGAGGATCGTAAGTGACGCATGAGGGGCCATGGGTTAGTTGGCCGCTTAGAGACCAACCCCCGAGGAACGGCCGAACCTCGGGGTGTATCAGGCTTACCCGGGGTGGGGCTGTGACCCCGGGCGGACTTCCCTTTTCCCCAAGTCAATCGGAGGCTGGAGGCGGCTTCGGCCAAATCCGGCCAGTATGAAATATGGCAAGTCATAAAATTGAAAAACTAAAGGAACTCACCATCACCAGGGTTGGTGCGTCCTCAACGGAGAGCCTGGACAAGGATTCGACCAGCAGCGACACGTATGACCTGAAATTGGAACCTGTGTTAAGGCGTAAACCTATGCCTAAGGTCATGCGAAAAGGAAAAGGCAGGAGTATTAAATCCCCTACATCTTCGGCTCTGGGATACACGGCGTTACCACTGGATATTATCGACATCGATGACGACAACGTCGCCACACCTACAGAAATTTATAGCACACCGCAAGGGAAAGGGACGAGTCCCCAACGTGGCGAGGATCAATCGGCGATGCAAAGAATTGAAAGCCTCCTAACGGTTGCCATGACCATGATGGAAATGATCAACACTAACTGTGAGGGTGTCTCAGCCGCCCTGAAAAAGAATGAAAGTGTTGATCCGGGTGTCATGAGGAAGGGGGCTTCGGCGGTCATGGCTGCCAGGGAAGCCCGCGACCTCATCAAGGATGCCTTTGAGACATTTATGGACCTCAAGAACAATAGGACGGATGACAAGTGTGGCACCCCAACGAATGTTTGCACACACATGGGTACGCAAACGACACCAGTTGTAACGCCTCTCATACCTACGAAAGTCGATATAGGGGTAAATACTTACGCCGAGACGGACGAGTCCGAGCCAGTGACCGCTGACTATAGGACAAAAAGGAAGACAACATCCCCGGTAGAACCCCAGAACTTGAGGAAGCTGAAGCGCCGGATTCAGAAGACGCCAGCATCCGATAAGACACCAGACAGAGGTGAGAAGCCCAGGACAACAGGTTCAGTGGAAGATGGGGAAATTAATCTTCCTTGGAGTATAGTGGCTGCACGGAAGCCTAAACAACCGGCTCGGAAAAGGCCTGAAGGGGGCCCTCTACAACCGAGGCCACCAAGGTACAAACAGGACGCGATATCCGTCAAAGTGCCAGACGGTAAAACCTATGTGGATGTCCTGCGCTCAATTAGAGAGAGCACTGCCCTCGAGGATGTGCGGATTACCGGACTGAGGAAGACCGCAGCAGGAGACGTCCTTCTTGAAGTCGACCCCGAGAACGGTGGCGTGTCGAAGGCACTTGATCGGCTGACGTCGGCCTTCGGGGACAAACAGGAAGTACGACTGATGGAGCAGACGCTGGACGTCGAGGTCCGCGACCTCGATGAGCTTGTCAGCAAGGAAGAAATCTGCGAGGCCCTTCTGAAAATACTACCCCAGGACGCGCGGGTCACGGTAAAATCTTTACGTGTCGGCTTCGGTTGTACCCGTATTGCACATTTGCTGGTACCGGCAAAATATAAAAAAGAAATAGATGCACTAAACAGGCTCAAAGTTGGACTTGTTTACTGCAGAGTTAAGGTGGTCCCCCGTATAACCAGATGCTACAAATGCCATCATTTTGGACATTTAGCTGGCAGATGCCCCCGTAAAATCGAAGGCAGGGAGCTGTGCCGTAAGTGCGGACATGACGGGCACAACATGAGGGAGTGTACATCAGCGTACCGTTGTATACTTTGTCAAGAAGAAGGGCTGCCGGAAACCAGGCTCGGCCATTTGGCAGGGTCGGCCCGCTGCCCACAATACAATAAAATACTGAGTGCGCAAGCGCCGAAGTAAGACACACGACCTTATGGAAGTGTAGAGTCAAGGGGCGACCTCGGTACGTAATGTAACCGATTCATAAGTGAGTTTGCATCCAGGGCCCTGGAACCATAAAATGCTGAATAGGCGGTCGTGGGTCCCTGGAGAACATGCAACACAGGAGGAGGGGTTTTAGCCGGTAAGAGTCCGGCACTACCCGACCTATTGCACACCCCGGGTCGGGTGTCCATGATGGATTTCCCCTCCTCGACGGAAAAAAAAAAAAAAAAAAAAAAAAAAAGGTCTGGGTTAGGTCTGGGTTAGGTCTGGGTTAGGTCTCTCGGTCCGCAGTGCCGAGCAGGGGTGTCTGAACACGCCTGGTCAGGTGGAGGAAAGTCCTCTGTTTTCTTCAGGGGCGATGGCTGCTCTGCTTCCTGGTGGATGTCGCAGTACCTGCAGAAAGAAGTGAGGAAAACCACCCCCCTCGTATCGGTCTTACCCGCCGATCGAGTCCGGGTGTGCCGTACTCACCTTTCTTTCTGTTTGGGAAGTGTGACATTCTCCGGGCAGCAACGTAGTTCTTCCTTCTGATGGGTCCTTGAGTACCTGCTGGGAAATGTAAGGAACCCCACTCCCCTCGTAACGGTCCCCGGGTGGCTGGGCTTGCCCAGCGACCCGGTACGCCGTTCGAGTCCGAGTGGGTGTACTTACCTTTTCCGGTGTGGGAAGCGAGGATCCATCGGCGGGATGGAGCGGACATCGTTCCTGAAAAAGCATGAATTATACCTACCTGATCTGGCGTGGGAGGACATCTCTGCTGGGCATTCTTTATCCTGCGGAGGCCTTGCGTGGGCCACCGAGCGCGTCCCCGGGTTGCGGATAGGGGAACGCCCTTCATTGTCATGGTTCTTTGAAGGGTAGCTGCGATATAAGCGGGGGTAAGCCCGTCGAATAAGCAGCCGCGGACAGCACGCCGGTTTGGACGGAACCGTAAGCCTGGTGTCAGGTGCCGTCTCCGGGGAGGTTCCACCCCGGTCACCAAAAAGGACACAACCCCAGGGGCCGTGGATCCGTCGTGGTCCGCGGTACGGGTTTGGCGAACCCGGGGTGCCCAAGCTGGGGGTGGATGAACGCCATCCACCTCCTAATTCCGTAAGTTCCTTGGCGGCTTCAACGACCATCACAGGGCGTAGTGGTGGAACGTTGCCGTCAAGGGACCCGGAGGGCCTGCCTTCACCGGCCGGCCTGCGAGGAAGAAAACCTCTATAAAAAATTACCCCTCCCTGAAAGGTATGGTGCTCGCCTAGTAGGGGCGCATGCGGATGATCGTAAGTGACGCATGCGGGGCCATGGGTTAGTTGGCCGCCTAGAGACCAACCCCTGGGGAAATGCCGACCCCCAGGGTGTAGTAGGCTTACCCGGGGTGGGGCTGTGACCCCGGGCGGACGAGTTTATTTCCCCTCCTAAATCGGTGGCTGGGGCAGGCCTCGGCCAAACCTGCCCAGATATGAACATGAGTACCACAAACAAGAAAAAACAAACAAAAACGGATAGATATCTAGATACGACCGCGACAATGTGTAAAACCCCCGAAGAAAGCACAAGTAAATTGGACGCCACGGAAAGTGCCCTCGTCGAAGGAGAAGCCCCCCAATATAACCGTAAAGGCGGGCTAAAAGTGGAGAGACTACCGGGAGAGACCGACACAGCGTATAGATCGCGCAGAGCTAAGCTTGGTATAGCCGCCAAGAAAACAAATGAGAGCACGCGTCGCCTAAAAGGTAGACAAATGAGTGGACCCGGTGACCTAGAGGGAGCCTCCTCGGTAGATGGGAATGCTGGAGCAGAGAGTGTGAGCGAGCAGGAACCGGAAACAGAACTTGTGACTGAAACCTCCAAAAGATGTAGAACGAGTCCTGATACGCCTCCACATTCTCACCTATACAAGAGGGTGGCAAATATTCCTGAGGTAGATCTCTCGTCCGGAGACGATGACATAAGTGGGGAGCTGTATGATAGTCAGGAAATGGGAGCCGAGGCTCCAGAAAATGTATTGGAAAGGGAGCCAAGTACCCAAATACCCAGAATTGCAACTAAAGTGCGAAATGAAATCTTGAAACACCAGTTGCTGGAAGAAAGAAAACTGAACGCAAGGCTCCTGAATGAACTTGAGGCGGCAAAGGCGGAACGGGGGAAACTGTATGCCCACATAACGGAGTTAGGTAAACAGATCACCGAGCTAAAAATTCTTGTACAAAGCCCAAAAGCCGATAACAGTGTGGGTGATTTTGTCACACACAGCGAACTGGGCAGGATTGTGGCGGCTACGGTTAGCACGATATTAAATTCTAAACGACCCGCCCGGACAAATACAAGTTCCCAAAGTGTCGAAAAAAGCGGCGCTGACACAGACCGGGCTAACCAACGTGCGATAAAGAAAGGCGCTGGCCCTTTGCCAGCGGGCCGCCCCCAAGAGGAAAAGAAACCACGCGAGGTCCCTTATTCTGCTGAAGGGCACTCAGCGGTATCCCCGATAACGGCAGAGATCCAGGTACTTAGGAATGTACTAGTGGCAAATGACAACTGCGCCGATTTAGTTATGGACGACGACTACACCAACAGCACAAATAAATCCCCTGTAGGTGAAAACCATGAGGGGTGGACTCTCGTAAGGAAAAACAGGGGAAACAGAGCTGGCGTCATGGGGCAGAAACCACCTGGTAGAACAGAGAATGCTGTGGTAAATAAACTAACAGCCCCGCTCAAAAGGCGAATACAGGGGGACGCGATATCGATCCAGGTTACGGAGCATGCCACGTTCGCGGACGTGCTGAAAAGAGTCAAAGAGAAGCTTGGACCCAATGCTGAGGGAATAAAAACAGTAAGAAAAACTGCTACAGGAAATCTTCTGTTTGAATTTACCCCAAAAACAAAGGCAGCTACGTACATGGCACAGATTAAGGGAGCCTTAGGGGATGAAATTTCTGTCCGGCAGCTGCAACCGAAGAGCTCAATAGAAATTCGGGACATTGAACCCCTGACCCCATCGGAGGACGTCTGTAACGCTGTTGCGGGCCTGGACGGCACAGGAAATAGCCGCGATGATGTCAGATGTAGAGTTTTGCGTGAGGGCCCACGAGGAACAAAAATAGCTGTTGTGGAAGCTCCAGCACAAATTGTCGAAATTATTCTCAAAACAGGAAGGGTACGAATAGGGTGGATCTCCTGTAGGGCGAGGGTACTACCAGATATCACGAGATGCTTCAAGTGCCATGACCTTGGGCATATAGCGAGGAACTGTGGTAACATGCCTCCAGGCGAAAGCGCCTGCCGAAAATGTGGGGAGCGTAGCCACAAGATGGAAAACTGCAAGCAGGCTTCGAAATGCTGTTTGTGCACCGCTCGGGGCTTTCCAGAATCACAAGTTGCACACGTTGCGGCATCTATGCGCTGTCGGGTGTACAGAGAGTTTGCTGCGGCGAAATCCAAGGTCGAGCGAATAAAGCTGAAATAATGGAGGGCACCAAAATACTGCAAGTAAACCTCAACAAGTGTTGGGAAGCAGATGCGCTGCTTGAGCAGGCCCTATCCGAAAAAGGTATTGATATTGCAGTAATTAGTGAACCTGTAAACTTTAAACGCACTGTAGGCTGGTACTACGACACAGCAAACAAGGCGTCGATCTGGTTTAACCCGCAGACTACGGGATTAAGACAACCTCCTGTAGTGAAAAACCGGGGTGAGGGTTTCGTTGCCGTGGAGTCCGATGGGACCGTGTATACCAGCGTTTACTTGTCACCAAATGCCCCCTGGCGTGTGTTCCAAATGAGCTTAATAGACCTTGAGGCCGTTGCTGAGTTAAATCGCGGTAAGGAGCTGGTATTCGCGGGAGATTTTAACGCCAGCTCACCTGTATGGGGGTCCAAAAAACAAAACCGACGTGGAGATGAGGTGTTAGGCCTAAGTAACAAAGTGGGGCTGATACCGGTTCGGAGTGCTGGAACGGCCACTTTCGAAAGACATGGTAGGACATCTTTGATCGATATTCTTCTTTGCACACCAAAAATCTACCGGAATATAAAACGGAGTGAAATTTTGCAAGAATATAATGGCTCTGACCATAAATATCTAATACATATCTTTGGTTCACCCTGTGCAAACGCATCCTCCAAGGCGCCCAGAAACTGCGGTGCAAATGGTACCTTCTCCCAGAACGCCTTTGCCAGGCTGTACGCAGCATGTCCTCCCCCTGGGCGTCAGCTGGACCTGAAAACGAAAAACAAGTTATGGATTATGTACATGTTATAAATCGTTGTGCGTCCGAAGCTAGGGGCCCCCAGCAAGCTGCTCTTCGTGGCAAAAAGGCCGCATGGTGGTGGTCTAAAGACATCGCCCTGTTGCGCCAAAAAGCGCACTCTGCACATAGGAGGCTCCAACGAGCATATAAGCACAAAGGGCACGATACGGAAATCGAGACCCACCGGGAGGCGTTCAAAGAATCACGTAGACGCCTAAAAAGGGCTATCAAAGCAGCGAAGAAAGAGGGATGGGCCACCTTCCTCCAGACCCTTGATAAAGACCCCTGGGGCCGCCCATATAGAGCGGTGTTGAGTGCCCTACGTGGAAAAAATAAATCGCCCTGTTTAGATAAGGAGACTGCGCTGACGGTTATAAAGGACCTCTTCATCACGATCCAGCCAAAGGCAGGGGCAGAATATAGGCAAACACCTGAAACGGAGGGTACTCACAATTTGTGTGTCTCTGAAAATGAAGTTAGCACAGCATTATCAATGGTCAAAGAGAAAACACCTGGGCTCGACAAAGTCCCAGTTGCGGCCGTTAAATGGGTTTTCGCCAGATCCCCAAAATATATCAGTGAAATGTTCAGTAAGTTAGTCTCGGAAGGGGTTTTTCCAGATGAGTGGAAAGTCGGCAGGCTTGTGCTAGTACCTAAAAAGCTAACACCTGGGAAAACACAAGCGTACCGACCCCTATGTATCCTGTCGAACTGGGCGAAGATTTTCGAACATGTTATCAAGGCGAATATGATGAAAACCATCAAATTCGCTGAAAACCAATACGGCTTTTGTAAGCGCAAAAGTACCGTTGGCGCGATAGCCGAGATGGTCGACAGGTGGAACGGAGCAAAGAGGGCTGGTAAACATTGCCTACTAGCTGCCATAGACGTTAAAAATGCGTTTAACACGGTTACGTGGCAGAGCATTCTGAGAGAAGTCCAGAGGCGACCCATCCCTGATAAAACTGTGAACGTATTGAGGTCGTACCTAAGTAAGAGGAAGATCAGGTACCAAGCATCTGATGGCACTCTGGAGGTGCAGGTATATGCAGGTGTACCACAGGGATCGGTGCTGGGCCCGACTCTCTGGAATATAGTTTACGACTCCCTGCTGCAAATGAAAACCCCACCGGGTATTCATTTGATAGGATACGCGGATGATGTTCTCGTTGTTTGTGTGGGTCCGGACCTGGAAGTTTTAAAGAACAAATTAACTACGACCCTGACCAAAATTGGTGAATGGTTCCGGGAACAACGCATGGAGCTAGCCTCTGAAAAGACCGAAATGATCTTACTCACGGGACGCAAAATTAAACAGCCGGTGACAATAGGGTATGAAAATGTCCGTGTGACAGCCCAAAAAGCCATCCGATATCTGGGCATGATAATCGAAGGTAATCAACGTTTCAGGACACACCTCACCGGTACCTGTAAAAAGGCGTTAAATATTGTTGGCGCATTGTCGCGGATATCCCCAAATCTTGGAGGTGGCTGTTTCCTCTGCAGAATCCTGCACTACAAAACAGTTGAGGCAATTGTCCTTTATGCCGCACCAATATGGGCAACTGAGGTTTGTCTCCGAGCAAACCAAAAAGAGCTAAAAAATGTCCAGAGAATCGCGCTATCGAGGGTCATAAGATCTTACCGCACGGTATCGCTGCCTGCAGCATGTGTGCTTTCTGGGTGCCTCCCGTTTGATATTCTGGCTGAAGAACGACGACGGTTGTATATGAGGATCGTGGAATCTGAAACCAGCACTTTGATTAATATGGCGCGTATCAAAAAAGAAGAACGTGATAAGTCCCTAGATAAGTGGCAAACTAGGTGGACGAATGCAGAAAACGGTAGATGGACATATAAACTTATACCGAATATTAGAGAATGGATAGACTGGGGACCTCAAACTCTGAGTTTCCACCTAACTCAGTTTTTTACAGGGCACGGCTGCTTTGCAGAATACCTGGCAAGAATAGGGAAAAGAGACTCACCATTATGCTGGTTTGGTTGCGGTAAGGTCGATGACCCACCGCACACGTTTTTTGAGTGCGACCGGTGGATCGAAGATAGAACAAGGTTAGAAAACGAAATTGGACACCTGACAGTTGGGAACCTCATGAAGACACTCCGGAATAGAGAGACCAGATTTCATATCTGTACATTTGCGGAAATAATCATGAAAAGTAAAGAGGACTATGAGCGAAAATGGGAAAAAGAACATGGAGACGTGTCCTCAAGACTAATAAAGTAACGATTACTAAAATCCCGGCCAGAAGTGAAATAAAATGTTTTTTGTTTTATGAAAACGTGGGGCATGTATACAGAGGCGTTTCAGTAAATTGATACACGTTTCTTTTCGGGGCAATTTGATGGGCACCTCTGAAGTAATGGCCATCGGGCTAATCCCGGAGGTGTCTCCAAGGCCAATTTTCTATCTGCAATAAAGGGGTTAGGGTTTTTAGTTGGTATTCCGGTTAAGGAGAGCCCAACACTACCTGGCAAGCAACAACGTAGCCAGGTGTGCGTAATCGCATTTTCCCTCCCCTAAAAAAAAAAAAAAAAAAAAAAAAAAAAAAAAAGGTCTGGGTTAGGTCTGGGTTAGGTCTGGGTTAGGTCTATCCCCAGGGACCGCGGACCTTGATCGGTCCATTGCACGCGGTACGGGCCTAGCGAACCCGGGGTTACCCGAGCAACCTTTTCCCACCTCCTTTCCCACCCCCAGGGGCCGTGGGGCCATAGGAATATGTCCCCACGGTACGGGTTTAGCGAACCCGGGGTTACCCGAGCTGTGTGTGTGTGTGTGTGTGTGTGTGTGAGTATGTGAGTGAGTGTGTTTTTCCCTTCCTATCCCCAGGGACCGCGGACCTTGATCGGTCCATTGCACGCGGTACGGGCCTAGCGAACCCGGGGTTACCCGAGCAACCTTTTCCCACTTCCTTTCCCACCCCCAGGGGCCGTTGGGCCATAGGGATATGGCTCCGCGGTACGGGTTTGGCGAACCCGGGGTACCCGAGCTGTCTCTCCCTTCCCTTCTTCCTCCCCCCCAGGGACCGTGGACCTCCTTGGTCTTTGCACGCGGTACGGGCCCAGCGAACCCGGGGTTACCCGAGCTACCTCCCCAGGGGCCGAGGACCTTGTGGTCCCTGCACGCGGCACGGGCATAGCGAACCCGGGGGTCCCGAGCTGTCTGTTCCTTTTTCCTCCCCCAGGGGCCGCGGGGCCATAGGAATATGGCCCCGCGGTACGGGTTTAGCGAACCCGGGGTACCCGAGCTTGTGTGTGTGTGTGTGTGTGTGTGTGTTTTTTTCCCCTCCTATCCCCAGGGACCGCGGACCTTGATCGGTCCATTGCACGCGGTACGGGCCTAGCGAACCCGGGGTTACCCGAGCAACCTTTTCCCACCTCCTTTCCCACCCCCAGGGGCCGTGGGGCCATAGGAATATGTCCCCACGGTACGGGTTTAGCGAACCCGGGGTTACCCGAGCTGTGTGTGAGTGTGTGTGTGTGTGTGTGTGCAAGTTTCTCTTTCCTTTTCCTATCCCCAGGGTGTGTGTTTGGTCCATTGCACGCGGTGGGCCTTTGAACCCGGGGTTACCCGAGCAACCTTTTCCCCCTTTCCCCCCCCAGGGGCCGTGGGGCCATAGTAATATGTCTTCACGGTACGGGTTTGGCGAACCCGGGGTTACCCGAGCTGTTGGTGTGAATGTGTGTGTGCGTGGGCTGTGTGAATGGGGTGCGGCCAGGCCTCGGTGGATATTCCCCGTAGACTAGCCAAGGGGGAGTAGTAGCCCCCGACCGTGTGTCCGAGATATGTCTGTACCGGGCCTCTGTGGCTGAAGGCGTACATGACCGCTGGAAGCCACATGCAAACTGTGGGAAAACCGCTACTCGGACATGAACGGAGCCAATGCGGGGGTTGAAGCCGAGTGTTCTGGGCGCACGTATGGAGGATTACCTGGCCAGTATTTCCTCATACCCGGAGCTGCGTAGGGCAAATCGCAGCACCGTCTAGCCTGAGGCGTGGGTCAGGCATCCGGTCGGATCGGGTGTCGCCCACGCGATAGGGGTGACGTAAAACCTTTAGCATCACACCGCGTGGACGGCCCTTCGGGGTATTGGTGTAAAACGTCCTAACCATTTTATTAGAATCTGCTGAGTCGGATAGGGTTGGCCACCCGACAAAACCGCTTCTCGGTTATTCCGGCTCCGTCACTAGGGATTATAGACCGGTGGGGATAGATGCCTAGCTGCGGCTAGGCTGGCATGATGCCCGAACCACCGTAAACCTCAAATGCACACACAATGGATCCTAACGAAAAAACAAAAACTTCGGGAGAAGGTGAACGGGAGATAAATATTGACTTGGTCGAACGCGAGACCGCGTGTAGGGCCGACCTGAGGAGAGAAAGGCACGTGTCGGTTTCTGATGAAGCCCGCTTAGCACGGCTTAGGAGGGAGCTCCTGACAACAGTTGCGGAGGAGACGACGGCTTTCCACGCCCTGGAAAACTACGTCGGACTCCTTGAAATTAAGGCGTACGAGGCGAATGAGGCGGCTCGCGACAATCCGAAGATGGCAATAAAGCCTGAAGACTTTAATAGCGCAGTGAACAGATTGGTGAAAATTTACAGGAAGTTTGCCGACGTTACTGCAGCAAGGCGTGCGAAGGAGAGTGCCGTGGAAAGGGAAGAGAAGGCCCAGACTGCAGCACTGATCCCAGAGACGAGTGCCAAGTCGGTGGAAACCCGTGAGGCGGGTATACAAACTGAAATGCGGGCGGCAACAATTGATGACTCCAACGGGAACGAGGAGCAACCGATGGACGCTCAGGGTTGCAGTACCGCCCAAGACGAAGCAGGTGATCCGCAGTCTAAGCGGAAGGAAATCTCCCCTAGCGCGAATCAGCGCGCAAAGAAAAAGGCCCGGAGGAGAGTGCGCGCGCAAAACGAGGTGCAGGAACCACCTGGCCCGAGCAAACTTACCGAGCCGGTGGAGGCTACCCAGATAGACCAGGGAGAGCCTGGGGACGCGGCGTCATCATGGAGCCAGGTAGTGTCCCGGAAGGGCAAAACGAAGAGTAAGGCACCAGTGTCAGAAAACCCGGCCACACGTTTAGTGATCCCCAGGAAAAGACAGGACGCTCTAGCCTTAAAGATCCCACAGGGAAGCACCTACGTTGATGTGGTTAAAACCATAAGGGACAAGGCGCAACTTTCAGAAGTGCGCATAACGGGGCACCGACGCACGATGACGGGCGACCTTCTCCTAGAAATCGACCGGAAAGATGGGGGCTGGAAAAGGCCAGAAACGAACTCAAGCGGGCACTAGGGAAGGACCAGGAGATACGGCTACTTGAGCCGTTAGTAGACGTCGAGGTACGCGGCCTCGACGAAGTTACCTGCAAAGAAGAGATAGAGGACGCGTTCGCCAAGCGACTCCCCCCGGATACCCGTATCGAAGTAAGGTCCATCAGACCTGCCTTTGGTGGAACACGAACCGCCCACCTACTGGTGTCGGCAGTACGAATCAAGGAGCTGCAGGAAATTAAAACCGTTCCTTTAGGTTTCCTGCACTGCAAAGTGAAGCTCCTACCACGTGTAACACGTTGTTACAAATGTCACAGATTTGGGCACGTGGCAACTCGGTGTAGCCACCCCGCAACAGGCGCAGAAATCTGCCGAAGATGCGGAAAGGAGGGGCATAATTTCAAGGAGTGCACTGCGCCGTATAAATGTCTCCTATGCCAGGATGCTGGAGTTCAGGGGAGCGGGCTTGGGCACCTGACAGGGTCGGTAATATGCCCACAATATGTAGCCATGGTGAACGGGCAAAAACAGAATGGCGCTAAAGGTGCTACAAAATAATATTAATCACTGCTACATGGCGCTCGACTTGCTGCAACAAATTGCTGTAAGTAAGAGCGCTGATGTAGTAATGATACAGGAGCTTATCGGCAGCAACCATGGATGGATCACGACAGTGGGTCATAACAAATATAATGGCGCCGCTGTATGGGTGAGACCTCGTCCTGGGCTGAATATCGATGGCACTACGTTTACAGGACGGTACTGCTGCGGTGTAGTAGTTAATGGCATTAAATTCATTAGCTGCTATATCTCACCGAATATAACTAACACCGAGTACCAGATTGCGTTAGCGGAACTGGACAGGGCCATCTCCACAAGTACAGGGCACATCTTCGTGGCAGGAGACTTCAATGCTAAGTCGACATCCTGGGGATCCAAACAGGATGACTCACGAGGGGCGATGCTGTCTGACCTGTTTGCACAATGGGATATGTACCCAACGATGTGCGATGGAACCCCCACATTCCATAAAGGCGACCGTACCTCAGTCGTTGACATTTCGGTGGTAGACTCAGGTCTCCTCCGCGGGGGTGTCAAGTCTATGGTCACGGACCTATACAATGGGTCAGACCACAAATGTATATTACATGAAGTGGGCCTGCCGACCATAAGACCTGGTCCTAAAATTAAGCCTGGGTGGAACCCTAAACACCTGAGGGAGCCCCCATTCGTGTCCTCAATCTGGCCCGCTCTTGATAGGATATCCCGGAATGGAGTAGGCGCAGCTGAACAGCTTG
This sequence comes from Cryptocheilus praepositus, assembly GCA_033815515.1. Classification (NCBI taxonomy): domain Eukaryota; kingdom Metazoa; phylum Arthropoda; class Insecta; order Hymenoptera; family Pompilidae; genus Cryptocheilus; species Cryptocheilus praepositus. Next base: position 10,147 of record JAWWQZ010000184.1, on the reverse strand, counting down.
TGAGTGAGATCACAGCAGCTATCAAGATCGCCTGTGATACTGCTATGCCACGGAAAAGAGGACCTAGGGGACAGTTGGCAAAGCACTGGTGGACAGCGGAAATAGCCAGCAAATGCCAAGAAACCAGGAAGGCAAAAAGGAGAGCCCAACGATCGCCCAATAATGTGGCACATTTGACGGCATATCGGCAGTGCCGTAACAACTTAAAGCGCCTCATATCTGCTAGTAAGGCAAAATCCTGGGCAGAACTCCTGGACACCGTTAACCTGGATGTGTGGGGTAAACCCTACAGAATAGTTATGCGGCACATGGAACAGCAACTTCCGCGTATCGAGCTTTCGCTGGAAAAAATGGTCAGCATAGCCCGCGAACTGTTCATCACCCAACCACCTTTACCTAGGACGATAAGCCTGAACTTTGACGACGAGGGCAACCTCCCACCTGAGGCATTCACCATCGAAGAGGTAAGTCGTGCTGTTGCCAACTTGAAGCGTGGAAAAGCCCCTGGGGTGGACGCGATACCAGCCGAAGTAGTCTCCCTCCTACATAGGTTCTCACCTAACGATGTTAGGACCTTGTTCAACACATGCTTCTCCGAAGGCATCACACCGACATTATGGAAAATCCAAGATCTAGTGTTGGTTCCTAAACCAAAGAAAACACCGGGAGAAGTAGAAGTCAAATACAGACCAATATGTCTCATAAACAACCTGGCGAAAGTGTATGAGAAACTTATACTTACCCGCCTCGAGGCTGCTATCGAGAAAGACGGCGGATTCGCTCCCAACCAATACGGATTCCGTAAAGGCCGCACGACAATTGATGCGGTCAAAAAGGTGGTTGAAATCGCAAACAAAGCCAGCAGACTTTCTAAGTATACAGTACTCCTAACATTAGACGTTAAAAACGCATTTAATACGCTGCCATGGAGAACTATTACACAGGAACTTGTGTGTAGGAATGTACCTACACACCTAGTTAGAGTTATCTCTTCCTACCTTAATGACCGCCGCATCAGAGTGTTTAGCGCTGGGGAGGAGAGAATAATCAAGGTCTACGCCGGGGTTCCACAGGGCTCCATATTAGGACCCTTTTTATGGAACCTGGTCTACGACAATCTTGTAAGGAAGCGTAGTACAGGCGATATCACTTACGTTGCGTATGCGGACGATTTGGCGGTTGTGGCCTGCGCTTACAATAAGGATCATCTGAAGGACAGAATCCTCAGCGCCCTACACGAAATCAGTGACTGGATGGCTGTCAGGGGGCTGAGCCTGGCCAACGAGAAAACTGAGATGGTACAACTATCTGGGTTGCGTAAAGGACGATTGGGGAACATAGAATTCAAAGGAACTAATATTAGCCCCTCCAAGAAAATAAAATACCTCGGAGTGTATATTGATGAGCGCCGGAACTTCGATATACATATTGAACAAGCCTGTGCCAAAGCTAGCGCCGTTGTGAACAACTTGGCTAGGCTTATGCCGAACATTGGTGGGCCACTAAGCACAAAAAGAAGGCTGTTAGCGACGGTTGCCGAGTCCGTGGCTCTGTACGCTTGCCCCGCTTGGTACGATGCCTGTAAAAAAGCCAAAAATCAACAGCTACTGCTTACTTTTCAACGGAGCTATGCGCTTAGAGTCGCATCGGCGTACAGGACAGTATCCACACCGGCTCTGTTAGTAATTATCGGTATTCCTCCCATAGATCTCACTATCCATATGAGAACAAAGAGGTACCTGAAAAAGAAGGAAGACAACACATTAACAACGGGTGTGCAGACAGGGGGTACCTGTAATCAAGACATCTTGGTGCGGGAACTTGAAGATGCCTGGCAGCACAGATGGACAGGCGAAACCAAGGGCGGATGGACGCGCCAGTTGATCCCGGAAATCAAAGTGTGGGTAAAAAGGAAGCACGGCCCGCTTACATACCATCTAACTCAAGCGTTAACCGGGCATGGGTGTTTTAGTAAATACCTGTATAATATCGGCAAAGAAAACAATAGTAGCTGCTGGTTCTGCGACGAAACTAGCGATGACGGGAACACACCCTGTTTACCTGCGACTATTGGAGCGATCTGAGGAACGTGCTGAAAGAAAAAATTGGAGTGCCGGTCAGTAAAAGGAATATAATAAATGTAATGCTTACCTGCAAGAGTAATTGGGACGCCATTGTGCAATGTATCACAACCATATTGAAGTCCAAGGAATCCGTCGAGAGGGAGAGGGAAGCGGCGGGACTGCGGACCATCCATCAGGGGGCCAGAACCTGAAAGAAAGAAACATGATTAAAACATGATTACAACGAAGTGTGCGCGGACATACCCCTGGGCATATGCTGGATAGGCAGCCCAAGGATATGTCAAGAACGTGCTCTGAGGAGGAGGGGTTTTAGTGGGTATTAACACCTGAGTCCCACACTACCCGAGATACCTATGTGCCGGGTGTGCGTAAATGCATTTCCCCTCCTCCTCGTTAAAAAAAAAAAAAAAAAAAAAAAAAAAAAAAAAAAAAAAAGGGTCTTCCCCCTACCCCAGGTCCGCGGTACGGGTTTGGCGAACCCGGGGTGCCCTAGCTGGGGGTGGATGAACGCCATCCATCTCCTAATTCCGTAAGTTCCTTGGCGGCTTCAACGACCATCACAGGGCGTAGTGGTGGAACGTTGCCGTCAAGGGTTAGGTCTGCCTTCACCGGCCGGCCTGCGAGGAAGAAAACCTCTATAAAAAATTACCCTCAATCCTAAGGTATGGTGCGCGCCGAGAGGATGCATGGCTGGGAGGTTGGCCAGTCTTTAGCGACCAAATTCCCCTGGGGCACCTGCCGAACCCCAGGGTGTATAAGGCTTACCCGGGTATGGCGGCTCTGCCCGGGTGGACCACCCCTTCCGACCCTACTCGTGGGATATAACCGCAAGATTTCGGACGAGGAGGCGCAGGAGCGGCGAGCGAGCTGTGGGGTGAGCTCGGCCGTCTCCGCGATTAGAAGGGAGAGGTCCCTGCAAAGGGACGTAGGAGACGAGAGTTCGCTCGCCATGAGCGAACTCGAGGAGGGTGCCAGCGACACCTCCAGCGTTGCTGGCACCTCCGGAGGCGCCGTTAGGCGAAAGAGAGGCCGCCCCCCAACAACCGGGGAGTACGTTGGGCTCGCGAAGCCAAAGCGAGCCCACACAGAAGCGGTCCTGATGGCGGACGAAGCCGACGCCATCAGGGCCTTGGATGACCCTTCCGTTAAGGCTAGGCCGCCATCCAAGTCGGCAATTCCGCTGCGGGACGAGGCGGAGCTTCTCGCGGAGCTCCGTCACGCCCCCGCAGCGGACTTATCCGCGCGGGCGATAGAGGAGGCCGCGCGGATCGAGAAGGTCGCCTCCACCTCCCGCAACCTCCATGGGACTTACGTCCGGAGGTTGCGGGAGGCGGCGCTGCTCATCAGATGCGTCGCGACGGAGCACGCGCAGCGGGCCGCCTCCTCGTCCCGGGAACGGGACTTAGAGGTGGCAGTGGCGGAGCTGAGGGCGAAGAATGAGGCCCTGGAGGCCCAGGTCGCGACCCTCATCGCAGCGGGGCGTGGGAGGGGGCCTTTACCCCTCCCCGCCCGTCACATTAAAGGAGGCGACGCCCTCCTCTCCACTTACAACTCGGAGAGGAGGGGCATCAACGTCGGGGTCTTTTAAAAAGACCCCCAGCGTGGCGGTGAGGCCACGAGGCCCTGGAGGACCGGAGGAAGACACCGACTCCGATTTCTTCCAGGGCCTCGTGGAGAGGTCCCCGCGGACCTCTCCACGTAAAGTCCCCCGCCCCCGAACGTCCCCCCTCCGCCCTCCTCGGAGAACGGAGAGGGGATGGCGGATCGGGTGGCGGAGGCAGTGGAGGCGAGGGTACTCGCCCGTCTCCGTCCTCTCTTAGAGATGGCGGAGCGGGCGGGTGAAATCCTCCCTCCTAGGAGGAAAGGGCCCCCTCCTTCCACCGATACGGAGGGTGGGGCCCTCTCCTCTTCCGCCCTTAGGAGGCGGAAGAGGGGAAAGAAGGTGCGGGCCCCTGCCCCGCCTCCCCCGTCCACCCGGTCAGCTCGTCCTCCCTCCCAGGGGGACGTTCCTTCGACCAGGACGGGGAAAGGCGCGGGCGGGACCCGCGGCTCTTCCGCCCCGGGAACCGGTGCCCCTCCCCCTACCAGGCCAGCTCGCCCCTCCTCAGGGAGGGACGTTCCGTCGGCCCAGGGGGAGTGGGTATCGGTCCTGGGGAGGAAGGCCAAGAGGGCGCAGCGCCGGGTGGCTGTGGCCCCACAACCTCCCTCTCGGAAGGGGGCGGGGCCCGCCACCGGTGCTGCGGCGGCACCCTCTGGCCCCCAGGGGGGCCAGAAGACGGGAAAGGGGGGGGGAAAGAGGGGAAGGGGAAGACGGGTGCCTCGGCACCTGTCTCCCCTCCCCCTCCCCACCCCACCAAGACGGCGAAGGAGAAGCCCCGCCTTCCGCGTTCCCCCAAGAGGGCGGCCGTATCGCTAACGGTCGCCCCGGGGAGCAAGACCTCCTATGCGGAAGTCATGAGGAAGGCGGTGGCCAATGTCGACCTCAAGGAGGTCGGCATTCAGGAGGTCAGGTACCGGAAGGGCCAATCGGGATCCTCCATCATAGAGATCCCGGGCCCTTCCGGTACCGAGAAGGCGGACGCCCTGGCGCAACGCCTCGCCGAACTCTTCGGCGGGGACGGCGTCAGGGTGGCCCGCCCCGTGAAGACCGCTGAGGCTCGCCTCAGCGGTCTTGACGAAGCCACCACCACCCAACAGGTGGTGGAGGCGGTGGCCAAGGTGGGGGGGTGTCCGGCGGGCCAGGTCACTACTGGCCCAATCCGGACCTCCCCCAATGGACTTGGCACCATTTGGGTCCGGTGCCCGCTCGCGGCCGTGCGCAAACTGGCCGCGGCGAGCCGCCTCCGCCTGGGGTGGTGCTCACCCCGGGTGGAGGTCCTGGCGGCACGCCCTCCCAGGTGCCATCGGTGCCTGGAGGTGGGACACCTCCAGTCCCGATGCCCTGGGGGGCAGATAGGGGTGGCCGGTGCTACCGCTGTGGTGGCACCGGTCACGTGTCGCGAGCATGCCGGGCACCCCCGAGGTGCCCGGTCTGCGTCGACCTGGGTCGCCCAGCCAACCAAGTGCAGGGCGCCCCGGGTTGTGCTCCTCCCCCTCCAAAAGGAAGAGGAGGGGGGGAAGAAGAAGCAGGCGGGGCCTGCCGGGGGTGCGACGGCGTCGGCCGGGAGAGCCGAGCCGCAGCGCCCCCCCGTACCATCCCCCGCCCCTCCGGCGGCGACGCTGGTGATGGACGTGGACGAGGTGGAGCCGGTTGCTCCACCACAAAAGTCCACGTCCACCACCCCTCCTCCAGTAGCGGGCCCCTCCGGGCCCGTGGAGGGAGGAGGATCATGGACCCTCCCCCGCCCCAAATCCAAGAAGAAGGGCGGGGGAGCAGTCTCCGAGGGAGAGGGCCCAGCTCTCCCCCGAGAAGGGACCACCCTCGGCCACCCCGAGGAACGTCTGCGTCCGCGGGCGTCGTCGGTGTCGCTCGCGGACATCCTCGGGGGTAGGCAACCGAGGGTGGTGCTGACAAGGGCGGGCAATACCCGCCCTGTCAGCTCCGAGATGGAGGCCGAACCGGCCGCCAACCTGGAGGAGGAGGGGAAGGCTAACCGATAATGCCCCCTCCTCCTCCAGTTAGGGTGCTGCAGGCCAATCTCAACCACTCGGCTGGGGCTCAGGACTTGTTTGTCCAAGCCCTGGCCGAGTGGTGGATTGGCCTGGCGGTCGCGGCGGAGCCGTACAGAGTTCCCGATCGCCCTGACTGGGCGGCGGATCTGTGCGGCTCCGTCGCGATCGCGACGAACTCGGCACCCCTCCGGGTAATCGGTAGGGGTGCCGGGTTCGTGGTGGTGGAGTCCAGGTGCGTCACGCTGGCCGGAGTGTATGCCTCCCCCAGCCTGACCCTCGTGGAGTTTGAGTCGCTGCTGGATGGGCTGGGGAGGGTTTTGACCCCTCTCCTGTCCCGTCCAGTGTTGGTCCTAGGGGACTTTAACGCCAAATCCCCAACTTGGGGATCCCCTAGGGCCGACCCACGGGGGGATGTGCTGGTGGATTGGTCCTCCGGTCTGGATCTCCGGATCCTCAACCGGGGATCTACCAGCACGTGCGTGCGGCCGCAGGGGGAGTCCATAGTGGACTTGTCCTGGGCTTCTCCGGCGGCCGCGCGACGTGTTGGAGCGTGGAGGGTCGCAGATGACCTCGCGACCCTCAGCGACCACCTCTACATCATGGTTGATGTAGGGGGTGGCCCCAATTGGGGGCCCACCCCCCGTAGGAGGTGGGCGCTTACGCACCTGGACGAGGACGCGCTGATGGCGGCCTCCTATGCCGCGGCCTGGCCCTCGTACGGGCCGGAGCCAGTCGCGGACGTGGACGAGGAGGCCTCCTGGCTCCGGGGGCAAATGGCGGCAATTTGTGACGCCGCCATGCCCCGGGTCAGGAGGGTGCAGCGGCGGGCGGTCTACTGGTGGTCGGGCCAGATAGCCACACTCAGAGAAGAGAGTGTGGCGGCCCGACGCCGGTGGACAAGGGCCCGCCGCCGAGCAGTCCGCGACCATGCGGTGGAGGCCACACTCCGCGAGGCATATCGAGACGCATCGAATGCCTTGCGGAGAGCCATCAGGGAGGCCAAGGCATCGGCCTGGGAGGAACTCCTGGGCTCTCTGGACGCAGACCCGTGGGGACGCCCGTACCGGTTGGTACTGGGCCGCCTACGCCCCGCGGGTCCTTCCGTCACGGAGAGCCTAGAACCCGCCGTGCTCCGGTCGGTGGTAAATAAACTGTTCCCCCTCGATGAGAGGGGCAGACCACCACCGGAGCCGCTCGAGGCGGCGCTGACCGCGCTGCCACCATGCGCGGTCAGCGACGAGGAGTTCCGGGACGCCGTCGCCAAGTTAAGGGGGCGGAATACCGCCCCCGGTCCAGACGGCGTCCCAGGCAAGGCGTTAGCCTTGGCCTTACGCGTCCTCGGGCCCCGCCTGAGGTGGCTGTTCGACAGCTGCCTTCAGGCGGGGCGGGTCCCCCTCTTGTGGAAGCAGGCCACGATGGTCCTGCTTCCCAAGGGGGTGGCAGGTCGGCAGCCTCTCCCAAGGCGTACCGACCCATATGCCTCCTTGATGAGGCGGGAAAGCTCTTCGAGCGAATAGTAGCTTCCCGCCTCTGGGGGCATATGTCCCGTGTAGGTCCGAACTTGGCACCGTGCCAGTTCGGCTTCCGCGAGGGCCGATCGACCATAGACGCGGTCGATCATGTCAAGGCCCTCGTGGATGAGTCTGTCTCCCGGGGTGGGATGGCGTTGGCGGTGTCTCTTGACATCGCCAACGCCTTCAACTCCCTGCCCTGGGACAGGATTGCGGGGGCACTAGTCGACCATCAGGTGCCCCCGTACCTGAGGAGAGTCCTGGCAGACTACCTCCGGGACAGACGGGTGATATACCCGGGTCGGTACGGGGTGGTAACGCGGGAGGTGAACCGCGGTGTACCCCAGGGGTCCGTGTTAGGACCGTTGTTGTGGAACCTGGGGTACAACCGGGTTCTCCTCACCGCGCTCCCTCACGGCGTCACAGTCGTCTGCTATGCAGACGACACTCTTGTGATAGCCGTGGGGGAGGAATGGGAGAGGCTGCTGGGCCTTGCCGAGGCCGGGGTGGCCTCGGTAGTGGCCTCCGTCCGTCGGCTGGGGCTGCAAGTGTCTCCGGAGAAAACGGAGGCAGCCTGGTTCCATGGGCTGCCTCTGACCCGGAGACCGCCCCAGTCGGTCGTCCGAGTAGGGCCGGTCTTTGTCCGGGTCGAGGAACGTATTAAGTACCTCGGCCTGGACATTGACAGCCGCTGGCGCTTCGAGGGTCACTTTGACCGACTCGTCCCCCGAGTAGAGGGGGTAGCCGCCCTGTTGGGTCGGCTACTGCCCAATATCGGGGGACCAGAGGAGAGGGTCCGCCGCCTCTACACGGGGGTGGTGCGGGCCATGTGCCTCTACGGGTGCCCAGTCTGGGCCCCGTCCCTGGCGGCCGGGCGGCGCAGCCGAATAATGCTGCGCCGCGTATACCGGCGGATGGCCGTCAGGGTGGCACGTGGTTACCGCACTATCTCCCATGAGGCGGCGGCAGTCCTGTCGGGGGTAATCCCCTTCGACCTGCAGGCGGAGGCCGAGGCCCGCGTCTTTCGACGGGTCCGGTCACTCCGCCGGGGCGAAGGGGATCCGGCAGGACTGTCGGTCGGTGACCTGAGGCGTCAGGCCCGGCAGCTCGCACTTAGAAAATGGCGGGCGGAGCTCGAAAATTATCGAGCCGCCCGCCAGCGAGCTGTCGGCGCGATCCTCCCACATTTGGAGGAGTGGGTGGATCGTCGGCACGGTAGGCTTACCTACCGGACGACGCAGGTGCTCTCCGGACATGGTTGTTTCGGAGAGTACCTGCATAAAATCGGAGCGGAGGCCACACCAGAGTGCCTGTCGTGTGGCGTGGGGGTGGTCGACACCCCCAGCCACACGATAGAGGAGTGCCCAGCCTTTGGCTGGGCACGAGAAGATTGCGGGCCGTCATTGGCCCGGACCTCTCGCCGCCAGCACTTGTTACGGCAATGCTGGCGAGCGAGAGGTCTTGAGAGCGGTGGCCTCCTTCTGCGAAACCGTTATTTCGCAGAAGGAGGCCGCCGAGCGGATCGGGAGGCTCCGATCCCGCTCGGCAGGAGAGAAGGCGGGCCAGGAGGGGGCTCCGTTTTAGGCGGCCCCCTCCAAGAGGCCCGCCACCGTGATGTAATCGGGCGGACCCGGCACCAGTTTCATTTGGTGCCGGGCTCCGCCCGAGTGAGGAGGTAGGTGCCGCCCGGCGTCGTGTGCCGGGACTTCGGTCCTGGCCGGTCGGGAGCGGCACCGAGGGCTTGGGGAGGACCGCGGTTGGGGCCGCGCTCTCCCCTTGTTATAGCCCACGTTGGCCGCATGGAAGTGTGACCCTTCCATGCGGCGGAGTCAGGAGCGCCGGCTTTAGTCGGCGCTCTGTGGGGGAGCAGTCATTTCTGACTGCTCCCCCGCGAGCACGGATTCCTCTTCCCACGACTGGGGAGAGGTCCACTCTTCCCAGTCGGGGAAGAGGACCTCCCCCGAGCCGGCGGTCCGGTAGTGTGACCTAGCTTGGTCGTTCCCGGACCGCCGCCGTAGTCGGGCGTGTTGGTGGTCACCGTGGGGGTTTTAGCCGGTAAAAATCCGGCACTACCCGCCGCCGCCCCAACGGCGGGGGGTGTCTTTTTAATATTTCCCCCACGTTAAAAAAAAAAAAAAAAAAAAAAAAAAAAATGGGTCTCGGTCCGCTCTCGGTCCGCTTCGGCGGAGGCCTTGCGTGGGCAACCGAGCGCGTCCCCGGGTTGCGGATAGGGGAACGCCCTTCATTGTCATGGTTCTTTGAAGGGTAGCTGCGAAATAAGCGGGGTAACCCCGACGAATAAGCAGCCGCGGACAGCACGCCGGTTTGGACGGAACCGTAAGCCTGGTGTCAGGTGCCGTCTCCGGGGAGGTGCCACCCCGGTCATCAAAAAGGGCACAACCCCAGGGGCTGTCGGCCGCAAGGTCGGCGGTACGGGTCTGGCGAACCCGGGGTGCCTGAGCTGGGGATGGATGAACGCCATCCATCTCCTAATTCCGTAAGTCTCTTGGCGGCTTCAACGACCATCACAGGGCGTAGTGGTGGAACGCTGCCGTCAAGGGACCCGGAGGGCCTGCCTTCACCGGCCGGCCTGCGAGGAAGAAAACCTCTATAAAAAATTACCCTCAATCCTAAGGTATGGTGCGCGCCGATAGGATGCATGGCTGGGAGGTTGGCCAGTCTTTAGCGACCAAACTCCCCTGGGGCACCTGCCGAACCCCAGGGTGTATTAGGCTTACCCGGGTATGGCGGCTCTGCCCGGGTGGACCACCCCTTCCGACCACACTCGTGGGATCAATTATGGAACCATCAAATTTATTAAATAAAATGACGGACGAGGAGGAGCAGGAGCGGCGAGCGAGCTGTGGGGTGAGCTCGGCCATCTCCGTGAGTAGAAGGGAGAGGTCCCTGCAAAGGGACATCGGAGAAGAGAGTCCGCTC